>QVTF01022195.1:12500-47500 GCA_003573665.1 Oxygymnocypris stewartii
TATTTATACTATGATATATCCACCTTGACAGTCTGAAAACACGAACTAAATAAATATCCAACCTACACTGAACACAGTAAACAATGGAAACAACTATTCACACAAAAACCAAAGAAAATGAAACCAAACTAAACTAAAAGGACAAGTTAAAAATCAAATAGCGTGCATGCGTGTGTGTTTGCGTGTTAGCATGTCTGTGCGTGACTGTTTGTTAGCATGTCTGTGTGTGTGTGTGTGTGTGTGTGTGTGTGTGTGTGTGTGTCTGTCTGTACGTGTGTGTGTGTGTGTCTGTCTGTACGTGTGTCTGTGTGTTAGCATGTCTGTGCGTGTGTCTGTGTGTTAGCATGTCTGTGCGTGTGTCTGTGTGTTAGCATGTCTGTGTGTGTCTGTGTGTTAGCATGTCTGTGCGTGTGTCTGTGTGTTAGCATGTCTGTGCGTGTGTCTGTTAGCATGTCTGTGTGTGTCTGTGTGTTAGCATGTCTGTGCGTGTGTGTGTCTGTGTGTCTATGTGTGTGTTAGCATGTCTGTGTGTGTGTGTCTGTGTGTTTGCATGTCTGTGTGTGTGTGTGTCTGTCTGTACGTGTGTCTGTGTGTTAGCATGTCTGTGTGTGTGTCTGTGTGTTAGCATGTCTGTGTGTTAGCATGTCTGTGTGTGTGTGTGTCTGTGTGTGTATGTGTGTGTTAGCATGTCTGTGCGTGTGTCTGTCTGTGTGTGTGTGTCTGTGCGTCTGTCTGTGCGTGTGTCTGTGTGTTAACATGTCTGTGTGTGTGTGTGTTAGCATGTCTGTGTCTGTGTGTGTGTGCGATTGTTAGCGTGCGTGCGTGTACGCGTGTGTGTGTGTGTGTGTTAGCATGTCTGTGTGTGTGTCTGTGTGTCTATGTGTGTGTTAGCATGTCTGTGTGTGTGTGTCTGTGTGTTTGCATGTCTGTGTGTGTGTGTGTGTCTGTCTGTGCGTGTGTCTGTGTGTTAGCATGTCTGTGTGTCTTGATGGATTTCTTGTGTCATTTGCTGATAATCTCACACAGAAGTGTCACACTGGTCACAACTGATCAGAGGAAAACAGCAGCAGACGGAGAAACGAGTGAAGGCAGACGGATGTGTGTGTGTGTGTGTGTGTGTGTGTGTGCGCGCGCGCGTGCGAGAGAGAGAGAAAGCTAAAGGATAATGGAATGGATGGAGAGATACACTGTAGTTTCAGCACACAAAATACAGCATGTGTGTGTGTTTGGAGCTGATAAGCAGAGAGAGGAACACACACGTCACTCGCTCAAACTCCACAGAAAGAACAAACGCTGCTTCTGACAAACAGAATTCACCATTCCATGTCTACATAAGATGCTGTGCATACCAGTATGTCCACACACACAAACACACAACACTTCATGAGGAAACGCAGACTCTTGTTTTGATTGACATCACTCATATCCCGTTCCTGAACGAGCTTCACAAATCACACTAAATGATTCATTTGAACATCAGACTGATCTCAGTGCAGTGATTCTTGAGTCAACACCTCGTCGATTCAATGATTTGTGTAGAGTCGGAGACGCAAAATATGATCGCCTGACAAAAGGAAGTTACCAATTACAAATTTAGTATTCATTACGGTCAATAAAATCATATTTTATACATTATGTCCACATGTCACTGTTTGTACTGACTAGGCGATTTAATGTAAAATAATACAAATGAATGAAAAACATTCCTGAAATATTAAAAATGAATTCAATTAAAAATCTAAATTATTTCAATCATACCATTTCACATGTTCATTTAGCGTAAATAGACAAAAAAGGCAAAACCAAAATTACAATAACTTAACTAAATAAAAAAAAAAATTAATATAAAAATCTAACTCAAAATATTAACAAAAACTAAAATAGTATATATCAATGAAACTATAATATCACTGTTAGTTATATTTAAATATAATATTTAAAAAATACAAATTAAACATGCACAACAAATGACCAAAACTTAACTAAAACAAAGTGAAAAGAGAAAATCTAAAAATAAAGTCGAACTCAGAATATGAACAAAAACTACTATATTAATGATACTAAAATAACAGCGTTTAGCTAATAAAATAAAACATTTGCTCATCTGCAGATCACTATAATATTAAAATGTCTGCATAAATCTTTCTTATTGACTAGTGCTGGTTCGAATAAATAATACACATGGTTTATGGATCAGTACTTTTATTACTTACATTAAGTACATTTTGTACTATTACTCAAGTAAAACGGAAAATGAGCACTAGTGTTTTTACTAGAGTATTATTTTATTAGTACTTGATTTGTGCATTTCATCAACCAATGGCGTGAGTCTGGGGGCGGGACTATCTGTCTGACTGACCAATGGCAGATGGAGGGAAGTGTTTGGAAACCTGTTTGGAAACAGTCATTCGTCACAGTGCATTGTGGGATACCTCGTGTAGTTTGTTGACGGTTTTTCCGGAGCTGCAGCTGCAGGAGTTCCAGTTGTCGGTGCCGCAGGCGCAGTTTCCCCCGCAGCGCTGCACCAGGAGGCATCGTGGGAAAAACACGGCGCTGGTCGTCCTCAGCTCCTCGCGGAGATTCACTGAGAAGTTGCGCGGAGTGCAGCTGTACTGCTTCACGTCGTCATAGAGACGGTCGAGATCAACTGAGAGGGAAAGAGAGGGAGACGGACGGGTTTGACCATCAAACTACATCCTGATCCCAGTAGAAACATAAACCTAACAAACACTCTCCACTGGCAAAGTCATTTAAACATACAACGTTTCAACTTTATCAGGGCCGCACGATCAGTGTGTGTGAAGAACATTCCAGTGTGTTGTTTTGATTTTTTTCTCACTTATGACACATAATCACAATCTGTTCTGGATGGACAGAGAGGAAGGGAGGAATAAATGAAGAGAAGGGAGGAAATCACCTCTGTCTGCTTCATAAAAACTGAATGATTAACAGTGCCTGTCTCTGCACTGTCTGTGTGTGTGTGTGTGTGTGTGTGTGTCTGCGCGTGCGTGTCTGCGTGTGTGTCTCTGCACTGTCTGTGTGTGTTTGTGTCTGCGCGTGCGTGCGTGTGTCTGTGTGTGTGTGTGCGCATGTGTGTGTGTGTGTGTGTGTGTGTGTGTGTGTGTGTGTGTGAGAGAGAGAGACTCACGCTTGTGTTTGCGGTCGCTGTGGAAGGATCGTGGTCTGTAGTATTGTGTGTGTGTGTGTGTGAGAGAGAGAGAGACTCCCGCTTGTGTTTGCGGTCGCTGTGTAAGGTGCGTGGTCTGTAGTATTGTGTGTGTGTGTGTGTGTGTGAGAGAGAGAGAGACTCACGCTTGTGTTTGCGGTCGCTGTGGAAGGTGCGTGGTCTGTAGTATTGTGTGTGTGTGTGTGTGTGAGAGAGACTCACGCTTGTGTTTGCGGTCGCTGTGGAAGGTGCGTGGTCTGTAGTATTGTGTGTGTGTGTGTGTGTGAGAGAGAGAGAGACTCACGCTTGTGTTTGCGGTCGCTGTGGAAGGTGCGTGGTCTGTAGTATTGTGTGTGTGTGTGTGTGAGAGAGACTCACGCTTGTGTTTGCGGTCGCTGTGGAAGGTGCGTGGTCTGTAGTATTGTGTGTGTGTGTGTGTGAGAGAGAGAGAGACTCACGCTTGTGTTTGCGGTCGCTGTGGAAGGTGCGTGGTCTGTAGTATTGTGTGTGTGTGTGTGTGTGAGAGAGAGAGAGACTCACGCTTGTGTTTGCGGTCGCTGTGTAAGGATCGTGGTCTGTAGTATTGTGTGTGTGTGTGTGTGAGAGAGAGAGAGACTCACGCTTGTGTTTGCGGTCGCTGTGTAAGGATCGTGGTCTGTAGTATTGTGTGTGTGTGTGTGTGTGAGAGAGAGAGAGAGACTCACGCTTGTGTTTGCGGTCGCTGTGGAAGGTGCGTGGTCTGTAGTATTGTGTGTGTGTGTAGAGCTGCTCCAGGTCTTCCTGCCAGGTGAAGGGGTTCATGCGTCTCAGAAGCTCCTCCACCGTGCTGACGCTGGCGATGTCGTTGTCCAGCGCGACCGCAGACAGAGGTGTGTCCGTCTCAGAAACCACCCTGAAATCCTACAGAGACACAGACTAAAATCACATTTTCCTGCAATCACAGCGGGAACATTCTGCTAAACGTCTCCATTTGGGACTTACTGAAGAAAAAATGTCAAAACAGCTTCTCTGACACGGAAATGCAATTAAAAAGACCAAGTTTCATCATCTAGAAGTGTGTAATACTTACTGACATCATTGTAACTGCTTCCCAGTTGGTCAGAGACGTGAGAGGTGAGCTGTCCTGAAAAACAGACCGAGACTTCAAACTTTTGTTGTCAGTTTCATTCATTTTTCACAGGAATTTAGGTATTCTACGTCAGCGGTGAGGGGAATCTGGTAAAGTCATGATCTGATAAATCCTGACTGGAAACACTCCTGACACGCAGCAACACAAACACCATCACTCATGATGTCACCGGCCGAGCTACAGACATCACAGCGCTGACAGGTGAACATTACACAACCACCAGGAGACCCCAATTAACCAGCTCCACTGTTATACAGCAATAATGAAGAGAGAGAGATATAGACGTGTCTTCAGAACAGCATTTCATATTACAACTATCATTTGGTATAAAAACAGATTTGTATATTAATATGTTAAATAATTTACAAAGAATTAATAAAAACTAACTTGTAGGGTGTAAACCAGGGGTTTGAGATAATAATAATAATAATAAACAAAATAACTATTAAGATGAAAAAAGGCAAAACATGAATGAAACTAATATTTACTAAAAATATGAAAATGAAAATTTTCCCTGCAGATTACTTTAAAAACCTCAAAATGCTGAACTAATAACTATCAAATAATACTTGCAGTTGAAAACCATATTAAAATGAAATAAAACTACAAGTCTAGTTTATAGTCTATACTAAAACTGCAAGTATTTTAACTTTGAGAGACTGAAAAAGCTAAAAATGAACTTAAAATATCCATAAAAACATGTTAAATAATAGCCATAAAATATCAACTAAACTCAAATTCAAGAAACTTTTGCTGAAACTAACTAAAACCAAACAGAACTTACTTGAAAACATCCATATGCAATGAACATATGTTTCAACATTTCTGAAAGCTGAAATAAAATAATGCAAAATAAATAAAATAACTGTGGTTGAAACTAAAATGAAATTATATTTAAAGTATATTTGTCGAATACTGAAACATTTGTTTCAGAGAAAGTATTTTAACATGGAAAGAATGACTACAAATTGAACTATAATTTCTAAAAATATTCAAAGACTAAATAAAATCAAACAAAAATGTATTTGAGTGCAAAAATATAACATTAGTCTGAAGACTGACTTCTCAGTTTACTTTTCATTTTCCACAGTTTTCAACATTTTGAAAGCTGACAGAAAATAACAGAAATAAACTACAAACTATAAAAAGTGCAGTTAAATAAAATAAACTCAGTATTGTATAGTGGCGATACTAAAACTGCAAGTATTAAGAGACACCTTTAACTACAATTCTAAGACTAAAACAAACTTCAATATATAAAAAAGAAATAAAAATAAACTCATACACAGCAACTAATGAAACTGTTGCTGAAAATAAAACGTTACATAGAAGAAGAAATGTAAACGCAAGACTTAAAGACTGACATGTTCTGTGTACTTTAAAACCTCTGAAAATACACTTCCTCGTGCTCCTGCGGCGATGCAAACAATAGAAGGAGGTCAGAGATGATGATGTTTCACGTCTCACACACACAGCTCGTGTCCTACAGAAACGTCCGGAGCAGAGCAGGAATGTGCTAATGTCAGGAATACCGCAGATTCAGGGAATTACACATGAGGGATCTGAACCTGCAGGGTTCAACCATGTGACTCGTTTACCTTCCAAACATCTCCCTGAGCAGGATTCATCAGTGCACGCGGCTTTGAAAGAAACGTTATCTTTCATCAAAATATAATATCTTGCTCTACCTCTGAACGATGTTTCTGCTGACGTGACCGTGGCTAACCAGGTGGAGAACGTTATATTATAGCAGAAAATGCTATTATTGAGACCGAATGCACAAATATAGAGCATCACAAGAGTTAATTACATTTTCAAATAGACAAAAGTTATTTTAAATTCTAATTATATTTCACAGTACGCCTGTATTTAGTGTATTTTTGATCAAATAAATGCAGTCTTGGTAAGAGACTTTGTTCAGAAATAACACAGCAATATACACGCAAGTTATAATTCCTCTACAATAAACCACATACAAAGTTTATAAAAAATTTAAATCTACAAACAAAATCAAAATTTAATGTTAAAGCAACATTTCCTGCTGCATATTCAGTCTCACTCATTGCATCACTTAAATTAAATATTTAACTTTACATGAATTTTAGGTTAGATAATGAAGGTAAATAACACGTCAAAACTGCAGAATTATATCTGAGAAGTTGATTTGAGAATTATGTCATGGATTTTCTCCAAAGAATATGAATATGGAATTCCTTTCATGGCTAAAATGATCGTAGTTCAACATGTTTTTAGCAAAATACAAACAAATATTAACAAATAACCCCCCCCATGCATCATTAGTTAATGACAATGAACATCTTAAAAAGATTCAAGGAGAATTCTCTAATTATAGTTAAAGACCTTGAACGAAAAGGCACAATTATGATCTACAAACATGCGATAAATCCCAAAAGAAAAGCTGAATAAACTCGGACCATGTTTCAGAAGAACATGAAACAATGCTTACAGAAGGCCTATCGTCTTCCTGAAGAGAAACGCTCCACATCTGTTTGTGCCGTTAACAGCCTTAAAGGAGTAGTTCACGCAAAAATATACATTTGATAAAAATGTGCTCAAACTCAAGATATAGATGAGTGTGTTTCTTCATCAGATTTGGGGAAATCTCTCAGCAATGGATTCTCTGCTCGGTTGCTTCGGGCTAAAATACAAGTCCATAATTCATAATAACACTTCCTCCAGTGAAAAAGTCCATCTCCTGTTGTTCCTCACATCCCACACACATATCTGTTTAGAGCTGTTTGGCTTGTAAACGCTGCAGATTTCTCTCCTGATTCAGGAAGCGTTATTATTAGGGGTGTGACGAGATTAAAACACGACGAGATTTCTCGTCGAGGTGAAACGTTGTCTCGTCGTGAGTTGTGATGTCAGCATGATGGAGCGTGAGAGGGGGAAATTAGTATTGAAGATCCCCCTGCCACATTTAAATCATTTGTGTGGCAACATTTTGGTTTTCCGGTGGAAATAAGAAACGGCGAAAGATGAACACAATATGTAAACATTGTAAGAAAACAATGCCGTACACCGCGGCTAACACGAGCACTATGCCACAGACCCACCACAGCTCTCTAATAAAACCAGCCGCGCATGTGACGGAAACATTAAAAGGGCAAACGACTCTAAATGCCGTTGCATCTCTTCCACCGTCAAGTGCACGAGCCACGGCAATAACGAGAGACATCAGCGTTTTCATTGCAGCTGATATGAGGCCATTTTCTGTGGTGGAAAATCTGGGATTTCGGCGACTCCTCCACATACTTATATATTTATTTTATTTATACTGTTTATAATTTTTTTTATGTTCGATTTGTGGCACGGGGTTACATTTCTCATGTGAAATCGTACAGGGGAGAAGCCAGTCGGTAGAGTTTATAGCAAATGTTTGCATGTCCTTTACTGCATAGAATTCATTCAAATAGAAGTAAAATAACATTCATTACAAGTTGATTTAAAAATGCACCTAAATGGTTTTGCATTTTGTGATTTTCAGTTGAATAAAAGACTATTTTCCATTCATATATTTTCTTAAAAATAGTGTAAAAATCTCATCTCGTCTTGTGGAGTAAGCGTCTCGTCACACCCCAAGTTATTATGGATTATGAACTGTATTTTGACCATAAGCAATGGTTTGAAGTTAAAAACATCTTAATGATGGATTTGTGTCTTCTCCAGATGTTAACTGATGGACTGGAGTGGTGTGGATTATTGTGATGCTTTTATCAGACTCTTATTCTGACGGCACCCATTCACTGCAGAGCATCCATTGCTGAGACACTGATGCAGAGACACATTTCTCCAAATCTGATGAAGAAACAAACTCATCTACATCTCGGATGGCATAAGTTTGAGCAAACGGACATTCTTGGGTGAACTATTCCTTTAATGAGTGTGATTCTGAAGAGTTTATTATTTTAAGAGATGTTTTAAGCTGTCATTTCTCATTATAGAGCTTCTCCGTGTATATGTGATAGAGACACAGAACTAAGCTCAGACTCGATTAAGATGTTTCTGCATTACATCAGTGTTTTTACACGCTCACACGTTCAGTCTCTCACGTTCTTGTACCGTCGCTCACACCTCTCTGTCTTATTCTGGCTCAGAAGTCAAAAGTCTTAAGCCAAACTTTTGTAAGTTCATCTAAGGTAAAAAAGCATTTCAGGTAAGAAGCTGTTACTTGAAGCAGCCACCTGGTAACCACCCAGAACACCCTAGCAACTGCATAGCAACACCTTAGCAACCATGCACAGCTCCTCAACATTGCCAGTTTTGCACAAAACCCATTTAAAATGCTTAAAATGAAGATTCATCACATTTATGTTCAGCGCAGGTGTCCGTTTTCATAGTTTCCCAAAGCTCTGAAGGAAATGTCCAAATGCACAGTTTTACACTCACAGAAAACATATTGCATATTTATGCTAGCAGCTAGCACCAGATTATCGCCGTTTTGGCCTGTGTGGAGAAAAAAAGCCACGAGTACTCGTAAAGCAGAATGGCTTTAGTCCCAATAAATGCTGTATAATATTTCTCACACCATCTGCTATCGTCCAATAGCATCTGCTTTTCAGCGTGTGCACAGCTACAGTAAATAAACCTGATATGAAGCAGACCGTTCTTGTTCTAGACCAACTATTCATTTTACATGATGTTTTTACGTGTGCAATATTTGATATTACTTTTGGGGTTAAGATTTGTTCTTTTCTGCTCACTAAGGCAGCATTTATGTAATCATGTAATACAATAAAAACAGTAATATTGTGAAATATTATTATAATTTCAAATAACTTATCTACGTGAATATAATGTAAAATGTAATTTATTTCTGTGATGCGCAGCTGTATTTTCATCATCATTACTCCAGTCTTCAGTGTCACATGATCTTCAGAAATCATTATAATATACTGATTAGCTGCTCAACAAACATTTCTGATTATTATCAATGTTGAAAACAGTTGTGCTGCACAATATTTTTGTGGAAACTGTGATATATTGTATTTTGTCAGGATTCACAGATGAATAGAAAGTTCAAAAGAACAGGATTTATTGGAAATATAAATATTTTGCAACATTATAAATGTCTTTACTGTTACTTTTGATCAATTTAATGTGTCCTTGCTGAATAAAAGTATTAATTTCTTTTAAAAATAACCAGCCATAATGCACACAGCAGTGCAACTCACCAGCATTGAAAAGCAGATTTGAAATCCTGGTTTTGCTACGAAGTAATCATCCGATTTGAAGGTGATTTTGATGAGGTTTGTTTTGGATGTGATCCGTGATGGAGCTCGTTGTCCGCACCAGCGGCCCCAGATGATGGTGCTGATTTCAGAAATATCCTCCACTTCCACATAATCATACCTGCAACACACAATGCTGTCAGTACACCACCTGCACAGGTGAAGCGAGCACCTGATCAAGTACATCACTTTAAAAATACTTTGCATCTGTTCCTAAAATACATTTGAGTATTTCTGTATATCTGTAGTGATTTGGCTATCACAATTACAATTTAGTTTTATTTATATGCTATTTAAGTATGTATTAATATTTTGAATTAGCTGGTATTTGCATATTTTCAGTTCGGTTTTAATTTTACTTTAAGATTTAGCAATTTGAACAATATTTGAGAGAAATAGGCCTTTTGTGTGCATAGAAAAAGTCTGATTTCTCAGCTCATGAAAAATGGGGGCAAAAACAAAAGTGTTGCGTTTATAATTTTGTTCAGTGTATTTTTCTATTTAGCTTTTATTTATTTTTACGGAGTGTCTATTTACACTAAGTACAAATAGCCCGCCATGTTGGCAAAGGCTATTTACACTAACTCCGCCCACCAACGTGTGATTGGGAAAGTGAACTCTGAAAAACAATAATAAAGTATTTGAAGAGCTCTTTTCCAAAACGCGATAAACGCCAAATTTTAAATAAATGAGTTCGTCATGCCATTTTGCTGTGTACTGAACCTATTCACTGCTCCATCAATGTTTCAGGCCAAATCACTATATTTCCTTGTTTAAAATGTACTGCAAGATGCAGTTCTTTTCCAAACCGCTATAAGCGCCGAACCTGTTTTTAGCCTAAACGCGATATATCCTCATATGACTGGACAAAGAAAATCACAAAAAAACAACAAAAAAAGAAGGTTGGTCACTCAGGTGGCGCGTTAATACCCGCTGTGGGATGTCAATGTAACAGATGTGTATGCCAGTAAGGGCTGTGTGTAAACCTCACTCTCCTGACCTCAAAAAGAGGCGCTCTAGCGACTGATGCTAGAGGCTTGTAGCCTTTGGCGTTCCTTGTTAGAGCGCCCGCCTCCCGCAACGGAAACCCGGGTTCGAGACCCGCTCGGTGTGATGGTGCGGACCCGGGGGGGTTACATCAACACAAGGCTGGTGCGACCGGCTTATTATAGTATGAGTGTCATATGTTGCATGTTCTCTTTTTTTTTTTAAAGACATAAACCAACATAAAAAAAAAGGATGGATTTGTAGCATTTTGAAAAAATAAAAATAAAACTTGGAATTTATAATCGACAATATTGTTGTTTAATTTAACAATCATTGTTTAACATGTTCAGACTGAACCAACAGACCATTTTAACAGGATAAATTGAATATTAACAAAATGTATGGGTCTAGGTAAAAAAATGTCATTTTCTCTAAAACTATTAAAATGGATTTATAGCGTTTTGGAAAAGAGCTCTTCATTTGTTGGCGTAGATGGTAAGGCATGTGTTTTTTGATGGGACCGACCCGAGTTCAAACCCTTTTTTTCTCCCTTTTCAAATCTCATATTGCATCGGAAAGGCATTTATTTTCAATAAAAATGAAGGAAATAATCAAAAAGTTGAAAATAAAGTATCGGGTAGGGTTAGGGTAGCTGGCTTTATCGTCCCAATAAGATGGCATCCATTTCATAATTTGAATTAAAACTATAACTTTCACTCAATACCTTATTATTGCGTACTGTTTTATAATTACTACAATAATGAGGTGCAGATAATTACCACTATTTGCAATAAGTAGTATACAAATAGCAGAAAATCTTGCTATTTCAACAGTGTAAATAGAATCTATAGCTATATGCACTTAATTTAAATAGCATATCGTTAAAAAATACAGCTATTTTCACTTAGCCGCTGCCTTATTTTTATTACGTAACTTAAGTATGTTGCCAATGCAACATTTCAAATTTATTCTAATTAAAGCTCTTCATCTCATTGTATTAATATTTTATATTATTTCAGCTTTCTATAAATACACACAGGATACATACAGTAACACAAAACCATGATGAGCAATGCAGTGATTGGTGATGTGACATCATGCTTTTATCTATATCATATAAATTATTCGATTTTACACAGAAAAATATATAATACATTAAGTTTCTTTTGTTTGTCATTGTTTCACTTCTTGCCTCTTTCTCATCCTATAAATTCACCTCATCTCTCATCTGTATTTTTCCGGCTTTATTTTTAGTCTCGATGTCTCGAGGGTCTTTATAAAGTATCAGATTCACAGTAAAACATCTAACCTCAAGGACAAACCCGTAACCTGAGAGTCACCCCACACACACATCCACACACACACACACACACTGCGCTCAGATGCTCGCTCTGATTGGCTTTCTGCTCATTAAATATTCACATCATGTTTTAACTCTTCAGGCCTTTATTTCTAGTCCAGAAATGCAGAATGAGAACCACAGGAATCTCAGAACCAACCCTGTTATTCATTCCCACGTGTTACAACATGATTTAACCATGTAGGACATGCACCTGGAGGTCCTGGATCAACGTTACTATGAATTAATCAGATTTATAGCTATATAAAGGGCTTTAGGTTTAGATGCGTGTTAAACATTTACCATATAGACCAACCCAATGAGTCAAAATGACACTTTCTCAACTGATTAAATAGATATAATTCATTATTCATGAACACTTCACGCGAAGCTCCATCCCTCTCTCTTCCTCTGCTTAAAACCTGTAAACAAATCTAATTCATTACTCATGAAATCAACTATCTGAAGCTCCGCCCTCACCTGCAGACTCTATTCTCCTCCCCCACTTAAAACATTTACATAGATTGAATTATTAATAAACTCACCCATTTTGAAGCTCCTCCCTCAAGGGAAAACTCCAGTCTCCGCCTCCACTTAAACTCTTAAATAGATCTAATTTATTATTCATGTACTTAACATTCATAAGCTCCACCTTCACCTAAAATAATTTTTGTCATCCACTTAAATCTCTTAAATAGATTTAATTCATTATTCATGAACTCATCCACCCTGAAGCTCCGCCCTCACCTGCAGACTCCATTCTCCTCCCCCACTTAAAACATTTACATAGATCTAATTAATTATTCATGAACTGGCCCATTTTGAAGCGCTGCCCTCACCTGAAAACTCCAATCTCCGCCTCCAATTAACTTACATAGAACAAAGTCATAATTAATAAACTCACCCATTTTGAAGCTCCTCCCTCAAGGGAAAACTCCAGTCTCCGCCTCCACTTAAACTCTTAAATAGATCTAATTTATCATTCACGTACTTAACATTCATAAGCTCCACCTTCACCTAAAAATAATTTTTGTCATCCACTTAAATCTCTTAAAAAGATTGAATTCATTTTTCATGAACTCATCCAGCGGAAGCTCTGTCTTACCTGAAAATTCCATTCTCCACCTTCACTTCAAAAATGTTTAAACACATCTAATTCATTATTCATGTACTCATCCATTATAAAGCTCCACCCTCACCTGCAAACTCCATTAACTAACACCACTTAAAATTCTTAAATAGATCTAACTCATTATTGATTAAAGTATCCATCCGAAGCTCCGCCCTCACCTGCAGACTCCATTCTCCGCCTCCTCCAGTCCAAACTGAGCATTGAATTCCAGCAGGATGCACGTGTTGGGCGGCGAGAGCAGTTTCCATGACAACAGCAGGTTTCGGGGGTATGAGCTGGGGAAGCGCGGGCTCTGGACACAACCTCCGCCCTTGACCATTATGACCTCTTCCTTCCGGTACAAGTCTGTGAGGTGATTGCTGTCTGTTACTGGTCACAACTTGGACAGGTTAGTGCGTTTACTCTGAGACACACACACACACACACACACACACACACACACACACACACACACACACAAATACAAACAACACATACAAAGGTTTGAGTCCGTTTCATTTCAGTTCAGTTCAGAAAACTGCATAAATTCAGCTCAAATGTAATTCTCTTAACAAAATAGACCAGCTTACTTCTAATTCTCTCGAGGAAACAAATTAAGACAATTTTGAAGGGAATCCATTTGCTGTGGGTGTAAAGTGGTTTTACTTCACATCCACATCAAATGAGTTCCATTCAAAATTGTCTTCATTTAAAGAACTTAATTTACTTCTAGTTCCATTTCGGAGGGTAAAGTGAATTTACTTCTGATGCTCTTTGTGAAGTGATCTTAATTCACTTTTGATTCCCCTAAGGAAACTAACCCAATTCACTTTTCTCTCTCCTATTTTTTAGAAAAAGAAGAGTCTATTCGGATACAAAGTAAACTAAATTCACTTCTGATTCTCTTTACAAAATACAAGAGACTTCTAATTCTGTTCGGGAGCTGGTGGTTATTTATTTCTGATGCTCTTTGGGAATGATCTGAATTACCTTCTGATTCACTTCAGGAAAAGAACAGACTTCACTTTGGATTCACTTCAGGAAAAGAACAGACTTCACTTTGGATTCACTTCAGGAAAAGAACAGACTTCACTTTGGATTCACTTCAGGAAAAGAACATACTTCACTTTGGATTCACTTCAGGAAAAGAACATACTTCACTTTGGATTCACTTCAGGAAAAGAACATACTTCACGTTGGATTCACTTCAGGAAAAGAACATACTTCACTTTGGATTCACTTCAGGAAAAGAACATACTTCACGTTGGATTCACTTCAGGAAAAGAACATACTTCACTTTGGATTCACTTCAGGAAAAGAACATACTTCACTTTGGATTCACTTCAGGAAAAGAACAGACTTCACTTTGGATTCACTTAAATAAACGTTTAATTCTGTTCAGGAAGAGAGGATTATTTACTTCTCATGCTATTTGGGAAATGATCTGGATTAACTTCTAATTCTATTCCAGAAAACAACCTTAGTTCACTTATAATTCACTTCAGGAAAGGAGCTAAAGTCATGTTTGATTCTCTTCAGAAAAAATGACTTCACATGATTCTGAATCTTATTATAATGAAAACTTGATGAACTTCTTATTGTTCACGAAGTAACGTGAATTTACATCTGAGGCGCTTTTTGAAGTGACACTAATTCACTTCTGATTTGCTCTTAAAAAATAACCAAATTCACTTCTAAATCTCTTCAGGAAAAGAACAAGTTTCTTGATTCTCTTCAGAAAAAGAGCTTGATTCTTTTTTTTATTCTGTTCAGGAAGTGAAGAGAGTTTACACACATTCTTTTGGGAAGTGATCTGAACTGACTCCTGATTCTCTTTAGAGAAAGAACATAATTCACTTCTGATTATTTTGGGGGAAAGAACATGAATGACTTGATTCACTCCAGAAAAGTGAACCGAATTGACATCTGATTATGAAGAAATAACCTAAAATCCCTTCTGATTCTCAATCAATTCATTATTAGAATTTGAGCTCAATATCTGAACTGATTTCACTGAAATGAACCACAGAATCTCCGACAGATCACAGACATGAGCAACACAAGAGAAGACAGAAATGGAGAAATGACAGGTCTATAGAAAAAGACAGACATGCTTTTAGCCCACAAAAGTAAAATATTAAAAGTAGCAGATGTTATGCAAAAGGAAAACAAAGATCATTCAATGTGACAGTTCATGAAAGTTTAAATCAGTCCAATGAGCATATCTGATCGCTGTAAAGAAAACGAAAGAATTCATGGTTCGCTAAACAAAAGTGACGACATGGACGATGACCTGATATGATGTCAAAAATGATGCAGCCATGATGATTTGTTCATTCCCAAAAGCTCCTTGACTCAGGACCACCATAGCATTCTCTCACACACACACACACACACACACACACACACACATTACTGATCCATCCATGCAGCAAACACTTGTGATTATGGCTATACTGCAGGAACAGGGCCACCATCCATCACCATGACAGCCTGCTGACCAATGAGCTTTTAAATGAACTTAACACACAGTAATAAGGCCGCTGTAGCTCTCACACACACACACACACACACACACACTCACTACTCGCTTATGTCCCTTCTATAAGTGTTATACTGACAGACAGTCTAGCAGCTTGGAGTTGAACAGCCTCATTTACACAATCTCACACACACACAGTACTTCTTTAACACCAATTTGCTTCAACTTTTTAACAACTAATACATACACACACACACACACACACACACTCACACACACAGCTCTAAAAGCTCTTAAAGTTTGGTGTGTTAAAATATGAGCTGCCGTCTGTTATTGTGAAGAGCTAAATACATCAGATTCAATGTTCATGACAGGCATCAGGACAGAAGTAGGTTATGTTTCATAAAGTAGAGTTGCTGAATACAGTAGTACAGACTTCTAAGATAAAATCCCAACAGAAAGAGAACCTCATGAATGACTTAAAACCTGTTACATAATTAACAATAATCTGATGAGAATAACAATACACAGCACACACAAATGTGGTAAAAGGGTCAATTATTCGTTATATCATTAATATCTGGATTAAGTCTACATTTAATTAGTGATATGGTACTTTTTTATTCAATGTAATGCATTAATCATCACGTTCTGTTCTCTAATGTATTACATGTATTCTTAAATAGGTAAAATGGTCATTATTTAATTTGTTTTATCATTAAGTTCTGGTATTAAGTGAACTACAAGTATGTTGAATTAGGTAACATAGTAAATGTTTAACTTGATTTAATTAGTTTTATCATGAAGTTCTGGTTTTAAATTACAAGTGTATTTAATTATGTAATATGGTCAATTTCGAACTTGTTTTTAATTTGTTATATCGGTAAAATATGGTATTGGGTCAACTACAAGTATATTTAATTATGTACTGTAATATGGTCAATTTTCAATTATGTTTAATTTGTTCACTTCATGTTATTTTCTTAAGTGTATTTACTTAAGAAATATGGCTAATTTTAACTTGATTTCATTTGTTTTATCTGTAAATTCTGATATTAAATTAATTACAAGTATATTTAATTAGGTTATATGGACAATTTTTTTCATTGATTTATCATTAAGGTCTGGTATTAAGTGAATGACAGGTATTTTTCATATGGTGAAAACTAAATTTTTAACTCAATTGATTATGTTTTATTATTTAGTTATTTTATTTAGTAAATGACAAGTATATATTATAATCTCTCTAGCTTGTATCTGCTCCATGTTATTACCGTTAACTAAAAACTATCCAAAAACAATTCTGTTAATTGAAATGAAGGTTAAATTAAAATATTTTTTAATAATGAAAAAAAAATATTCATATTCAATGAAAAACTTAAATGAAAATTTAAGTTAAATAAAAACTGCATTAGCATTGGCAACTAACTGAAATTAGTTTAAATCATAAATTATATGAACAAATAAATTAATTAATTTAACCTAATTAGTAATATTTAAATAAACTAATAAAAAAAGCTAATTTGAAATATTAATAATGTACATATATTACTAAATTAATGCTCTATGCCTTCCAGGATGGATTGCTTTTACTGAGCTTGTTTCAAGTCATTATATGGTTGCCAACTGTGCCTGAGAATTTAGTCTGTGATAAATATAAATGAGTCTTTCACTGTAGTCAGAATTAATAATAAATTGATCTCATTATACGACATCAAAGGTGTGTGCTGTGTTGAAGTGTTTTGAACTGACATATTTCTCCATCGCTGAAGAGCAGAGAAAAAATAAAACAAATCTAGACATGCATTCCTGTGCGAGATCCTGAATAATGCCTGTGTGTGTGTGTGTGTGTGTGTGTGTGTGTGGGTGTGTGTGTGTGAGAGAGATGAGAGTGCGTGTGTGTGTGTGTGAGTGAGTGAGTGAGTGAGTGAGTGTGTGTGTGTGAGAGAGAGTGAGAGAGTGTAAGTGTGAGTGAGTGTTTGAGAGTGAGAGTGAGTGAGTGAGAGTGTGAGTGAGAGAGTGAGTGAGAGTGAGTGTGTGAGAGAGAGGTGAGTGAGAGTGAGAGAGTGAGTGAGAGTGAGTGTTGAGTGAGAGTGTGAGTGAGAGGAGAGTGAGTGAGAGTGAGTGTGTGAGTGAGAGTGTGAGTGAGAGTGTGAGTGAGAGTGAGAGTGAGTGAGAGTGTGAGTGAGAGTGAGAGTGAGAGTGAGTGTGAGTGAGAGAGTGAGTGAGAGTGAGTGTGTGAGTGAGAGTGTGAGTGAGAGTGTGAGTGAGAGTGTGAGTGAGAGTGAGAGTGAGTGAGAGTGTGAGTGAGAGTGAGAGTGAGTGAGAGTGTGAGTGAGAGTGTGAGTGAGAGTGAGAGTGAGTGAGAGTGTGAGTGAGAGTGAGAGTGAGTGAGAGTGTGAGTGAGAGTGAGAGTGAGTGAGAGTGAGAGTGAGTGTGTGAGTGAGAGTGAGTGTGAGTGAGAGAGTGAGTGAGAGTGAGTGTGTGAGTGAGAGTGTGAGTGAGAGTGTGAGTGAGAGTGTGAGTGAGAGTGAGAGTGAGTGAGAGTGTGAGTGAGAGTGAGTGAGAGTGTGAGTGAGAGTGTGAGTGAGAGTGTGAGTGAGAGTGCGAGTGAGTGAGAGTGTAAGTGGGAGTGAGAGTGAGTGTGTGAGTGAGAGTGTGAGTGAGTGTGAGTGAGAGAGTGAGTGAGAGTGAGTGTGTAGGTGTGAGTTAGTGTTTGAGAGTGAGAGTGTGAGTGAGAGTGAGAGTGTGAGTGAGAGAGTGTGAGTGAGAGAGAGAGAGCGTGAGAGAGTGAGTGAGAGTGTGAGTGAGAGTGTGAGTGAGAGTGTGAGTGAGTGAGTGAGTGAGAGTGTAAGTGTGAGTGAGAGTGTGAGTGAGTGAGTGAGAGTGTGAGTGAGAGAGTGAGTGAGAGTGAGTGTGTGAGTGAGAGTGTAAGTGTGAGTGAGTGTTTGAGAGTGAGAGTGTGAGTGTGTGAGTGAGAGTGTGAGTGAGAGTGTGAGTGAGAGTGAGAGTGTGAGTGTGAGTGAGTGTGTGAGTGTGAGAGAGTGAGTGAGAGTGAGAGAGTGAGTGAGAGAGAGAATGTGAGAGAATGTGAGAGAGAGAGAGTGTGTCTGGCTCACAATGAAGGTCATCCTGGTCAAGAACCGCCCACTTCGACAGGAAGAGACCGTCTGATTGACATATACAGCTATCGGTCACAGTACACTGTGTTTTAATGTGCCTTTTAGGGTCAAGTTCATCAGAAATAGTTGATACCACACTAACTTACTCTACCAGTCAAACGTTTTTGAACAGTAACACTTAATGTTTAAAATCGTCTCTTCTGCTCAGCAAGCCTGCATTTATTTGAGCCAAGTTCGACCTTGAGCCAACATCTTGACCTTGTCAGTGTCGGGCGCTTACTTGGCCATTTATTGTGATGAACAGGAAAGTGTGTTCAGCTGAATTGGAGTAGTATTTTGTTCGATAGGTGTAAAAAGCGTAGTTTACAGTAGATCATACATTTGACCAGTTCATAAAACGTGCATTTGTGTTTCATGTTCTGTCTCGGTTTCTTTCTCTCAATATTTCAACAAAGTTATTTCAATTTTCAGAGCTAGATGATGAGAGCGAACAATCATTTTATTCTTCAATCTTGCCCAAATCATATTTCATTCAAAAAAATTATAATTAAATACATAAATAAAATACCTACCTACATGCATACGTACATACCTAACTAATTACAATAAAATAAAAACATGCCCAGCCCAAATCAGATTTTATTCCAAAATTTGAAATAAATATAAAATAGTAAAATAGAAAAATACTAATAACAAAATACTACAAATATGAAATCTAATAAAAAAATGAATTAAACAAAATAAAAATATAAAATAAAGTATAAAACTAAAATAAAAATTATAAAATAAAATCCATTGAATAAAGAAACCATATCGGTCATAAGCAAAACGGCCATTAAAATTATGCAAAATATATTTTCCTTTTCTCTCTATTTTCTCTACAGATAAATCCATCTGAAGACATGAAGCATTTCCTGGGACAGGAGTTCAGAAAGCATGTGTTTCTATTGACAGCTAGAGGTCAGAGGTCAAGACGTAGGTATGTGTGTGTGACCCCGCTGTCAGACAGCTTCAGCTGAACTTACGAAAGCATCGAGACACGACACACTCAGACTCCCACCCTGAGGACACGTGTGCGTGTGAGAGAGTGTGTGTGTGTAGGTGGGGTGAGAGAGCGTGTGTGTGTGAGAGAGGTGTGTGTGTGTGATCGTGTGAGTGGGTGTGAGAGAGGTTTGGTGTGTGTGAGTGAGACGTGTGTGTGTGTGGGAGTGAGCGTGTGTGTGTGTGTGAGTGAGTGAGGTGTGTGTGAGGAGTGGTGTGTGTGGTGTGTGAGTGAGTGAGTGAGTGAGTGTGTGTGTGTGAGTGAGTGAGGGAGTGAGGAGTGTGTGGTGAGTGAGTGGGTTGTGTGTGAGTGAGCGTGTGTGTGTGTGAGTGCGTGAGTGAGTGTGAGTGAGCGTGTGGTGAGTGAGTGGGTGTGTGGTGTGTGAGCGAGTGTGTGAGTAGTGAGTGAAGTGAGCGTGGGGTGTGTGTGTGTGAGGCGTGAGTGAGTGAGTGAGTGAGATAGTGGTGAGTGTGTGGTGTGTGTGTGTGTGTGTGGTGTGTGTGTGTGAGTGAGTGAGTGAGTGAGATAGTGAGTGAGTGAGTGAGCGTGTGGTGTGTGTTGTGTGTGTGTGTGTGTGTGTGAGTGAGTGACTGTGAGAGTGTGTGTGAGCATGTGTGTGCGTGTGTGTGTGTGGAGTGCGCGTTGTGTGTGTGTGTGTGAGTGAGTGAGTGAGTGAATGAGCGTGTGTGTGTGTGTGCGCGGAGTACGTGTGTGTGTGTGTGTGAGTGAGTGACTGTGAGAGTGTGTGTGTGAGCATGTGTGCGTGTGTGTGTGTGCGTGCGTGCGCGTGTGTGTGTGTGTGTGAGTGAGTGAGTGAGTGAGTGAATGAGCGTGTGTGTGTGTGTGCGCGCGAGTACGTGTGAGCGTTGTGTGAGTGAGTGGGTGTGTGTGTGAGCGGTGTGTGTGAGTGAGTGAGTGAGCGTGGGTGGTGTGTGTGTGTGAGGTGAGTGAGTGAGTGAGTGATAGTGAGTGAGTGAGTGAGCGTGGTGTGTGTGTGTGTGTGTGTGGAGTGAGTGACTGTGAGAGTGTGTGTGAGCAGTGTGTGCGTGTGTGTGTGTGCGTGCGTGCGCGTGTGTGTGTGGGTGTGAGTGAGTGAGGAGTGAATGAGCGTGTGTGTGTGTGTGTGCGCGCGAGTACGTGTGTGTGTGTGTGTGTGAGTGAGTGACTGTGAGAGTGTGTGTGTGAGCATGTGTGGCGTGTGTGTGTGTGCGTGCGTGCGCGTGTGTGTGGTGTGTGAGTGAGTGAGTGAGTGAGTGAATGAGCGTGTGTGTGTGTGTGTGCGCGCGAGTACGTGTGGAGCGTGTGTGTGAGTGAGTGGGGGTGTGTGTGTGAGCGTGTGTGTGAGTGAGTGAGTGAGCGTGGGTGTGTGGGTGGTGTGAGTGAGTGAGTGAGTGAGTGAGTGAGATAGTGAGGAGTGTGGTGTGTGTGTGTGGTGTGTGTGTGTGAGTGAGTGAGTGAGAGGTGTGTGTGTGTGTGTGTGAGTGACTGTGAGAGTGTGTGTGTGTGAGCATGTGTGTGCGTGTGTGTGTGTGCGTGCGTGCGCGTGTGTGTGAGTGAGTGAGTGAGGGAGTGAGTGAGTGTATGAGCGTGTGTGTGTGTGTGCGCGCGCGAGTACGTGTGTGTGTGTGTGTGTGAGTGAGTGACTGTGAGCGTGTTTGTGTACGTGTGTGCGTGTGTGTGCGTGCGCGTGTGTGTGTGCGTATGCATGTGTGAGAGAGTGTGTTGTGCTTCCTTCCCATCTATTTGTAGTTTCTCTCACCTCGCGTGCTGCTCTGTGCTTGAGTGAGAGATCACGCTGAAACTGTTACACAGTTGGAACTCAAAGCAGAATCTATTTCTGGACGTCTAGATCCACACAAAACACACGTTATATCAGCACACTCGCCTCCGTTTATTAGTGCACTAATATTCTATTCTCGTATCCATAGCAACCGAATGTGGTGAATGACATCATTATCAGACTCCTGTATTACCAGCCAATTCTGTTTAAATAGGATTATTTTGTGATTTAACAACATAATACTGAAATATCCTGTGTTAATGCTGCATAAATAAATATTTTGCATAAAATAAATAGAATTTTACATATAAAAAATAAACTAAAACCGAAAAAAGGTATTTAGTTGCCTCATTTCTCATTGTATCATTATTTTAACATGCATCACAATTATTGTAACTGTAAAACATAATTGTAAAAAAAAATCAAAGATAATAAAAATATATACAAACAAACTACTAAAAATGAGACAAACAACAAAATTACTACAAATCAGCAAAAATGAGATATTGCATAAAATATATGGAGAAGATTATTATTCTTGATTTTCACCAAATCGAGCCTCACTTTCTTTCATTTCAAGCACATAATAATTTTGCTGTTCAGAAGTCTGTTTACTATTTTAATAACCTATTTGATTGTATTGAGTGTGATATTGGAATAATACTGTACTGTTTGTAATTTAACATAAACAATATAGTCTTATCGATTGACTTTGAATCACTTTGCAGCATGTTTTCTGCATTAATTATATGACGGCAAACACAAACCGCCGTGTTCCTGGGAGAATTCAGGGAAGAGTTTAAGCAGCTGTTTATATTCCTTACAAGGCGTTGATGCTGAACAGTACAAACATATTACGGCAAAAATAATAACTCCCAGGAAACAAGCCTCCAGTGCACAGAACATGTTCAACACAGATAATCAAGCGTTTCTGAGCGCATCTCATTTCTGCATCCCTCTTCTTCATATACGGAGCAGAGTAACTAATTACTGCACTTAAGCATCTTTTCGGATACTTTGTAGTTGTACGGAGTATCAAAGATATCATTCATCTTTTATTCTCTATATTTCTGAACGAGTATCTGTATTCTCCACTACATTTGAAACGACTTACACATTACATTCTGCATAGTACCTAGCTTTTCTGCAGCAAAAGATGTGATATCACCAACAACTACAGGCCACTGAAAGTACATCTTGTGCATTTTGCCCTTACTCACCCAAACGTGTCAACAAGGCTACTTTACATACACGTTACATGCTCCTTGGCAAGTAGTTGTGAATCCCGGGTGTTTTATACATGAGATGAGGACATGCCTGCAAGAATCCAGAGCAAGAAGACCACGGCTGTCTCCGAAATCACCCCCTATACCCTCATCCACTATACCTTACAGTAGTCCACTCATACAGTTCACTTGAAGGAGTGAATGAAAACAAGGGTGTATTCAGACACTGCCGCTTTTTTGCATAGTTAGCTTGCTGTTTAACAATCATTTGAAACGGGCCGCTCCAGTAGTAAGATTAAAGGATGTGTCTTAAACTCTGTCACAGAAATGATGTATAAACCCTAAAAGTCCATTTAGAATGAATTTGTACCTGTGTTGTATTACGCCGTGGACGGGCGCTTCTAAATGAATGGATGATGATTCAGCTGCGGACGCCATCTTCTGGCGAGACGCGGGAATTCATTCAGCGCGCGACTCTCACAGTGCATTATGGGGATTCTCTAGAAGTTGAGTGTACGTCGGTTGTACACTCGTTTTTGCGGTGCATTGTGGGATTGAATGAGTGCACTCGAGAAGATCCACTATGGGTTCGAACACCACTTAAAATGGCTGTGCCCTCAAATAGTGCACTATTTGAGGATATAGGGGGCAATTTCGGATACAGCCTTTGACTTTAATTTTACTTAACATTATTTTATTTATCTTTTATACTGCAGATACCTTTTTGAAGGTTATTGTTTTTTTGCAATTTTGAGGTGTTCAGTTTTAATTTGGTTTCAGAAAATAGGTGTGATTGCTCTCCTCTCAAATCAGCTCTTTCTTGTTTTTAATGCATTTCCTGTGCCTTGTCCTGGACCTTTATGTCACTTCCTGTCTCCCGTGGTGTTTGTATCTTATCTTGTTCAGCTTGTTAGCCTCCTGTATATAAATATACAGCCCTGGTGTTGCTTTAGTTCTTTGTGAGTTGTTGGATGTAATGTTGTCTGTTTTCCTGTGGTTTTTGGCTTATTGTTTGTTAGTTTTTCATGAAACGCCTGCACATAGATCTGCACATAGATCCTTGCCTCTGTCTGTTTTCCAGCTTCTCCACGACGTTACAGTTTTTGACTCGCATGTCTCTTTGACCAGTGCATATTTGAGCCTATATTTAGTATGAGTAAAATACTTAAGTACTGTTAAAATCAGATACTCTAATACTTTTACTCAAGCGGTTTTGGAATTGGTGACTTGTAGTGGAGTAATTTTTACTGTAAGGTATCTGTACTGTTACTCAAGTATGGTTTTCAGGTACTCTTTACACCTCTGATGAGGAGAGTGTTGACACACACACACACACACACACACACACACACACACACACACACACAGACACAGAGCACACTCACACACAGGGAGGGCACCCACACACACACACACACACAACACAGCGCACACAGCACACACACAGAGCACACACACAGAGCACACACACAGAGCACACTTACACACAGGGAGGGCACACACACACACACAGCGCACACAGCGCACACACACAGGGCATCACTCGTGAGAAAGTAAATCAATTAGTGCTCGACTGCGGCGTCATGAAAGCCAAGCCTTCAACACCCCAGCAGCTCTTATTAACACACGCTGGATACTGAATTCTGTGTTTTACTCACATGGCTCTGACTTATTAAACAAAGCACAAGGTTTGCTACCTGAGCAACTGCCATCGCAATGAACAGGAATGCTAATGGATGGGTTTCTCCTTTGCTAGCAACACATGCTAGAACTTGGACAAAGAACAACGGTTTAATTTGTTCCCAAAAAAAAAAATTGTCTGGATTTTCTTAATGTACTGTACTGTATGTGAACAAAAACGATTTTTTTATTTATATGCATTTATAAAACTTCAATAATTGAATACAGTTGTATTAAATATTTTATTTGTATTTATTGATTTATTATTATTTTTTAATTACATTATATTTTTTTCTAGACTCTATTTCATATTTTATATAAATTGAATTAAAACCTTTTCAAATTATTTTACAGTCAATATGTTCATATTTATGTATTCATATTTAAGGTAATGTACTTAATTTTATACAAATATATCGCCAAAACCTGTGGTTAATTTTTTTTATAAAAAATTAATAAAGCTTTACTAATTTAATACTTTTTATTTATAGGATTAGATATCTATAAACAGTATTTTAGGTTTTTAGATTATGTGTTTTACAGTGTAAAAAAGTATCTTAAAAAAAAAACATTGGTAATCCAATAAGTTAATTAATAATTTAATTTAATAATAATTTAATTTAATAATAATACGTCCCCATGAAATCTATTATGTTTTTACTAATTATTTTGATTTTTTCTGGCTTCTGCGTTTTAAGATTTAATATATATGTATCATCAAAAACTGCAGTAATCAAATGAATTTGTTAAAATGTAATTTAATCTTGCTTTTAAAATGCAATCACATGAAAATACTTTTTTTCTTCACAACAAAACATTGCATTTTTTGTCAAATAAAGTGCTGAAGCAGTCCGCTGGGAATATGTAGGGAAATGGGAATTTACAAAACACTGTAAAGTGTTTGACAGGCAATCAAATTCTGCAGCGCTTAGAGTATTCAATCTATTTTTCTCTAATTAACTTATGCACTTGGTTTCAACAACATTGTTTCTAGAATAATAAGTTGTTTGCATGCAGATATAAAGGGAATAAGAGATGTGTGTCGTCATACAGACATGCAGCTCACAGATGTCTGATTTCATGAGGAAACACTGAGCTAATGGAGATGAAACACCCAGTGCTGAAACATGCCCACCCGAGACACACACACACACTCACTCACACTCGCACACGCACACACACACACACACACACCCATGTCAAACGACTTAATCACAGATCTGTGATCTGAGGGTTCTAGCTTTTTCTGTAAAGGTTTATAGCTACTTTTACAGTCATGGATTCCTCCATCACACACACACACACACACACAAACACACACACACACACACACACACACACACTCAGAGAATAACTGGAGCCTGATGTGTTTTCTGTTTGAAACGATGAAAGAATGTGCACATACAGCACTAGCAGACAGCTGTGTGTGATACAGACAGAAATATGCTGAGTAAAGACGCATCCTCCTGTCTGCATGTAAAAGTGACAGAAAACAGGCCGCCGCACACACACACACACTAACGGAAACACCTTCAAACATTTAAGTTAAATACTTTATATACTCATACAAAATCAGATCACCTGCAAAACACACATACACACACACACACACACAATGCTACAGAAAAACAAATTCCTACCAAAAAGAAGTGGGTGTGTGTGTATTGTGGGGAATCCCACACCAGATTCCTCATGACTGATGGCTGGGTGTGAACCAGGACACCCTGTGACTCACTGCCCTAAAATAACTATATTTCAGCTGTTTTACCAGACACACACACACACACACACACACACACACCCTGTCCACAGCCCAACAATTCCGTCACAGATGCTCAAACACAACAGCCATATCATACACCACACACACACGCACACACACACACACACACACACACACACACACACACACACCCTGTCCACAGCCCAACAATTCCGTCACAGATGCTCAAACACAACAGCCATATCATACACACACACACACACACACACACACACCCTGTCCACAGCCCAACAATTCCGTCACAGATGCTCAAACACAACAGCCATATCATACACACGCACACACACACGCACACGCGCACACACACACACACACACACACACACACACACACACCTGTGCAAGGGTAGCTGACACGTCAAACGGTGGGAATTGTTTCCAAGTACAACTATTTAAACATCATTTCCTAATTCTTTCAATGTTTTATTCATGCATGTAATGTTAAAGTAAAATTTTTAAAAACACAACAAAAATATTAATTTTAACTAAAATTTAAATTAAAACAGAAAATACATAAAAACCTCAATGGAAAAATAACCCGGTTACATGCCATTTTTAAGGTCCCATTAATTGAGAGCAGGGTTATTACAGTTCAAACTAAACCTAAAAAGAGTTCATTTAAATTAAAAACACTGAATTTATTTTAGATAGTTGCCAAAGCAACATTTCTCAAAAAAAACTAAAAAAACGGTAGACATTTAAAACACAACAAAATCACTAAATTATGAATAGATTGTTGTAACTTTTGTGTTACTAAAATAAAACTGATTCAGATATCACATAATATATTTTGAATAATTTATGGTTCATTTGAATTGTCTTAAATTGCGTCAAGTAAAATATGAAAAGTACAAACTTCAAATTATTCACTGCAAGACTATTTAAATGAACCATAAATTATTCAAAATAGATTAAAAAAAATAAATAAAATAAATTTCAAACTCCAAATGTTCCAAATATTAAAAATCATAATAATGGAGAAAAAACAATCATGTTATTGGTCAACAATCCTAATGTTGCAGTAAACATTTTGACATTCACTACAGGTGTCAGACACCTGTTGGAGAACTAACACACACACACACACACACACACACACACACACAACCCCAAAGGTCCCAAAATAATAATCAAGCTTTTCATCACATTAAATCTTAATAAGCAATGTTTACACTGCATTCAAGCTTTTCATCAGTTTATGCATTCCCTGGGAATCGAACCCATGACCTTGTGTTGCTAGCATCATACTCTGCTGAGTTCAGGAACAGGTTAAAGATCCTCCTACCACAGTAACTCAGTAAAGAACAGCACTGTTGAAATCAGGCGTGTGATCAGAGAGCTGCAGACCTGTCATAACACGCTTCAGCTGATCATCAACCAAACCTGAGGAACATTCAGGCCTGTTCACATCCACAGGGACCACAGAAAGCATCTGCAGCACTTCTGAATGTCATTCATGAGATCACGAAATATCAAAGCAAGAGATCTGAGCTCAACTAGTGGCCCTTAGAAGCATTTGGCAATGCATTTGAACTAACTGCTGTCAAAGTACTTCAGCAGACACTAGAAACGGTCTAAAACTCATCACATTAGATAATAAAATACAAGTGACATTTATTGTAAACACAGCACAAGCACTTTTTACAAGTAAAACACTCCGCAAACAGTCTTGCATGGTTTGAAATCTAAAATACTAGTTCTGGTGTTGAATGCAAAGAATATGAAAAGCCACTTTGTGCTTGTTTGTGATTAAACCGTTAACATGGAACTAACTTTATGTTCTGTTCTGTTACGATTCTCTCAAAGTTATGAACAAACGTTAATAGAACGTGTTTTTAAGAATTTAATTTGAGAATTTGGAATTTGAGATTTAAAACAAATTAATCGTTTAAAACAATACTTTGTTCACATAATATTTTTCTTAAATATTTGAGTGTAATGTTCTTTAAATGTTTCAGAACGTTCAGAGAACATTCAAGAGTAACATTCCCATGATGTTTGCTAAATTTGATTTTTGCATAAACAAAAACGTTCAGAGAACATTCAGGAACAAAGTGTTCATAACCGAAAGGTAACGTTAGCAAATCGCTCTTATACCACACATCGTTAGCTTAGTCTTGGAACATGTTGATAGTTCATGTGATGGACTACTACACCTGCTATCTACAACACCTGTGAACTTGAGACTTCATCCATGCACTAAAAAGTAGCTTACTACGACAGCAAAACTTCAAAACGAATGAAAAGGGAAGCTTTTGAACTCAGATGACACCCGCTTTAACATTTCTAAGTGTTGTAAAAGACTTTTGGGTCACCGTCTCTTCCGAACTCACCATTGCTGCGTGCGTTTGAAGCCCTCAGCGCCTTGGAGGACATCACCTGGGCCTGTGTGGCGTAATTCTCACCGCTCAGCGTCGCGACGAGGGAGCACACGAGCAGCCACATGATTTGGAACCGAACCGACCACCGATGCGTGATCCAGAAGCGCCACATGGACCCGAAGTTTCCACCGCAGCGCTGTTCGTCCTCTAACAGGTTCATATAAACCAAGCCGCGGAATCCAAAACCTCCGACTTTATCTGCGTCTGTCCCGTTTGACCCCGAGCTTATAATTCCACAAGAATGCTTTCCATTCCTTAAACATTTACGGAAACCCGAGGACGCGAGAAAAGTGTCCTGGCAACAATAACGCGCGGGGTGCCGACGGATCCCCAGAGTTCACACATCAAACTCCAGCTGAAAGATCGGGTTGCTTGAGCTGCTGAGAGATGGAAGGAGAAAGAAAGGAAGCCCAGGAGGGCTGGACCCCCTTCATCCAGTCAGGACGAGGAAATAGCGTTTTTGCTATAGAGTGTTTGCGGCAATACTTTCCCTCGGTGCGTAACGCTGCCACTCTTTTCCTGTTTGTTTCGCCGCAAAGAAAGTTGAGTTTCCCTGAGGAGAAACAACAACCGCTGCAGCGTTACGCACGGGATTCAAGCATTCCGCAAACTGCAGGCCAAGACTTGAATTCAGCACTCTTTCTCAGTGAATTAGTCCACTATAAGAGTGTTTATTAAGTCTAAAGGGAAGAAAGATAATTTAATAAGTGCTTACTTAAAGGGATAGTTCACCCCAAAATGAACATTCTGTCATTTACTCACCCTCAAGTAGTTCAAAACCTGTATTTATTCTGCTGAACACAAAGGAAGATATTTTGAAGAAAGTTTATAATCAGGCTGTTTTGGGGCACCTTTGACTTCCATAGTATGAAAATAAATACTATTGGAGTCAATGGTGCTCCAGAACTGCTCTGTTTCCCTCATTCTTCAGAATATCTTCCTTTGTTTTCAGCAGAACAAAGACATTCAAACAGATTTGGAACTACTCGAGGGTGATATTTTTGGGGGGGAACTATCCCTTTAAGGGCTTCCTCGTGAACAATTGCGCCTTATCAGATGAGGACATTTCCACTCTGGGATCTGAATTTGGAAGTGTTTGCCATGGAATTAAAACTACATAGTGCACTGTATACTGCATACTACTTTTTAAATAGTACATGAAGATAAAAGTTTCAAACAGCAGGACGCTTGTCACATGACCTCATCACGTGTTTTTAGTTACGCAAGTTCAAGGTTCAAGAGATTCAAGATTGTATTCCTCACATACACAATTATACAGAATATAACCAGCAGTGAAAATGTAAGTCAGGTCCGCTTCATGGACAGTGCAAATATATGTAACACAAACACAAGAGAATATAATAATATAGGTATAAAAAATGAAGTAAAAAATTAAAAAATAAGAATAAAATGAGCAATAAAATAAAATGTTTTGCATCCAATTATCAACTCAGTTCATTTACAATTACATTTAATCATTTTGCAGACACTTTTATCCAAAGCGACTTACAATTGGAGTAATACATAAAGCGATTCATCTTAAAGAGGCAAACAAACAGAGGAAGTGCCATCTTATTGTTCCAAATAAGTACAAGCTAGCAAGGAAGGAGCGAAAGATTAAGTTTTTTTTAAGTTTATGATGAAGTCAAGTAGAGTTGAAAGAGATGAGTTTTCAGGTTGTTGCTTGATGATTGACAGGGATCATTTGGGTGTGGTCTGGGGATTGGGGGGGGGGCGATGGGGGGGGGGGGGGGATCATTTCGGGGATGGGGGGGGGGGATCATTTCGGGGATGGGGGGGGGGAAATCATTTCGGGGATGGGGGGGGGGGGAGATCATTGGTGTAAGAGAGAGGTGTAACATGGGCTCTTTTGGGCTCGTTGAAGACCAGTCGTGCCGCTGCATTCTGAATCATTTGTAGAGGTTTTATTGTGTTTGATGGAAGTCCAGCTAGAAGAGCATTGCAGTAGTCCAGTCTAGAAATGACAAGGGCCTGTACAAGAAGTTGTGCTGTATGCTGTGTAAGGAAGGACCTGATCTTTCTGATGTTGTGTAGTGCAAACCTGCAAGATCGAGCAGTCTTTGAAAGTCAGCTGGTCATCAAAGATTACACCAAGATTTCTGACCAAAGTTGATGGGGTAATTGTTGATGAGCCTAACTGAATCATGAAGTCATGCTGTAGAGTTGGGGTGGCAGGGAAGACAAGAAGCTCAGTCTTTGCCAGGTTGAGCTGTAGGTGATGTTCTTTCATCCATGCCGAGATGAGCCTGAGATCCGTGCAGCTACTGTTGGATCATCTGGTCGAAATGAGAGATAGAGCTGTGTGTCATCAGCGTAGCAATGGTAGGAGAAACCATGCGCTTGTATGATGGGAGCCAGTGATGTAGTGTATGTGGAGAAGAGGAGGGGTGCAATAACCGATCCCCGAGGAACCCCAGTGACCAGTTGATGTGCTTTGGATACCTCCCCTCCCCAGGCCACCTCGAAAGACCGACCAGTGAGATAGGATTCAAACCAGCGAAGTGGAATCCCAGTGATGTCCAGTGATGAGAGGGTGGACAGGAGGATCTGACGATTGACAGTGTCAAAAATGTACATATTTTGGCCTGCAATGTTCGGCTACAGTTTAAATGTAATATTTAATCAGAAATCTCATGTTGGCCTGCAATGTTATGTTACGGTTTGGGTATAATAATTATTAAAAATATCATCTCAGATTGTGCACATGTTGGTGTGCAAATACAGTTTGAATGAAACATTTGTTTAAAAGCAGTATTTTTAAAAAGAAGAAAAAATATCTCATAATTAGATAAGGATTAGATTATTTAGCATTTTTAAATCTATGTAAAATTTCTTGATGTTTAAATTATAGTACTGCCCGTTTGTCACTGGAAATGGAAGGTCAAGTTGTGAGCGCAATGCATTGTGGGATAGTATGTTTTATACTGCACATTTTATTCGATGCCATAAGATGTCAATTCTTAATGCATACAGATTTGCAATTTCTGAATTCGTAATTGTAATTTCCAAAGAGTACTTCAAGCATATTATAAGTAAACTCAAATAAACAAACAATTAATCGAATAACTCACAAAATCCAAGAATTTCGATGCACAAAATGCATTGCTTTGGCCATGTAAACATTCCCTTAAAGCATTGGTCTCAAACTCAATTCCTAGAGGGCCACAGCTCTGCACAGTTTAGCAAACTGGTCAAACACACCTGATCCAGCTAATCAAGGTCTGCAGGATAACTAGAAACGTCCAAGCAGGTGTGATTGGGACCTAAACTCTGCAGAGCTGCGGCCCTCCAGGAATTGAGTTTGAGACTACTGCCTTAAAGCATAAATCTCATGCAATTCAAACTTATTTTACTAAATTCCAGCATTGACAATTAGATTAGAGACTATTAATTCATAAAGTGTTGATGTGTAAACATTTAATCTAAATCTAAATGTAGATTTCATCATCCATAACACTGAGGGTAAACATACTTGACTGTATGTGGCAGGTTCTCACATGTGTTTTGTGCCACGTTTGGGGAAAACCCCACAGAATTCAGGTCTAGGCCCGAGTACGAGTAATAAAGCTGGTCTGATCCAAACTGTGCCCGCTTTTCCCGGCCCAACCCAGTTCTGAACTCAGGGTGTGTCATGATTTACCTCCTGAGGGACGCTGTGTGTGTGTGTGTGTCTGTGTGTGAGAGTGTGTGTGTGTGTGTGTGTGTGTGTGTGTGTGAGAGTGTGTGTGTGTGTGTGTGAGTGTGAGTGTGTGTGAGTGTGTGTGTGTGTGTGTGTGTGTTTCTGTGTGTGTGTGTGTGTGTGTGTGTGTGTGAGGTGTGTGTGTGTGTGTGGAGTGTGTGAGGTGTGTGTGTGTGTTGTGTCTGCCTGTCTCTGTGTCTGTCTGTGTGTGTGTGTGTGTGTGTGTGTGTGTGTGAGTGTGTGAGGTGTTGTGTGTGTGTGTCTGTGTCTGTGTGTGTGTGTGTGTGTGTGTGTGAGGTGTTGTGTGTGTCTGTCTGTGTGTGTCTGTGTGAGGTGTTGTGTGTGTGTGTGTGTGTGTGTGTGTGTGTGTGTGTGTGAGGTGTTGTGTGTGTGTGTGTGTGAGTGGTGTGTCTGTGTGTGTGTGTGTGTGTGTGAGTGTTGTGTGTGTGTGTGTGTGTGTGTGTGAGGTGTTGTGTGTGTGAGTGTGTGAGGTGTTGTGTGTGTGTGTGTGTCTGTTTGTGTCTGTCTGTCTCTGTGTGTGTGAGTGTGTGAGGTGTTGTGTGTGTGTGTGTGTGTGTGTGTGTGTGTGTGTGAGGTGTTGTGTGTGTCTGTCTGTGTGTGTCTGTGTGAGGTGTTGTGTGTGTGTGTGTGTGTGTGTGTGTGAGGTGTTGTGTGTGTCTGTGTGTGTGTGTGTGTGTGTGTGTGTGTGTGTGTGTGTGTTGTGTGTGTGTGTGTGTGTGTGTGTGTGGTGTGTGTGTGTGTGTGTGAGGTGTGTCAAGTCAAGTCAGTCACCCTTTTTATATGCGCCTTTCAATACAAATTGTAACAAAGCACTGCACAATATCAAAAATAGGCAAATTTGTCAATAATGTAAAATGACAGGATTTAACACTCAATTATCTGCTGAATGCATTTCATGCTGAATGCATTGTGTGTGTCTGTGTGTGTGTGTGTGTGTGTGAGTGAGTGAGTGAAGTGAGTGTGTGAGGTGTTGTGTGTGTCTGTGTGTCTGTGTGTGTGTGTGTGTGTGTGTGTGAGAGAGAGGTAATCAGGACCAGGGTACATAGTGTTGACACAGAAACTCTAGTGTACATCCTTATGTTTATCTTCATGTCTTTGTATTTCTCTCTCTCACACACACACACACTCCGAGTTTATCTAAATGTGTTTGTACAGGAAACAGCCTGTTTATATTATCCCTTTGCGCTAAACACACGTTTGCACGGCTGCACTAATGGACAACACATCCAATGAGTGTTTTATCTAGGAGTCGCACAAGTCATTTTTAATTCATACTTACAGTTCCAACACTAAGTATTAAACATCCCACAGTGTTTATGCTTATGTCAGACATGAATAATTCCTTAAATCTGTCTCTTTTTATTTAAGCATAACAACCACTGAGAACACTCTAGCAACCATTTTAGTAACTGCATAGAAACACCGTAGCAACATCCTGGCAACCATTAAACAATGCACTAAAAACCACTCAGAACCCCTTAGCAACAGAACATTTTAGTAACCACATAGCAACATTGTAGCAACACCCTGGCAACCATTAAACAATGCATTGAAACACACTCCGAATGCCCTAGCAACCAGAATATTTTAGTAACCACATAGCAATGCATCTGAGAACACCTTAGCTACATCATGGCAACTCCCTAGCAACCAGAATATTTAGTAACCACATATTAATGAACCTAGGAAAGCCTTGGAAGCATCATAGCAACACCCTGGCAACCACCAAGCAATGCACTGAAAACCACTTCGAATGCTCTACAAACCAGAACATTTTAGTAACCGTAAAGCAACAACTTAGCAACTATTGAGCAATACACTGAAAACCACTCAGAACACCCCAGCAACCAGAATATTTTAGTAACCGCATAGCAAGACCTTAGCAACATCATAGAAACACCCAAGCAACCATTAAGCAAAGCACTGGAAACCACTCAGAACACCCTAGCAACCAGAGCATTTTAGTAACTGCTTATCAACACCCTAGCAACCATTTAGCAATGCACTGAAAACCCCTCAGAATGCCTTAGCAACCAGAACATTTAGTATCCACATATTAATGCATCTAGGAAAGCCTTAGAAACATCATAGCAACACCCTGGCAACCACTAAGCAATGCACTGAAAACCACTTAGAATGCCCAAGAAATCAAAACATTTTAGTAACTACATAGCAACACCCTAGAAACCATTGACAGTGCACTGAAAACCACTGAAAACACCCCAACAACCATAACATTTAGTAATCACATAGCAATGTGCTTAAAAACAAATGATCATCATCATCATAGCAACGTCCTAGCAACCATTAAGCAATGCACTAGCAACATACCTAGGAACGCCTTAGCAACATCATAGCAATATCCTAGTTACCACTAAGGAATGCACGGAGAACCACTCAAAACACCCTAGCAACCACCTTGCAACACCATAGGAGCAATTAGAAAACACATGCTACATGCATGCTGTAATAACATTCAAAGTTGCATAGCAACGCCCTAGTAACCATTAGCATTGTGATGGTGAGACATGCACGCTCAAGCACTTCTTGTGTTTAAAATTGTGTTTAAACGGTTTAAATCTAGAGACATCCTCTCCCTCTCTCTCTCTCTCTACTGTCCTGAAAGAGTTAACACTCAGACGGTCTGGAATCATTCCAGGATCCCCGCAGCATTCCGCCACATTCCACGGGATTCCTCAGCGGCGACATCATAATCAAAGATGGCGGATGACAACGACGCTCAGTGTGGCATTGAACAACAGCACGCTCCTAATTATTCACAAAGACACGGACGAGAGCA
>QVTF01022195.1:52500-58356 GCA_003573665.1 Oxygymnocypris stewartii
TAATGTGTGAAAAGTGTCTAGTGCGAATAGAGGGAGTGTGTGTGTGTGTGTGTGTGTGTGTGTGTGTGTGTGTGTGTGTGTGTGTGTGTGTGTGTGTGTGTGTGGTTCAGGTAAACCCTACGTTATGGGGACAAAATGTCCCCACAAGGATGGCAATATCCAAAATCCTTGTCCGTGTGGGGACATTTTTTGGTCCCCATGAGGAAACCAGCTTATAAATCAGACTAAGTGATGTTTTTTGAAAATGTAAAATTGCAGAATGTCTCCTGTGATGGTTAGGTTTAGGGATAGGGGCAGTGTAAGGGGATAGAATATACAGTTTGTACAGTATAAAAACCATTACGTCTATGGAAAGTCCCCATAAAACATGGAAACCCAACATTGTTGGTGTGTGTGTGTGTGTGTGTGTGTGTGTGTGTGTGTGTGTGTGTGTGTGAGCGTGTGAGCGTGTGTGCGTGTGCGTGTGCGTGTGCGTGTGTGTGTGTAATGGATCTGTTTTTCACTCATGGTGATGTGGAATAGATTATGATGTCTTTTTCATTTCCAGGTAGATTCATTGGGTATTTGCAGCTAGTTAGAGACATCTTTTGTGCAATTTCTTGGTATTAATTAATTAAGAAAATGTCACCCTGTAGCAAACGACAACCCTTCACTGTGTTAAAAATACTGTGACATACTGCGTGACACCTCCTGGCTAACTGGTTTATAAAATGCAGTGTTGTTATCCTTAATTAAAACTGAAACTATAAAACAATTAAAATAAAATAAAATAACATTTTAGATGAAAAACCTAAATTAAATCAAAACAGTAATTGGTCCCTAACTGAAATCATTTTGTTTAAGTATACTAAAATTACTAACTAAAATAAAAAGGAACTAAAACTATTTATAAATATTTTTAATTATTTTAAATAATATAGAAATATACATAATTAACACTAAAATAACATTATGATTAAAACACAATTATTATTATTAGTAATAATGAAACAAAAATTACAAATTATTATAAAAATGCATATAATAATAATATAGTGCTGGCACATTTATGTAGAATTCAAATGATTCATACTCACAGGTGTCCAACTCCAAATATTAAATATTTTTTAAATAAAATTTCACTTCCAACTGGATGATCACAATAAAACATAGATAACATAACAAATGTTTAAACTGAGAAATTGTAAAATGTTATGCACAAAATGAGCTCATTTCAAATGTGATGTCTGCTACAGGTCTCTAAATAGTTGGGACGGGGGCCTGTTTACCATGGTGTAGCATCTCCTCTTCTTTTCTAAACAGTTTGAAGACGTCTGGGCATCGAGGTTATGACTTTCTGGTGTTTTGGTGTTCCAATCGGTCCCATTCTTGCCTGATTTAGGTTTCCAGCTGCTGAAGAGTTCGTGGTCATCTCTGATGTATTTTCCGTTTAATGATGCACCAAATGTTCTCTATAGGGTATAGATCTGGACGGCAGACACTCTTCTACTATGAAGCCAATGCCGTTGTAATAACTGCAGTATGTGGTCTTGCATTTTCCTACTGAAATGCACGTCATCTGGAGGGGAGCATATGTTGCTCTAAAACTTTTATATACCTTTCAGCATTCATAGTGCCTTCCAAAACATGCAAGCTGCCCTATACCGTATGCACTTTTGCTGCCCCATACCATCAGAGATGCTGGCTTTTGAACTAACGCTGATAACACGCTGGAAGGTCTCCCTCCTCTTTAGCCCGGAGGACACGGCGTCCGTGACTTACAACAAGAATGTCAAATTTGGACTCGTCTGATCATAGAACACTTTTCTACTTTGAAACAGTCAATTTTAAATGAGCCTTGGACACGACAGTGCTTCTGGCCCATGTTCACATATGGCTTTCTTTTTGCATAATAGAGATTTAGTTGGCATCTGCAGATGGCACGGCGTGTTGTGTTTACCGACAGTGGTTTCTGGAAGTATTCCTGGGCCCTTTTAGTAATGTCAATGACAGAATCATGCTGATGAGTGATGCAGGGCCTGAAGACCACGGTCATCCAACAAAGGTCTTTGGCCTTGTCCCGTACGCACAGATATTTCTTGAGTTTCTTTGATTCTTTTGATAACGTTATGCACTGTAGATGATGAGATTTGCAAAGCCTTTGCAATTTGTCGTATTCCACAATCTTTTTACACACTCTTTCACAGATTGGAGAGCCTTTGTCCATCTTTACTTCTGAGAGACTCTGCCTCTCTAAGACATCCCTTTTATGTTACAGACCTGATGTCAATTAACTTAATTAGTTACTGGATGTTCTGCCAGATGAATCTTTTCAAAATGTCTTGCTTTTTCAGCCCTTTGTTGCCCCCGAGCCAACTTTTTGAGACCTGTAGCAGGCATCAATTTGAAATGAGCTCATTTAGTGGATACAAGTGTAAAAGTGTTTTAAACATTTGTTATGTTCTCTATGTTCTATTGTGAATAAAATATAGGCTCGTGTGATTTGAAGTCTTTTAGTTTCATTTTATTAAAAAAAAAAAATGTCCCAACATATCCGGAATTCGGGTTGTACACTGAAATTCTGGATTTAAATATTTATTTATTAATACTTATTATATATATCATATTTTACTGTGATTTGACCACCTTCAATGCAATTTTACTCCCTCAACCATGGCAAAATCCCTGTAATGCATGGTTTGAAATGAGATTTTACAGCTGAAATTTCCAATATATAAATCTCCATCAACAAATGTTCAAAAATTGGGATAATTTTCCATGCAGTGAGATAACAGGGAAGCTGAGGAGGAAGGAGAGGGAATCTCTCCTGAAGCATCAGAAAGCATCAGAGCTTTGATCTGTGGTCTGCTGTCTGCGCGAGTTAGTCTGTCTCTTCTCATCTTTTGTTGTGCAGAAGAATCAATGGATGGATGGTCTTTATCGCACAAATTTCGCAGAGATGACAGAACAAAACGGAGGCACAATACGCTCGCTCTCAGTCTCTTATCTACTTCAGTTAATTAAAGTGACGTGTGTAACGAGTTTATGTGCTTCACTCTAACTGAATTAAGCAGACAGATTAGAGTCCCTCTGAATGCAGACAGAGTCTCTGCGCTCAGACCAACACACACACACACACTGCGCTATAATAGGACACACATCAGTGTGTGTGTGTGTGTGTGTGTGATCTGTTCTTTATTCAGAGAGCGTCCTACTGCCAGAAAGCCTCGAAATGCCCCGCCTCTCTTTCTCTCTCTCTTCTATGGATGGAGGGAAGAACAGAGAGAAGAGAAGTTGCGTTCAGATTCACAGGGTCTCCACAGAGCGTTCACTGCTCTCTACACACCGAGCAGCAGAGATCTGGAGGAGTTCACTCGACAAAATACTCTCAACGTTATCAACACACACACAGAGCTCAGAGGTTTAGATCTCATGACAGCATAAATACACACGCACGCACGCACGCACGCACGCACCACACATCCCACACACACACACATAAAAAAGAAAGAAATAAATATCATTTAAATAAAATAAAATGATGTATAAATATTTAATAAATAATATTGACATTATGTATAATAAAATATATCAATTATATATAATTTAGATATATAATAATCACAATATATTTAATTGCTACTTATAAAATTGTTATAAATACTATTTAAAAATAAAATACATTAATATATTTAGTTTCCATGGCATTATAAATACAGGAATATAGCTAAATATATATATTAGATATGTATATATATATATATGTATTTGTATAAATAATATATATATTTAACATATATATACACATATATATATATATATAATATATATTATAAAGTTCTGACATGAAACTGTGTGTCCGATAGGTTTAACTTAATCTGGCATAATGACATCATTGTCACATGGCAGCTGATTGGTTCTCTCTTGTATCGGTAGCCAATGAGCTCACTGCTCAACATTCCAATATATGACTCGTGCTTTCTGGTAGCAGTTTGCCAGCGCTCTTCAGAATCCCTCCTCCTTCCCCAGCTCCACCTGTATAGATCTGCTTCAGGGTGATTCATGCCTGCTCTATGGGTTATTAGTATATGTTATATTGCAGCAGTAGTATTCTTACATGCTCACAGCAGCATGTTGTGGATGTATTGGCAGTATCTCGGTACTTGCTCTGCCGCAGCAGCAGCAGCAGTGTAGAAGATAATTCTGCCAAGACCAAAGACATAACATTTGCATGTACATTACCTATGCCAATCCATCCGAGAGTTATCATGACAAAAATTATATATATATATATATACTATATATATATATAGTCTGATAAAAATGCTAATTTTAGAAGAAACTTTTAAACAACTTTGCACTTGAACCTTTATTTATATATTTATTTATTCATATTTTTATTTATTCATACGTTTTCTTTTCTGGTTCCTGCCTTCAAGAGGATGATATCCTCATGCTAGGTCGTTGTTGTAAATAAGAATTTTTGTTCTTAAATTACTTTCTAAGTGAAATAAAGCTAAAATAATTACATTTGTTCTCATGCCATTTGGACTGATTCCCTAGAGAAAGATACAAAAGACAGAGAGACAGAACGATAGATGGATAGATGGATAGATGGATAGATCGATAGATAGATAGTATTGATTGTATTGATTGCATTTTGAAAAGTGGGCGTTAAATGGAGCCGAGCGATTGGAGGGGAGAGGTTGAAAAAAAACTCATTAACATATGAACGCCCACATTTACATATCAACACATATTCAACATGTAGCAACTTGACCCGCCCTGATGAGCAACAGTGTAGCTATACTGGTACACAGAAGTCAGCCAATCAGAGCAGAGCTCATTTGCATACTGAAGTCAAAGTGCAGCAGCACAAACAGCATCTTTCATTTTGAAGGCCAGTGAGAGAGTGAAAGAATATTAAAAGAGATTATTTTACACTAGAATAAGACTGTTAAACGTATATTTAAAGAAAATAAATATGCATATTATATATATTTAAAATATAATTAAAATTAATTTGTCACACCCGAAACGGTTATATTTATTTGTTAAACACACAAAATAGCTGATATTATTTATTTTTATATATTCTAACATACCTAAATTCTGTTTAGTGTTTTTATTCTGTGATGAACTGTTTGCTCTCCTCTGTTTCACTCTGTATGTGTGTGTGTGTGTGTGTGTGTGTGTGTGTGTGTGTGTGTGTGTGTGTGTGTGTGTGTGTGTGTGTGTGTGTGTGTGTGTGTGTGTGTGAGTGTGTGTGTGTGTGTGACCGTGATGTTCAGTAATAAACCGTTTGACCGTAATTACTGTAGACGTAATCATTCTGTCTAAAGCATTAAACACCGTTTAACATAATCAGCTCATTCTGCAAATGCCACTAATTACATCGCCATGACACGCTGTCTTTCTGTGTGTGTGTGTGTGTGTGTGTGTGTGTGTGTGTCATTATTTAGATTCTAAATCCTGTAATACAGCGATGAAATTCATAAATCCTTCAGGCTCAAATGTGTTATGTTCTGTAATGACTAATTAGATAAAGCACATATGAATGAACATGACATGTTCTGAATTAAATCTTTTTGTCCGATAATATTTTATACATTAATAGGCTATCACTCTCCCCATAGGACAGAAAAATCTCTAATCTTTAATATATGAGATATGTTTCCTAGACAACAATGAGATTAAATGGAGAGTGATTTTTTGGAGAAACATCTGAGTGAAAACTTTGCGAATGAGAAACCTGTGAGCAATAAAAACTTTCTTTCTGTGTTTATCTCTCGTTCTTTATTAATGCATGTGCCATTAGACTGTTTTAGATAGATAGCTTTTCTGTGTTAATGTAAAGCTACATGCTGACAGGCTGTA
>QVTF01022196.1:0-300000 GCA_003573665.1 Oxygymnocypris stewartii
CATTTACATCCATGGAGCAGCATTGTTTTGTATAAATGGGTGTATATTTATTTTTGCATATTTTATCAAATGTATAATCTCATCCAGTAAAAACTACAAAAAAACGAATTAATTAATAAGAAACACAAATAAATAAACATCCTGTTGTCCTTAAATAACCCTTTAATTAACAGTGTTTCTAAGTTCTGTACTCTTCAAATATTTTTTAATGTTTGATGCATTTAAGATAATAGAAAAGACAAATGTAAAAATACAAAGAATAATAATAATAATAAATACAATTTTAGCTAAGACACTGTTAATAAATTAAGTTTTCTTCATGAATAATACATATAAAAGTATGTGGTAGACTCAGGTAGAGAATTAAAAATTGACATTACACACAAATAAAGATTGTTGGTATTCTGATGAATTGAGAATACAATTATTTTCTGCTGTACGAGGTGCCCGGTAAATTGCTGTTGGGCAAATATGAATAAGTCTAAACATGCCTTAATGTTCACAAGAAAACAGGATTCCACATTCCTGAGAGTTTAGTGCTCCATAGTGACAAGACTGCAAACATCCCTGAAAGCTAACAGATCATTCAAAGCGGTGGATTATTGCCTTTGCTGAACTTTTGCTCCACAGATGAGCGCATGCATTGGGAGCATAAGAAATCAGTCAAAATGTATGACTTTAGACACATCATTAATGACTATCAACTATGCCTCTTGTTTTAGATTTAACATGCAAGTATAACAAAATACTTGTACTATTAATAAATGTAATATTTATTAAGTATTTAACTGTCATTTAGGACAGACTATGCAAAAGATGGCATATAGATGTTTTCACTGCTGTGCTATGCAGCGTAGAGCATAAAGTATCGTATTTGATATTTTTGACAAAGAAATAGGAAACTTTCTGCATCAGAAAAAATAAAGAAAAGAAATAAAAAATTAAATTGCGACTTTATATCTCACATTCGCAACTTCATATCTCACATTTGTAACTTCATTTCTCACAATTGCGACTTCATATCTCACTTTTGCGACTTCATATCGCACTACTGCGACTTCATATCGCACCTTTGCGACTTCATATCTCACATTTGCGACTTCATATCTCACATTTGCGACTTCATATATCACAATTGCGACTTCATATCTCACAATTGCGACTTCATTTCTCACAAAAAAATTATTAATTTTGGAAAATTAATCCTTGTAGTGGGATACAAAGAGGAATAGGAGGAGAAAAGAAGGAAGGAAAGGGAGGAAACATCTTTCATCAGAAGACTAAGAATCTGTTATAGTATAACAAATAAGGATATTAAAAACACTGTAATGCAACTTGGCAGAGGATGAAGAATGTATTTATTTATTGCTGTACAGTAACTGGCAGTATATTCCAATGTGTGTTTACTGAATATTCTGTTGTTTTGGTTTTGTAATATTCTCTTCTAGTGCTATTCATCTATTGTAAGATAACTTTACAGTAGTGTAAGAAAGAAAACTTTGTAAACATTTTATTGGTGAATTTTACTGTATCTACACACCACTCTATTTATGCTGCAGACTGTAACAGTCATTGTCTTGCAAGATGTCTCCTGCTTCCCAAAAGCAGGTTTTTGTAACAGTGTTTTGAATTGATCTCACCAGTGTTCTCTAGTCAGGAAAACAGTCTGTGTATTTGACAGATTTGTGTGTCATCTGAGGTCAAAGATTCACTTTAAATTCACTTTTCATTCATGGAGATGACAAGAAAAAAATTAGCCCAGAAATCCTGGAGGAAACAAAGACTTTTAAGATGACAATTATATAAATGTATCATTATATCCAGTAGATGGCAGCAGAGGATCACTCATTAGCTCAGTTGCTTTTCCACTCTCTAGTTTTCACTTCTTGCTTTTGGGATTTATTATAAAATGACTATTATAACACATTTAGTACTCTACTTAAGTAGTATAGCAAGTTATCTTTAACTATGTTTTATATATTCAGCCAACACAGACTTGTTACTGTTGTAGTTATGTTACTGTGCATCACTTAGGGGAAAGCCGGGGCGAAAGTAACGTGGTACGAATGTAACAAAGCAATTTTCTCAGAGACCTGATTACATTTGCATTCCAAGCTATGACAGCACGTTCAGCATGCAACAATTGACGGCGCTGCCAAAGATCACGTGATTTTTGTCATCGATTCCCGCGGTTCAGTCCGGAAAGCATTTTTCGAGTACGGTAAGTAAAATACTAAAGCTGTACTTTTTTCTAATTACAATTTGTGTTTCTCGTTTCATGTGTCACAGTAATGATCAATCACCAAATATTATTTAGTGCTGTAACACATCCTAAAGTTTGACTCGTCAGAGTTTTTAGTAAAAAAGTAAATCGGGTTTAAATGTCAGGAGTTTCTGTCGGGACAAAAGTCATACCTGTTACTTTTGTCCCGCTGCTAATGTGGTGAATTTCCAGGTGTTGCAGCATCTATTAAACACTTTTTATTATATACTGTCATACTGTTGAATTTTTTTTTAATAAAATGAATAGACATTACCAATAAACAATTCAAGTTTGTACTGTCAGGTTATTTTTTGATGAAACTGTCAATTAATTTTTTTTTTCCAAAGATAAAGGGCAAAATATCTTTGCAGTTACATATTAACAAGGTCATAGTCAGGTATATTTAATAAAAAAAAAAAGAGTAACACAACAAATCAAGCTTGTATTGTTGTGTTACTTTTGACACACCTGTGTGTTACTTTCGTTCCAACAGACAGGGTCAAAAGTAACAATGTACAACTTATGTTCAAAGTGATATTATACCGAAGTAGTTTTACATTTGTAAAAAATACCACTTGGTATTAATAGACCACACTTGTGAGTTATTGACCACAGCAAAATATATCTCTGTCTAAAACATTATCTTTTAAAATAAAGTTTTTCTGAAAATAGTTCTTCCGCCCCTGCCCTACCATCAAAACACTTACTCATCTGATCTACACAAATCTCGTAGGCAGGGGCATCGCTAGTGGGGGAAAAGGGTGACTCTGGGCCCTCTGCTCACGGAGCGGAGCGCGCTCTGTGTGCTCACGGAGCGGAGCGGGCTCTGTGTGCTCACGGAGCGGAGCGGGCTCTGTGGGCTCACGGAACGGAGCGGACTCTGTTGGCTCACGGAGCGGAGCGGGCTCTTTGTGCTCACGGAGCGGAGCGGACTCTGTGGGCTCACGGAGCGGAGCGGACTCTGTGTGCTCACGGAGCGGAGCGGACTCTGTGGGCTCACGGAACGGAGCGGGCTCTTTGTGCTCACGGAGCGGAGTGGGCTCTGTGGGCTCACGGAACGGAGAGGGCTCTGTGGGCTCACGGAACGGAGCGGGCTCTTTGTGCTCACGGAGCGGAGTGGGCTCTGTGGGCTCACGGAACGGAGAGGGCTCTGTGGGCTCATGGAGCGGAGCAAACTCTGTGGGCTCATGGAGCGGAGCAAACTCTGTGGGCTCACGGAATGGAGCGGGCTCTGGAGCAGACTCTGTGGGCTCACAGAACGGAGCGGGCTCTGGAGTGGACTATGGGTCCTCATATAACATAAAATAAAGATAAACAAAAACCACCCCGAAGGGGAAAAACAGGCAGGCAGGCAGGCAGTGAACCACAGAACAGGCAACATGAAACACATGACATAAAACAACGAATCAGCACAGGACTACAGACACCAGGAGGCTAAATAGGGAGACAAACGAGGGTAACGAGGGAGACACACGTGGAGCAACTGAAACAATGATTGGGTAACATGATGGGAGGTGACAGACAATAGACAGGAGAGCACATGGCACCAACAACAAACAACAAGCCATGTGCTCAACATACAGAGACATCTGGTGGCCGGTCAGGGCACACCAGCAGGACCGTGACACTTTCCAGCAGTCTAGCTCAAAATCAATGCTTTACTATCAAGTGCTTTTCTATGTGACAAAATGAAAATTAGTAAGTTTGTTGCATTTGTCGTGAATTCAGTCATTTGTATCAGTATTCGTTTCTGTCTTGTTTTATTTATTCATTTATTTACTCAGATTTAAGGCCCTATGATCCATCAAAACATTCAAGGGGGAATTCTTTGGGCTGGATGGGCTCGAGTTGTCCAGGGCCAAATTTCAACCCCAGTGTCCAGCTCCCACCCCTGAATGTTATTTTACATTTTACAATTGCAACTCATACCCCCCTCCCCCAAAAATAAATAAATAAATAAATAACAAATATAACAAAAAACTAAACAAATAAATAAAAATAATACTTGATTTTGAGGGGGCCCCATAGCAAGTTCTGTGCACAGTGCACAGTGTCCAGAATTCCTAGCGACGGCCCTCCTTGTAAGTGACCTATTTTGATCTCAAAAAGGTGAGTTTTCACCTAAAGGTGAGCAGTTTGCATCTTTGACATTATGTTTGATCAGACGTTTGAGATCTTTGTATGGAATCTATAGTAGGTCCCAATTTTAACAGAAAAATCACTAAGAAATGATACATTTATAATCTACAGGACATTCATCTCACACCAACCCCACAGTGTGCCCACGTCTTCAACAATACAGCTGGGAAAATCAACCAATGATACACTAAACTGCAAGCACCACAAATTATGTGTTGACCTGCCTCTTTTAAGCTCATGGCACCTACTAGAGTCAGTCCGCATGTTAATGGGGTAACTTGCATAATGGCAAGTTTGATATGAAGGGCAACAGTGTTTTGTCCCTGCGCCAAAGTTTGAATGCTGGGAAAGTTGCTGATTAGGAAGCTCTGTATAGGGGGTTGTACCGAGCTCTTCAAAGGCCACAAAGCCTGATATATTTTGGATGCAGTTGTTAAGCTATTCGCCACCACAGACTGTGGTTTTCTCTCAAACCACTATTGCCGACTCCAACAATAATTTGGAAATTGCTTGGGTGCTAATGAAGGACCCTTACTTTCAGAGTTTTTGATGCAGCATCAGCATTGGAAATCCTGGAGAGCCATTGTCAGTTTGCAGACCCATGGTTACCATTCACACTTTATGAAGATTAACTGTCATTGTGTGGACCAGAATGCAACAAGGCCGGTGTGTACAAGTGTGAGTCCCATTTCCCAAACTCATTTTCTCCAGTTCCAGAGTTGTGTCCACTGCAGCGTGGAGCTCTCTACATACCAGCAGCAGAACAAAACGCTCCTTCACAGGCTCGAACAGAGGCTTTAAATCAAAGTGCTTCCAAATGACATCAGGTTCCTGGAGCCCTGTGAGAGAAAAGAGGAGAGGGAGCAGTGCGTGCCTTTCATCTGAGCTTCAGTGGTGCAGCCAAACCCAGACTCACGTCTCAGCCTCCCGATGGGGGACAGACGACACTTACACACTCACACACAAACTTCTCATTTCAGCAATATGGGGATGAAAGAAAGGCGAAGCGAGATGCAGACACTTTGACTCCATGCCTACCTCGCTTTTATCTGTCTCTCTCTATCAGTGCTGTCTTTATGTCACTTGCCCCGCTCTGTGTTTTTCTTTTTCTTCTCGCTCTTTATTTTCACTGCTTTTACTGATGTTTACAACACATTACAATAGAAATAGATGTAAGAATACAAATACATAATATATAAAATATTGTTTGTTAAACCATTTAATTATTTAAACCAAACATTTTCTGCTACATTTTAGAGTATTTTAATACATTCAAACAGCAAAAGAAAATAGCAGATTTTGTGAAAAAAAAGTCAAGTTAAATAATACATTTTGAATATATATATACATATTAGGGCTGTCAGTTTAATGTTAACTTAATTAATTAGTTCTTAAAATAACGCAATTAAAATATTTTTACGCAGTTAATGCACTGGCCCCGCCCCCAGACCTGTACTTCCTCTTCAATTTCACACAGTTGAATGTTGACAAGTATGATGAAGGGCAACAACATAACATAAATGCAGTTATGCCCTAAAATTCAAGATATTGCTGCAAAATAGTCCCTGTATGTTTTTGTCTCATATATATACATCATACAATAAGCGATATCACAGGAGCAGCGAGATCAATATGACAAGAATGCCATTTGTCCCGAATATCACAAGTTGAAATGTGATTTTGTACAACAGTTCAGTAAATAAGTTGTAATAATAAGTTGATATTGTGTTATATTTTAAACACAATATTAATTTGGTTTTTGCTCAATTTGGCAGAGAACATAATTACCTTTAACCTGTTAGCTAACACCCCTCATTTTGGGACTCAAAGCTGAAAATGACCTCCCTAAATTAAAATTATAAACAGTTGCTGACTTCAGTGTGCTACACACGCAATGTTGGTATCTTTGGAAAGAAGACCATTTGGGCTTTACTATCCATCATCCAGAGTTGATAATGCTCAAAAAAATAAAAAGTTATAGAGACTGGAGAAAATGTGTACCACACTGAATTTTTATTTCATGTACAAAAACATTAAATAAGTCCTGGAGCAATCCAGAAAAGGTATGGGTTGAAAGTCCATGTCTCATGAGTTTATATTTACAAATCTGATACCATGAAAAATTTGATTTTTCTGACACTATGAAAATCCCACCCCCGTTTGAGGAAAAAGAAAATTAACCAAATGTATTAAAGAGTTATACAAACTATTTAGTCATTATAAATACCACTGCATGTTTTTCAATTATACAATTATTATAGACAGAATCTTAGACATCAAAGTGATTTATTTGACCACTAAAAATACAATAAGACTCATTTGAGTAATAAAAAGAAAGAAAGATAAAAAATTCATTTGAATGTATTACATACTCACGTACATATTCTGATAGCCAGATATACACTGATATTGCCAGAAATTCACACAAATTGTTGATAATAGTCAGTAATCACACACTGATGTGCGGGGTAATAAAGATGATAATCATACAAATATGGGCCATTTATTCCATAATGGCCAATCAGCATTCATATCGATAGCTGTCATTCAGTCAGAGTAATCACAGCTGATTATCAGCCACACAGATGCTAATCATACAGATACAGCCACATTCCCCATAAAACACAAATACACATATATGAAAAATGTTGGAAAAAAAAAAGGTTTATTTTGTCCAAAAAGCCGATCGCTAAGTTCCGCCCCCCATCAGATGACAGGTGCGTCCCAGCGTGCATCACAGCCATCGCAAGAGAGCGCCAAAATTCAAATAAACAATGTTTTGCTTTTTTTTTTTCACTTTTTTGGGGGGATGGTCTCATTCTGTGTGTAGTTCTGTATGCTTCAAAACCCTGTGGTTTTTTACAACCAAGACGCAATTTTTTTTGAGCGCGAGTTATTCCATAACGGATACAAACAATAACTCTCCCTGAAGAAATGAGACGTAAACAAAGGAATATCCATCCATATAACAACATTATTGTTTCGTTGGACTAAAGTTCTCTATGGGATGTTGTTCCATGGACCCTTACCTCTCTAACTAAACCGGGATTTACAGCAGTGGATGCGTTCGTGACTCAATATTACACGAAGCTGGTATGTACTGCTTTTTTATTATGGATGTTTTGATGTGTACTGCTTACACAAATTTAGCAAATACATTCCTTATAAGCTTTCCATCAAAAAACAGCGCTCTATCATCGATGCTGGAGGCTTAGACATTCAGAATGATATATAGTTTGTTAAGATTCATTTTGTCACATTTAATTGAATCTATTCATAAACAATGACATGTGCAAACAAAGAGCGTTCAGTGCGCCGGCGTCCTGGTGCTAGGTAACAGGTTAAAGCCAGAGCAGAATTGTTGTGCGTCTCCGAGCAACACAGCGTGTTTAGTTTCTGAATAAATCCGCGTTCCCATTCAGTCGGTTCACTCGGTACAACATATGACTATGGGATATCGCGCTCTTGATCCATCTGCTCAAGACACCTATATTCACACCTGAAAGGCCAATGACGCATGATGACGTGGGCGGGGCGGGACTACCCAGTATTGTGGTTGCGCAGCGTCTTTGGCTGACTCTGGCGAACCTGCCTGAGCGTTATTGGAGTGCGTTCCTTAGCACCCCGATCTCCCATCAGGGCTCTACGGAGAAGGCTATAGGTATGTATAGGGCTACGCGTTCTGCTGATCAGCTGTTTGTGTGTTTTGCCAACCCGGTTCGGGGGAAGCCGCTGTCTAAGCAGCGCCTTTCACGCTAGATTGTGGCGATTTTTATTGCATACAAGAGCAGAGGTTTGGCCCTGCCTACGGGGGTGTGCACTCAACAAGGGGCATGGCAACGTCATGGGCATTATTTAGTGGAGTGTCTGTGAAGGACATTTACTAGCTGGGCGTGCTCACTGCATGGGTTTCAAGCCAAGGTCCGTCGCACCCATGAAATGCATGGGGTATGTGGTAGTGCTGGTCCCTTATGTTTAGTTCGGTGACTTTGCGGAGCGTGAATATATATCCCAAAGTCATGTGTTGTACCGAGTGAACCGACTGAATGGGAACATTGAGTTATGCACATAACTGCTGTTCCCAGAAGGAGGGAACAAGGTACACCTCTGGGCCCCGTGCAGTCGGAGGGTCGGTGAAGAGCTGGACTGAACACAGGGAATTACGCATGCGACCGCATTTCTATGCTATGGGCAGGTAGCCCCGCCTACGTCGTCATGCGTCATTGACCTTTCAGGCATGAATATAAGTGTCTTCAGCAGATGGCGCAAGAGCGCATTATGCCATAGTAATGTGTTGTACCTTGTTTCCCTCCTTCTGGGAACAGCAGTTACATGCATAACTAAACGTTTTAAAGGAATCATGTGAACCAATGATTTAAAGCTCATTCATAAAGAGAGCTGTTTACTTCATTACTGAATGAATCAGCCGTTTGAACGATTCGAATGAAAGACATTTACCACCACCTGCTGGCAGATTTAGTTTATTATTTAGAGTATCATTTAATTAATAATAATAATAATAATGACATTAAAGGGATAGTTCACCAAAAAAAAAAATTATTCTGTAATTATTTACTCACCCTCATGTCATTTCAAACCTTTCATTTGTGGAACATAAAAGAAGGTATTTTGAAGACTGTTGGTAACTAAGCTGTTTTGGTTACTAATGACTTTCATTCTATGAACAAACAATACTGAGATGTTTCTCAAATTATCTTCTTTTATGTTACATAGTTTGTTAGGCCGTTGTAGCCTAAATGTTACATTTTTTGTTGAATCAAATAAATATTTCTAAAGCTACAATTTGCAATGTTTGTAATGTTACTTGATACTTTATAATTTAACACAAAAATAGCTGTAAAAATATATTTTGTTGGTATTTCCACAATCAAATTTATTTTGCAATTAATTAGATGAATTAATCGAAATATCATGTAATTAATTAGGTTAAAATGTTTAATCAACTGACAGCCCATATATATATATATATATATATATATATATATATATATATATATATACAAATATAATGTAAATAGTATGAAAATAATTATATACAAATATTATAACAACATATTTTATAACAACATTTAACAAATAATTGTTTTGGTATGTTAATCAATCAATCAATCAAAATCAATCAATCAAATTGTATTTATTAAGCAAATCAATACAGCTTAAAGTTATTCATAAGCAAGAAACAAACTGTTCACACTAAATTTGTAATAATAATTCAAAACAGACAACAACAAATATATTTAAAAATGTTGAATTAACATTCTAGTCATTTAAATAAAATAAGCCAGTTTTGTGAATTTTTTTCATATAGCAAAAGTCAAATAATCAGACACTACAATCAGAGTAAAATCAACTTTTTTATTAATAGCCACCTTCTTTTTAAATCATTAGTCAATAAATCCTCAGTAAACGCCATAGGTGATCACATGATCACAGAAATGTACCTTTAATATTACCGAGCTGAGAGCGTTAAAAACCACCATCATCGTTTAAAGTCATTTTAAGTTTATTTTCATTTAGATGTAAGTAAAAGTGGTGTTGCCCAAATGAGTGACTTGTTTCCTCTGTAATCAGTCAATTTAACTGCACCAAGTTGATGGAGTCAGGCCCGAGAGGCGGGATGTATCATCATGACAGGGTAATCAGCCAATCACTGAGCAATGAGTTCCTCTCATTTGACTTGGTGTCACTCTGGTTGTTGTATGGTTAATTATGTTGTCTTTGGATTTTATGTACAACAAAAACATTACAATGAAGAAAAAACACTGAAGAACCTTTATTTATAATAAAATAGTGTCTTAAATCTAAATCAGACATAAATCTGTCTGTTCAGTCGCACTGAGTGGCTATGTTTCATTACAGCGGCACAGAATGGCAGCTGACTGAACAGGAAAAAGTACTAACCATCCTTAAAAAGCCGACAAAGGCATTTGAATGAGAAAACAAGCCTGTTGTGCAGCAATGAGAAAGTTTACATCTACAGCTCTTACAGATGTGACACGCTGTGAGCATTTAAGTCCTTCAATTAAACACACTTAGCAGCTCAAATGAGATGTTGACTCTGTTCTCATATCACAACAGAGCCACCAGGCAGGCGAGGCGGTGAGCGGTACGACCCTGACAAACAGCAAACAAAGTATTCAAAGCGCTAATTGTTTTCCTCTCATATGTAAGCTGTCTTCAATTAAAGGAAAATGTGGTGAGTGGAGTAGACCTTAAAAAGAAAAGGAACTCAAGCGGTGCTCGAGGGTTTCCTAGCAACAGGAGTATGGTGAGGTAAAGGCCAGTTGTTGCGTTCCTTTTGATTCGGCACTGGAGGAAAGAAACTGACGAATCAGGAGAGTTTCACATTTGGAACATTTCAACAATCCCAGCTGAAGTGCTTTGGAATATTCAATCCATGTCCAAAAACTGGGAAAACTACGTGAATGGCTGGAGAGTTCGCAAACAAAGGACCTCAAAAGTACAACTCATGCACAAACGTATGCATATCCAATACAATGAAACCAGCATTAGTAATTATGCCCCAGCCTCCCCATCCCTAATTTTTTAATCTTCAAAGCTGCCCAGCGGTATTGTTTTGCCTGGGTATGGTTGTTCCCGACGCTATTCACCCCATTCAGCTCCCTGAGGCCGAGCAGAAGCATCTGCAGACAACGGCTCTAAGCTCCCTCTTTCTCAGGGTGTCCAGCTGCACAATGGATTTCTTCAGCTAGAGCACAAAAGAGGCTTGCGCGTAAAAAAAAAAGGTTCAAATTCAATGGCATTCCACTTCACAATCAGCCCAGCATATGCACTAACTAACTCACACTCACTCGCTCAGGGATGGGTGAAGTTTTATTGTAAGTGAGACCCCTAGTCTGAAACAAAAGCCATGAAAGTGACATATGTTGTGGATGAGGGATGTTGCTAAACTAATACAACTACATTGTATGTAGCACTATTAAAAAAAACTCTCTATATATAGACACACTAGATAGACAAAAGTATTGGGACACTTGACCATTACACCAACAAGGACTTTAATGACATTCATTGCATTCTAAACACATAGACATTATTATGGAGTTGGTCCCCTCTTTGCAGCTATAACAGCTTCCACTCTTTTGGGAAGATTTTCCACAATATTTTGGTGTGTTTTTGTGGGAATTTCTGCCCATTCATTCGTTTTTGAAGAGCATTTGTGAGGTCAGGCACTGATGTTGGACGAGAAAGCCTGGCTCACAATCTCAATTTCAGTTCATCCCAAACACACCAAACTCATCCAAACATGTCTTTATGGATCTTGCTTTGTGCACTGGTGCACAGTCATGCTGTAATAAGAAAGGGTCTTCCCAAAACTTTTACCACAAAGTTGGAAGCATAGTTTTGGCTAATATGTCTTGGAATTCTGAAGCGTTAAGATTTACCTTCACTGGAAGTAAGGGGCCAAGTCCAACCCCTGAAAAACTGTCCCATGCCATTATATCCCTCTTCCACCCAACTTTACAGTTGGCACAATGCATTCAGGCAGATGACATTCTCCTTGACTCTGCCAAACCCAGACTTGCCCATCAGAATCGTGAATCGTTATTTCACAGGATAAGTTTCCACTGCTCCAGTGTCCAGTAGCGGCAGGTTTATATCGTGCTATAATTAGTAAAGAAAAAGAGATGTTCGGTTAACGTCCCACTTGAACTGAGGCACTACAGGAGGGGTGTCCGAACAAATCCCGGCCCAAACTAATTTCAAATGGCCCGCAGCTTGTCTATTGAAATGTATTATATGAGGCCCGCCAAGCACAATTTACAAATCATGCAGTTTTGCAATGCCAGCACATAGTGACAGCACTAAATGTTAGGCCAAATGTATCAGTAAAACGCAAGTTATAACAATTTGATAACTCATATGCACTGCCATTTCTTTAGAGCACAAGAATTTTTAACTCACCAAAAGTGGAAGAGCGCTGTTCAATTGACAAATCACCAACATTTACAATGGATTTACTGTAGCAACACTAAATGTACCACTAAAGGTGGTATTGTGGCAGAAATGTAGGACATACATATTTAATTTTATTACACACCAGTCAACATTTGAAGTGGATCAAAACCTTTCAACAAAATTGTCCTAAAACCCCAAACCAAAATGCGTTCTTGTCTTAGGACAACTTTGATTAACTTTTTTGAACCACTTCAAATGTTGACTACTGTATTATTATGTACTATTATTATTATGTAGAGATGTTGGCCTATTGAATGTATTAAGGGGGTGATGAAATATAGGTCAAATTACAAATATTTTTGTTTTAAGTATGCACTTTTGTGCATAAAAATAAATGTGGTTAAACTTAAGGCATTGTAGATATTATAATTATAAAAATTTTACCTTTTAAAAATGAGGTTAACATTCTAGGAACACAAATATATTTTTATTTTTTTCTATGTCAAGTATACTTAAATATAATTGTAAGTATATTTCTGATAAGTACATAAAAAGTAGACAAAACAATACTTTCCTATTTTTTGGTTTAAAATAAGTATACTAATAGCACACTCGAGTAAACTCCTTTTTCTTAAGGGAGGACTAAATGTTTCATTTTCGTTTTTAGTCCAGACCAAAGGAACCAAGGGGAACTGAAAACCAAGAAAAATGAAGTGTAAACACAAACTAATAATAACAGGCATTTGTTTGGAAATCGGACTAACGGGGCCCTAAGCAAATCTCCAGGAGGGGCGTTTGCAATTGCGTACTTTGCGTGGTGGGTAAAAACGCTACTGAACGCTGTAGGTTGTATCGCGCATGTGAATAAGTAAAGCAGAAAGCTCTGTCAAAGAGTTTTTAGTACTTTATTCCATTTGCATTAACGGAAGACCACAAACAGAACAAATAGTACTAAAAAAACATTGTTCAGTTCTGGTATTTACAAAATATTAAATTAACATAAATCTGCTTATCTGCTGTCTAGATATTACTCAAATTCAACTTTAATGTATTTTTTCTTGATTATTATCATATACAAAGTGAAAATTGTAAGTATAATCTATTGAAAAGTAGCACACATCTCTTCAACAAACTTTAGGAATCCTTCATGTCCATAACAGAGTAAAGGCTCGTCCACATCCAAAACAATCTAGAGGAACGGGTGATAACGTTCTGTATCATCCATGCACTGCAGTTGTCTGCCACTTTAAATGCTTGAGCTCATTCAAATCGGTGGATTCTGATTGGCTGTCAATGATTTTATCATTAGTCAACTGGAAAAAAAGTTCTGAACGTGATTTCAACAATATTGGTCATCTGTGGTGTATCGATAAAGGTGTGGAATTCTCAACGAATTAAAATGTGGTGTATGCTGGATCTTGTTCAGTGTTGTTTCAATGTTGAGAGTGAGACCTCAACTGACATTATTTCAACCGCATTTCAACGCTGAAGGTCGGTCATGTACCGGCTGGGTATTCTCATATAATGAGAATGATTATTAAAACTATATTTATTGTTATGGCTTGTCCTTGTCGTAAACAACCAAAGTATGATAATTACAGTTACTTTTGTGATTTGTAAGTTATTATAATATACCCATAAATCATTAGTATGCACGGAGTGCTGCACATGTTAAATAGACAAGAAGTAGCTTCCCTCATTTTCTCCTCTTGTACCCAAGGCCTTCACTAAAAGGGTGCATTAGCTCCCCTAACACATCCTCTGTCTGGGCCCAGGGAGCTCTATTGTCACCCCATACAACAGCCCCATTGGCACCCCGGCTGTTTAACACCCCAAGGCTCCTCAGTCTCAATGATTGGGCTTCCAGGGCCTGGGCGTACGTCACCTAGCGAACCGCCTAATCTTCTTGCCCTGTGCATTTACACCAGCCATTCTGTGGCACGACTCAAAAGCCACCTCGCCAATTAGAGCCCTCCATCCTTTTACTGTTATTCCACCATAGAGAAGTGATTTCTGTCTCTGCATGCATAGAAGTAAAGGCAATAAAATGCATGCGGTTTCAAGGATGCTTTGGAAAGCTGTTCTTTAGTTTAAGTCGCCACTTGAGAGCATGTGTGAAAACGAATGCAGGGAATTTACGCATTTCATTCAAAGCTGTGTTGTGTGACCTCTGGCATTGAGAACTTGCATTTGAAGTGATTCGAAACGGTTGGCCTGCAATCGAAGTCAGACTGAAACAAGTAACTTATTAGCATTTGACACTGGAGTGTTTTTTTTCTTCTGCGAGTGTCAATATACCACGAGGATCACCATTTCTCCATGTCAACATATTGTATATTTAATTCAGTCAGAACAATTGTTGTGAATCCTAGATTTACTGTATTATGACCCAGAAAGGCCAAGTTTTATTACAATTAAAACATTTTTAAAATGACTTCAAAGAACCCAAAAAACTCTCTCAAACTCTTTATTTCATTAAACTTGACTCTAGCCCAGAAGATAGCTTTTCTAAATATAAACTGCATAAGAAAAAGACAAAAAAGTTATTAGTATTATTATCTTGTTTTCCAGTACAAATATATATTTTTAAATCAAGATACATTTACTTGAGAAGCAAAATAACAATTTTAAGTCTTGTTTTCTGAAAATGTATCAAAATAAAGTGACTTAAAACAAGAACAATATCTGCCAATATAGGGTAGGACTAATCATCTTGTTTTACCTTTGAATAAAAAATAAATATTAACACTTAATTTTAACAATTTCTTTTAAATAAAATAATTTTTGAAGTGTTGCTAAAAGTTTGAATAAATAAGATTTTTTTCTGTTATTGAGAAAAGTCTTAGGCTTACCAAGCATTTATTGAATCAAAAATACTATAAATAAACAGCTGTTTTCTATTTTAATATATTTTAAAATAGAATGTATTCCTGTTATCAAAGCCACATTTTCAGTATCCTTACCGCAGTCTCGGTGTCACATGATCCTTCAGACATCATTTGAATATGCTGATTTGCTGCTTAGGAAACATTTCTTATTATTATCAAAGTTAGAAACAGTTTTTGCTTCTTTAGGCATCTTAAAAGTGCATTTAAATCAAGCTACTTTAATAAAATATGAGTAATTGTCTTCCTCCCACACATATTCAGTTCAAATTTAAATATCAAAGAGTTTCACAAGCTTGACAGTATTTGCATTGTCTTGCCAATTTAAACAGTGCCCTCTAGAGGAATAATTCCTGTATTACAGAATACAGCTCAGAGAAGACGTTATTTCAATAAATACATAAATACAAATATTTTTATTAAAAAAATTACTACACATAATATACTAGACATTTACAACCATATAATTTGATTGCGCAGGTTAAAATAAAGAGGAGCACACACTTATTTTTATCATACAAATAATACAAACGTCTATAAACAAAAAGAAGTCCAAAAGTCGTTTCATTTTGTTGAATGTTAATGTATAACGTCAATCACTAAACTCCGGTTTGGATCCATGGCAACCAAACTGTGGCCTCATTCACCGATGCACCACACAGGGTCTGTATTCTCTCTGCTTACTGCTTTCCTTTCTCTTTTCAGCACAGCTCTGCTAGCTCTGAGCTCCATTCACGCCCAGTCAGCGCCACCAGTGTGCTCTTTTCTCCACTCATATAATTGGTGAGCTCAGGCAGAAATATTCAAGCTTAGCACACCGTAGCCATCCAGAACAGAGAGTATGTGATGCTGTATGGCCACAGGCCAAAGACCAATACATTCAAAGACACTTTCCACGGAAATCCACCTATTACTGACCAGATATCAAAAACAGAAACTATGACAATGATCAACCAACCAATTTTATATCAAACTGAATAGAATAAATAATTTATAATTAAAAAAGTATATTTGAAATCAATTAAATTGATATATATATATTTGTATTTTATGTTTTGATTAAACTGAATAGATTTAACATCAAACTAGAGAAAATAATAGGCCAATTAAATATTATTATTATTATTTTCTCTAATAAAATCGAACCAATTTAACATAAAACTGGAGAAAATAGATAGATAGACACAGAGAGACAGACAGATAGATAATTAATTAAGCATTTATTTATATATGCATTATTTTCTCTGATTCAAAGTAAACAATTCATGGAGCAAGTGCAATAAATAAATAAGTAAATAAATAAATCTTATTATTATATTTATTTTCAAATTAACCAATTGTATAATTTTTTTATTCAAATAACCAATTCAACATCAACCTGGAGAAAACTGAGTAAATAGATAAATATTATTGATATGTATTATATTTATTTTCTGTTTTGAATACAATTAACCACATTAACATCAACTAATTAATTTCAATAAATAAAGATTATATTTATAATTGTTTTTATTCATCCCATTCAACATTCAACATCAAGCTGCAGAAAAAAGTAAATAAACCAAGAAATATTTTGAATATGTATTATATTTATTATTTTCTCTTGAAATTAAAGTTGAACATTAAAACTAGGAAAAACATTTGTTTTCCTTTTTAATTAAATTAACCAGTTCAATATCAACATGCTGAAAATGATACATCTTATATATATTATTAATAATAATAATAATATATCCCCTATCCTTACCTCAAAAGACAAACATCAAGATGGCCCTGACTGGGATTTCACATTTCACATGCTGACTAATTTGGCACTGCCTCTTGGCCACCTTTCACAGTGGGGTGTTATATATTACCCCACTGTGGACACCTTGTGTCCTTAAAAATGTAATTATCTTTAATTTGCTAGCACCACGTTGATACATGCTTGTGAAATGGATTTGAGAGACATATCATTAGGTCCCTCAACTTCACACCATTTAAATAAATAAACAAGCATCAAAAAATACAGGCCCGGCTCCACACAGGTCCAGGGGCAACTGGTCCTAATATTAAAGGTATAGTTCACCCAAAAAAGAGAATTCTGTCATTCATTACTCATTAATTCCGTCATTCATTCATGATACTCTCCAAAAATGAAGCCAGGGTGGCACGTAGGAGAAGAATAAAGTTATTTTTGTTTTCTTTGTGCACAAAACGTTTTCTCGTAGCTTCACAGACTACATTTCTTGGCCTTGACCGTCTATGTTGGGTTAGATAGTTCTTGTATTTCATCAAAAATATTAGGGATGCACCGAAATGAAATTCTTGGCCGAAGCCGAAGCCGAATAATAATGAAATGCTTGGCCGAAGGCCGAATACCGAACGCGGTGTTTCGCATTTTTTTCCATTTATTTTGCCAATTTTTTCACCATTACAATAATTAAATAGTAAAAATTAGCTTTTTACTATTTTGTGTTGCTTTTCAGAGAAATAAATCAAATAACAAAAATATAATTTCAAAATATTTATTTAACACTAAACATTTTTTTAACATTCCAGCAGATATTATACAAACAAAGCACAATATAACTTAAAATAAATAAATTAGTAAAATAAAAAATATATTTTTATTTGGCCATCTTTGAAGCCCCCCTTCTTGAATAGCCTATGTTAGGCCTATAACTGACTGCTGAAAGAATGTAACTCTGTATGTCTACAACAACAAATGCATGATGTTCGGGGTGTCTTGATTTTAAGTGATAAATTAAACTTGAAGTGCTGTACGTTTTTGCAGATGCACCCCCTCTGGACAATTCAGCAGAACAGTGTCTGCAAACGGCCGTTTTTGCCTCTTTCTCTGACACTTTAAAGTGCTTCCACACTGCTGACATGTTTGCTGCATAAAGCGCGCGCCTCTCACTCTACGCGGGTTACTATTTGATCGCGTCATTAAAAACGTCATTGTTCGGCAAAATTTATTCGGCCTTTTTACTTATTCTTTATACTTAATTTCGGTTGCCGAACATTCGGTGCATCCCTAAAAAATATCTTAATTTGTGTTCCGAAGATGAATGAAGGTCTTATGAGTTTGGAACGACATGAGGGTGAGTAATTAATGACAGAATTTTCTAAAACCTGGAACCTGGCCTCATAAAAACAGGTCTTTAAATCCGTCTAAAACTGCAAGACAAAATAATATATTTGAGGATAATTTCAATGTTTTCAAAACCTAATCCAGTTCAACTTACTTTTCTCCACAAGGAACGTATGGCATGTTCTTCGCTGGTTCTCCGAAAACATTCATTATAAAAGTATGTCTCACATCTCTGAAACCACTTTCATCATCAGTGGCTCTGCGCGCTGCCACCACGTCATCCATCTTAATGAGATTCGGAGACCAACGAAGTTCAATACATTAGTGAGGAGAAGCATTGCGTAAACATTATCCAGAAACCTCAGTCAGGAGACTAAACGTGAACCTTTGGTGTGCTGGCTAAGGCTCTGTTGTAGGCATCCACAAGATTTCACACGTTTGTGAGGAATTAACAGTCCAGCTCTCTTGGAGATGGAGCTCCAGCATTGTCTGAACATCACTTCCACAGGAAGATCTCCAGAAGCAGCATGCCACCTATAGACGCTTTTGATACACATGATGGCCACCTCCCTCATGGGATCTGTACATCTTCATTTCCCGGTGGGATGGCCAGCAAGCCGCGCAAGGCACGTAAGAAACTGCAAGTGATTGTTTGTGTACTCTTCGTGGAGCTTTTTGAGAGGTTCACCTTCTTTGGGATTGTTTGCAATATGATCCTTTTTCTGCACCATCAAGCTGGGATACAGCAGTTACCAAGCAGCCATGGTGAATACATGCTTTGTAGGAGCCAGCGTACTTACACCGGTTCTTGTGGGATGGTTTGCTGAGACGTGTTTGGGAAGGACAACAGTTCTCTGTTTTTGTGCCCTACTTCATTTCTTCGGTTAGTGGTCGCCACAGTAATGGATCCTTTGTAGACTATATATAGTCTATAGACTATATATCTATGTTTGAATAACATTTATACTTGGCGTCTAACTTAACTCATACTCAAAGTCACTTGTTTTGTTCTGGATTTAGCCTAATGAAACAGACTGTCACTCATTTTAGAGCTGAGTATTATGTATCTGTTTGTACAACGTTTTCATTTGAAGAGATCTTCTGTTAGATAACTATGTGGTACGTATATATGGCAGTGGTTCTCAACCAGCGGCCCAGGGTCCACTAAAGGACAAATGTCCAAGTTTAAGTTATTTAATTATTGAATAAAATTATTTACATTTTAAATTACGCTACTGTTCAAGTCTGTAGTATTATTTTATGTTTTTTAATCAAAAATACAGTAAATCAGAAATGTGAAATATTATTACAACTTGACAGACAGACAGACAGACAGACAGACAGACAGATATTATATATAGATAGATTAACATGCGATTAATTCGTGTGATGGTAAAACAGATTTTTTTAGCAGCCACTTAAGTCTTTAGTGTCATATTATAGCCTTCAGAAATCATTTTAATATGCTGATTTGGTGCTTAAAACATTTATACTTTTTTATGTTGAAAACAGTTTTGCTGCTTAGTATTTTTAGGGAAACCATGATACATTTTTCAGGAGTCTTTGATGAATAGAAAGTTCAAAAGAACAGCATTTATTTGAAACAGAAATATGTTAAATGTATCCTTTCTGAAAAAAGTATTAATTTCTTTAAAAAAAAAGAAAATCTTACCGACCCCAAATACAAACCCGATTCCAAAAAAGTTGGGACGCTGTACAAATTGTGAATAAAAAAGGAATGCAATAATTTACAAATCTCATAAACTCATATTTTATTCACAATAGAATATAGATAACATATCAAATGTTGAAAGTGAGACATTTTGAAATGTCATGCCAAATATTGGCTCATTTTGGATTTCATGAGAGCTACACATTCCAAAAAAGTTGGGACAGGTAGCAATAAGAGGCCGGAAAAGTTAAATGTACATATAAGGAACAGCTGGGGGACCAATTTGCAACTTATTAGGTCAATTGATTGGGTATAAAAAGAGCCTCTCAGAGTGGCAGTGTCTCTCAGAAGTCAAGATGGGAAGAGGATCACCAACTCCCCCAATGCCGTGGCGAAAAATAGTGGAGCAATATCAGAAAGGAGTTTCTCAGAGAAAAATTGCAAAGAGTTTGAAGTTATCATCATCTACAGTGCATAATATCATCCAAAGATTCAGAGAATCTGGAACAATCTCTCAAGGGTCAAGGCCGGAAAACCATACTGGATGGCCGTGATCTTCGGACCCTTAGACGGCACTGCATAATACAGGAATGCTACTGTAATGGAAATCACAACATGGGCTCAGGAATACTTCCAGAAAACATTGTCGGTGAACACAATCCATCGTGCCATTCGCCGTTGCCGGCTAAAACTCTATAGGTCAAAAAAGAAGCCATATCTAAACATGATCCAGAAGCGCAGGCGTTTTCTCTGGGCCAAGGCTCATTTAAAATGGACTGTGGCAAAGTGGAAAACTGTTCTGTGGACAAACTAATCAAAATTTGAAGTTCTTTTTGGAAAACTGGGACGCCATGTCATCCGGACTAAAGAGGACAAGGACAACCCAAGTTGTTATCAGCGCTCAGTCCAGAAGCCTGCATCTCTGATGTTATGGGGTTGCATGAGTGCGTGTGGCATGGGCAGCTTACACATCAGGAAAAGCATCATCAATGCTGAAAGGTATATCCAAGTTCTAGAACAACATATGCTCCCATCCAAACGTCGTCTCTTTCAGGGAAGACCTTGCATTTTCCAACATGACAATGCCAGACCACATACTGCATCAATTACAACATCATGGCTGCGTAGAAGAAGGATCCGGGTACTGAAATGGCCAGCCTGCTGTCCAGATCTTTCACCCATAGAAAACATTTGGCGCATCATAAAGAGGAAGATGCGACAAAGAAGACCTAAGACAGTTGAGCAACTAGAAGCCTGTATTAGACAAGAATGGGACAACATTCCTATTCCTAAACTTGAGCAACTTGTCTCCTCAGTCCCCAGATGTTTGCAGACTGTTATAAAAAGAAGAGGGGATGCCACACAGTGGTAAACATGGCCTTGTCCCAACTTTTTTGAGATGTGTTGATGCCATGAAATTTAAAATCAACGTATTTTTCCCTTAAAATTATACATTTTCTCAGTTTAAACATTTGATATGTCATCTATGTTGTATTCTGAATAAAATATTGAAATTTGAAACTTCCACATCATTGCATTCTGTTTTTATTCACAATTTGTACAGTGTCCCAACTTTTTTGGAATCGGGTTTGTATTTGAACATCGTGTATTTTAAAATTATCTTAATTTATTACAATTATTTTAAAAGTGTAACATGTAGACATAAATTATAATTGCTTTTCATTTTGTATTAAATAACTAAAATTAGCTCATTTTTAAATGTTAAAATTTATTTTAAAATGTATTCTAAATATTAGTTTTATTAAAGATTAAAGTTTTTTTTTTAACGATTTTTAGGAATTGTAGATTATACAATTCCTAAAAGTTTTGTAATCACAGAATTAGTCATATAGCTAATTATTAACAGAAACTCATATATATATTCAAATAAGTTTAAATAAAAACAAGCAGATTTGTCATTACTGGAGGAGATACTGTATCTTAGCATACATGGAATAATGTGTTGGACCTTGGACCTAAGAACCACTGCTATATGATAAACCTGTTGAATGACAAACTTTCATTTTAATGCTGGTCCAGACTGGTTAAGTCCTGGACTAGTAACAATGTGCTGGTCTTTTCAGCAGGGGATGTAAAGTTGCCATCAAGTATTCATAAAAACTGTTTCCTGTTTTTGGTCCATTTTTATAGGAACCGCCTTGCTTCCTGTGGTCGCATTCCCTTTTGAGGATTTCTATATAAACACACATAATATTGTGTATCGACTTGAGCCTCATGAGCAACACATACTATTCTACACAGGGCTTGTTGCTGTGGCTCTTGGCATTGGCGGAATCCGTGCCATCCTCTGCCCAATGGCAGCTTATCACCTTCAAAGCTGTGATCAACGCCAGCTCCTGTCCTTCTTTAACTGGTAAGATGCGCCATTATTATATAATCAGAACAAAGATTTTTCTCTATATGCCAATACAGCATTTTGTTGCACTGGTAGAAAATGCAGTTGTCTTGTAATTACTGACACCTAATTGTGTGGATGTAAAAAGCAAAAGATTACAGTTTACATTGTTGAAATGTGCTATTCGCCATTATTTATTCATTTTGAGAGGAAAAGTGTCTAAAAACAGGTTTACTTTGGATAAATGCCAGCATTTAGCCAGAGCCGGCGCCAGTGTAGCACTGATGAGGGGGCGGCTGAAGTTATGAAAAGGATAGACTGAGGGATAGACTGAGTCGTGACACTGAATGAGGGGGCACTGCATTTAGCTGATTATGTGATCTTAAAAATGGCGGCCTCCATGAGGGGACCCGCTCCATGTAAAATAAAATAGCTTTTATCTTACATGGAAAAGCTTATAGCTTTTTCTACTGTTACAACCGAAACACTTTTTTTTTTAAGTACTTTGTATTTCTTGAGAAATTAAAAGGTTTTAAATAAAAAAATAATTACTGAGTTCACTTTTAAAACAGATTGTACAATAGGTGAAAATACTGCAGCTGTTTTCAATCCACAGGTTTTACTGGCTGGTCAACCTGAACTCAACAGTAGTTTTTTTGGGGATTGCCTACATTCAGCAGTCAATTGCCAAAAACCTGTGTTTTCTCATCCCTTTCACCTCCGTTCTCCTCGCTCTCCTCGCCATTCACATGGTGCGCAACAAGCTCACTTTCCGTCCAAAAAAAGGTAACAATACCAATATACTCTTCAAAAACTGCCAGTTGTTCAATTATTCTGATTTATTTTCCTTAACAACTTTAACTTTTCATCTATGGACTAACAGGCAGTTCCTTGCTAACTACGCTGGGAGTGTTCCTCAATTCTTTCAAAATGTGCTGCCTCCATTATCGCCATTTAAGCGGAGATGTTGCCAATTGGTTAGACCGTGCCAAGGAAAACAACGGGGGTTGTTACAGTGAGACCAGTGTGGAAAACGTCAAGATCCTAATCAAACTTTTCCCTCTCTTTGGACTTCAGCTTTTATATCGAGCTTGCATTACCCAAGTGAGTATGCTTAGCTAAACCTTTACTTTTGTTCAGCAATTAGCTTCTGTAATATCTTTATTTCAATTTTTGAACAGATCCCATCAGGCTATTATCTGCAAACGATGCATTCCAACTTAAAGCTCAATGGTTTTCTCCTGCCTGTAGCAGTGATGAAGGTCGTCAGTATACTGCCGGTGTTGATCTTAGCACCACTGCTGGAGCTTCTCAACACCTGCTACCAGTCTCTAAAGAAAATACTGCCCTCACCAGCCACATTTATAAGTGAGCATCCTAACTACAATTAATGAACTTAACTTGTGCCACTCATGCTGCCGTCACGTGCAATTGGAAACGTCCCACTTAAGCTGGTTGAAAGTCTCTTAACACCCCCGATAGAAAGCATTAACTGGTCCAAATGTATTTATCATCTGTGGATAGCGTAGGACTATAAAATGTGTGTCCAGTCATATCTTGCGGTCTGAGAGGCTACGATAGGCCAGATATTGTCTTACCGTTGAGAGATGAGAGGGTCTGTATGACTTACTATTGGAGAAAGCGTAACGGTTAACTTGGATCGCATACGCCTTCATAACCAATCACATTATAGACATGATACATTATAGATTATAGAGTTGTGCGACACTCAATCGCCATTTACAGAGACCATTGGAATGAATGAGAAGTGCCGTAAGCCAAATCCCACCTGTTGCAAAAAGTCTGTTGCTTCTCTTATAAAACGAATTTTTTTCGAAGTAAACAAAAAAAAATAGTTGAATCCAAACCTATTGTTTAGTGTAAAACATGTTGAAAATTAGCAGATAGGCTGTTGATTCATTAAATGATAAACCGTTTCCTTAAAAAAGCTTTTTATTCAGCTTCTCCTCCATTGAATCCATTAAGAAAATGGCATCTGGTCTTCTTCCTTGCACTGCAGCGTTAGCATTAGCCGTTACTTTTTTTGGCTAAAGGTTCCAGACTTGCCTTCCAGTGGCTTTGGATAGGCTGCCCTACCTGCCTGTCAGCATATATATTTGCATACCTTCCTGCACCCTGTTTGCGCAGACATATTACGTCATCAGCGCGTTTCATTAGGCTACTGCAGACAGAACAAGAATGGAAGCGTTATTATTGTAATATAATGCTTTGTACTGTAATGTTTTCTCACTGGTGAATGAGACATGAGATAATCTGACAGTATTGCATTCCACCAATGCCGTCTCTCATCATGTCTCTAGTTAGCCTCTGGTCTGCCTGTGCACGGTCATGTGTTTTGGAGGAGGCGTGGCTTTGGAGATTGAAATGCAGGGAGGGTGAGGTCTTATGCTTTCAAAGCTAGTTTGCTATTGTTAGGCTCTCTGAAATCACCTACTGTACCTTTAGAGTATGTACCTTTCATTTATGTGCATGTTGTTTGGTTGATTCAGCAGTGGCCTTGGAACTTTTACTGACACCGAAAGGCATGCTACTTTTGAAATGCTATAATAACTTTATAATAATTTAAATTTTACATATAAATAAGTGCATCTTTATTCTTTACTATTAGGCTATATAAACTACATTTCCCTGCAGCTATAGGGCATGCCTGTGCAGCTCTCTCAGCACTACTGGCAGGGATCTCCGAAATCCACAGGAAGGATTATCCGCAAGTGGAGCAGACATTATCAGGAAAGGTCTTGCATGTGTCCTCTATGACCTGTTTCCAGCTTACGCCCCAGTACATTTTACTGGGAGTGGCAGAGGCTTTTGTGACACCAGCGTGTACGTATTCCCAATTCACTTTCTAACATATGATTTCCATGATTCTAAAATGCTCATTAGACAACATCAATTCAGTTGTTTTGTTTTTGCTTAGATCTGCATTTCTCCTGTTCCTCTGATCAGGCTCTCTCATATCCTTCTGTCTGACGCCCAGCAACCTTAGAGGCGTCTCCTTGCACTTCCTAACTCTCTCATATGGAGGTGGCTGTTTTCTAGGGGCTTTCCTCATTCACATTCTTTATTTTGTGTCAGGAGGTAAAAATGTTTCACTCTTGAAAGTGTTGAACTTGTTATTGGGGTGCAATAGAACATGAATTCGATATTGTGTTTTCTGATTACAGGAAACTTCTATCCTAATAACCTCAGCAGTGGCAACATGGAGAGGTTTTTCTTCACTCTGGCCACATTAATGGCTATAAACACACTGGTGTTTTGGAGAATATCACAAAGGTACGATTCAAGCTTTGAATATGACAAGTTTACAGATGTGTTTACAGATGAATCTTCATAATGTTTTTTGGGCAGGTATGCAGATCTGAGCGTGGAGCTGAGTAGCGGGGTAGGACACAGTCACCTGTACGAGAAACTCCTGCAGTACAAGACCTGTCTGCGTTTTTATGATACATTGGATCGTTCGGACACCCTGACATCCATGGAAACTGTCTTGTGAATTCATCATACATATAAACCCTGTAATACTGGCGTTACACAAGAGACTTTGAAAAGACTGATTTTCATTGTTTGGAACTAGAGCAATAGCTGTAAATAATGCAATTTAAATGTATTCAAAAAATAAAGCTATTTTCTGATATATATCGTTTGAGCGACGAATGGAGCTCAAGCGTAGTTCAGGCAGAACACGCATGACTGCAGCATCAGCAGACGCTCAGCTGATCCTTACTCCTCCCACTACAATTAATAAGATATACATTAATCTGTACTCTCACTTGCCATAATCTGTCGCACAGACATGCACTTACCCTCCTCCATCCCCAACTCCTCCTTATGCAAATACATGATCACTAACTGCTCGCCCACGGAGATATATCATCTGTCCAGCTCATTGCAAAATTGTCCAAATTTATTCACAGTAGGCTACTGTTTAGGTTGACGTTGGACATGACAACAGACAGACAGACAGAATGAAAATTGCATTGACGTCAGTATTTGACACCAATTTGATGTTGAATTTTGGTTACACAACCTAAAAACACCAAGTATCAACATCAGCAGATGTTGTTATTTGACATCAAATTAACATTGACATTAGAGGTTGAATTGACATTGAATTTTGTTAGCCCGACGTTGCAACCTAAATTTAACCAAGTAACGTCTTATGGCGTTGTGTACCTACTGGAGAAAATTGTGTAAGATGTTGCTGATGTGATAAGCGTTATAACTACGTTGCTGGAACGTTGTGGAAAAAAAAACTAATTTATAATGTGAAAAACCCAACATCTGTCTGCAGTCTTAAGCATGTCGGATACAAGTATTATCACAACCCTTTAAAACAAGAGTTGTTTTCTGGGATGGTACTTTTTGGTTTGTTAACGAAGATTATCTTTGTTACATGAAAGCTTATTTTGTGACTTTTTAATCTCACAATTCTGACCTTTTCTGTGTTTATATGTCACAACTCTGACGTTTTTCTCAGAAATTCTAGAAGAACTGGAAGATAAACCTCTGAATACGAGATATACGAGATACAAACTTATATATTCGTTATGTTTTACGAGATATAAACTCGCAATTTTGAAGAAAAAAAATCTGAATTAACTCGCAAATCTGTAAAGAAACGTCCAAATTGTGAGCCAAAAGCCTAAACGCGCAATTTAATTACGTGGCGCAAATAAGCTTCTATAATTTTACATATCTTAATTGCAAAATGGATAATATTACTTATTATACTGAATGTAGCATTCAAACCCACATCATTTGCCTTCCTTCCTCAAAAAACGGGTTCATCTGAGCAGTGTGTGAGAGTGAAAACACACCCCGTCGCAGCTGGATGAGATCCGCCTTCGTTGCTACGGACTCGCGTCTGTTCCTCTCAACATGGACCTGCCTGAACCCATTCGGCGACGGCTTGGAGATTTCTCCAGGACCGTGTTTGTGGACCAAAGCCGAACACAACCCTCTGCGGAGGAGCACGCTGACTTTCTCAACCTTAGTAAGTGTGTTAGAGTTGGCGAAATGGTGACTTTGTTTTGACGTGCTAGCTGCTGGGCTAATTCATCTGGTTAGCCGAGTTTGTGTCACGTACCGTTAGTGTTGCTTCTGTTAGTAAACATCACATTTTGCTCACCCGATTAGCAGATACAGTAATGTTTTTATCACTGTTAAACGGTGTTGGGTAACGTTACATTCATTTTCTGTGTGCCAGGCAGATTGAGCTGCCTAGACGGCAGCGAATGTTGTTTTGAGTCGGATCTTTTAATGAATCACAAGTTCACCTAACTGAACGAATCATTCAGGAATCGATCGGTTTTTGTCAAAAAGTCTAAGTGACTCATTAAACAAAAAAAAGTTAATGTAACGTTACCATTATGGCATTTTATGTATACTCCTACAAAGCGATTGTTTAAATAAGTAGCATTTAATTAAAACTCTCTTGAATTTTTTTCAGCAAAAATATGTAATTAACAACGATGACATAAAAACGAACTGTTCGAAAGAAACGAAATGTTCGATAGAACCGATTCGCACAAATGAGTCGAACTTCCCATCACTGTATGCTCTTTATTTGCCAGATAAGGATGTAGTATCAAGTCTCCCTCTTCAGATGTCACTTTACTTTAACATGTGGTTCTTTCCTTTCTGGTGGGTCAGTGAGGTTGTGATGCTACAACTAAAGGTGATTCTCCTCTACCTAATATTTGTAAATAATTCATTCTGGAATCACTGACTGACTATTACTGTTTAATCATATTAATGTTCTGGGATATTACTGCTAATAATACATAATTGTGCTTTATTCATCTAGTACCCAGCCCTTGCAGATTATTACAAGTTCATCCTGATCACAATTCTTATTTTAATGACCCTGATTGAGGCCATCAGACTCTATCTGGGCAATGTTGGAAATCTGCAAGAGAAGGTAAACCTTTTTATAAACCTTATCTACCTAAAGTAAATAATATAATACATTATGATATAACATGATTGTTTCCCCCTAATCATCTCATAATTTTTTTTTACAAAGGTTCCAGAATTGGCTGGATTTTGGCTTCTAACTCTTCTACTACAGTTTCCCCTGATTCTGTTCCAGCTCTTCAATGAGGCTATTCTCATTCAACCTCTGGAGAGAGGAGTTCATATAATACTGGCCTTATTTATTTTTGCAGAGGTATGCATATATCTGTATCAATATGAGATTATAATGATTGAAATATGTTTTAAAGGAATTTATTTTATTACTGAAAAACTGAATATTGATTTTTCAGACTCTTTTTGGATTTGTTGCCTTGCGTGCAATGGTTCGACACACTGAAAGTCGCTTCCACTTACGACAATTTGATGGGATTCAGGATTTAAGGACGTGGCGAGACCTGCACTGATAGAATATTAAAAAAATACTACAAAGATTTATTTGAAGAATACAAAAACTTCATCGATTATCAGTGGCGAACACTATCACTCATTGAGTTGAATTGTTACTGTGGATGTTTTGGTGCCTTATTTTATATAAAAAATCTTGCCTTGTATTATATTTTGTATGTAAAATAAACATAAAAATATGAATAAAAACATTTACAGACTTAGATGAAAAGAGATTAAACACACTCCATTGTTATAAACCACTAAATCATATTATTTATTGATTTTGAATTTAACAAAATTACACATTAAATTTAGATAAATCAAATAATTAAAAATCGTTTCCACACATCAAGTGATTAGAAGTTACTTCCAAAAAAAAGAAAAGAAAAGATCACACATGAGAATTTTTCAATAAGAAATTACATCTCTTCAATAGAAAAGTTCATATTAAAATAACTTTAGTGCACTACTTATTTCAGAATATAGCTTTAAAAAAATCCAGTGTTTGTATCTTTACATGTTTTTGTTTTTTTAACGCTAGTTAAGGATTGCACAATTGAAATAGTGAATTGCATACAACTGCATATTCAGGCACTTGGCTTCACAGAAAATGACCTGCTCATCATCTCTTCATCTTGTTGTTTGAGGCCAAACACCTGTGGACTCGTCCTCCATTGCATGGACTCTTGAGTCAACCGCAGATGGAACCTTGTCAAGGAAATCAGCTGCTGAGTTAAAGGGATAGTGCACCCAAAAATGAAAATTCAGTCATTAATTACTCACCCTCATGTTGTTCCAAACCTGTAAGACCTTTGTTCATCTTCCGAACACAAATTAAGATATTTTTGATGAATTCCGAGAGCTTTCTGACCCTCCCAAAGACAGCAAGGATCCTAACACGATCAAGGCTCAGAAACGTAGCAAGGAGATTATAAAAATAATCCATGTGACATCAGAGGTTCAACTGTAATTTTACGAAGCTATGAGAATACTTTTAGTGCACAAAGAAAACAAAAATAACGACTATATTCAACAATTCCGTCTCCTCCACGTCACCCTATAGTGCCATTTTGGAAAGTATCACATACGTAAATAATGTATGCAATACAAGTATGCGGATACGTTGTTTACGTTCAGATCAAAGCGTAAACAACATAAACAGTGTATCCGCATACAGGGCTGCTGACACAGAACAGCATACATTGTTTACATATGTGATACTCTCTAAAATGCTGCTATAGGGTGACGTGGAGGAGATGGAATTGTTGAATAAAGTCGTTATTTTTGTTTTCTTTGAGCACAAAAGTATTCTCGTAGCTTCGTAAAATTACAGTTGAACCTCTGATGTCACAGGGATTATTTTAAAAATCTCCTTGCTACGTTTCTGGACCTTGATCGTGTTAGGATCCTTGCTGTCTTTGGGAGGGTCAGAGAGCTCTCAGAATGCATCAAAAATCTTAATTTGATCTATTAATTCAATCTTAATCTAAATCTTAATTTGTGTTCAGAAGACGAAGGTCTTACAGGTTTGGAACAACATGAGGGGGAGTAATTAATGACAGAATGTTCCTTTTTTGGGTGAACTATCCCCTTAACTTTCTACGACTGAGGAAAATGTGTAGATGTTCTTTCTGCGACATACTTCTCCTCACTGCTCAGGCTGTCTGTAGAAGCAGCATTTCTCCTGAAAACCTTAGTTTTGCTTCCTTTGGGCAGCTTCCCAAACCTCAGACTTCCGATCGCAGCCTGATTCCCAAACAACTGACCGTGGCTAAGGAGCACACAATGACAGCAGTAAGAACAGATAATGACATTCTGCACTGTATGTGACAAGTGTCAAGCAAACTGCCAGAAAAATAAACCTGTGTAGGTCAGGGAGGAAACAGGAAGCACTTGCCCTTCTGGACTTCTCTGTATCTGGCGATGCAAGGCCAGCCACAGCACCTGGTAACATGGGAAAATGAATCAGGTTGCAGGTATCATAATACACTAATACACTGCCAAGAACATTTGGAGACTGTATTTAAGTCTGATATTGAATTTCAAATAGTGTAGTGCACATTTATAATGCACAACAATTGTATTTACCTTTTTCCCCAGCATATCAGCCATACCAGTATTTAAAGAAATAGCAAATGTTTACCTCGTCCATCTGTCTTATGACCGATCCTCAGGGTTCCCATGTTGTCTAGTGGCATTAAATGTTTGACGGGAATATGGGTCACTTGCATCTGACTTTCCTGCCTGAGTTTCTGTTGACTGTGGGAGAAAGGTCTTTACTTTTTATTTGTTTAATATTATCATAAGTGTGTGTGTGTGTGTGTGTGTATAATAAATATATATATATATATATATATATATATACAGTGCCTTGCGAAAGTATTCATACCCCTTAATTCTTTTTTTCAAGTTTAATGCTGCAGCCTTATGTTAAAGTGCCTTAAATTACTTTATTTCTCCACATCAATCTACACTCCATACACCATAATGGTAAAGCAAAAAACTTGTTTTTAACATCTTTGCAAATTTATAAAAAACTGAAATAATTCCATTGCATAAGTATTCATCCTTATCTAGGACAACTGCTATTTAGTTCAGGAGCATTCATATTGCTTATAGATGTTACTACACTTCAATTGAATGGGTATTATTTGGAAAGGCACATGTTTAATAAAAGGTCTAATAGCTGATAACGCATATCAGAGCAAAAAACAAGCCCTGGGGTTAAAAGAGCTTCCTGTAGAGCTCAGAAACAGGTTTGCGTCATGCCACACATCTGCGCAAGAGTTTAGAAAAAAAAACATCTGCTTCATTGAAGGGTCACAAATGCACGTAGTCTCTGTTACCCTTAATAGAAGAAGTTTGAAACAACCAGGATTCGTCCTAGAGCTGGCCAAACTGAGCAATTGATGGAGAATGGTTTTGATTAGAGTGGTGACGAAGAACCTGGAGGTCACTCTTTTTGAGTTCTATGATCATATATATACAGATTAGAGAAATCTACATAAGGACAAACATCACTACAACACTCCACCATTCTGGGCTTTATGGCAGTGTGGCTGAACTCAATCCTCTCCTCAGTGAAGACCTTCCAACAGGACAATGACCCTAACACAGCAAGAGTGGCTTACAGACAACTCTGTGAATGTCCTTGAGTGGCCCAGCCACAGCCTGGACTTGAACCCAATCAAATATTTCTGGAGAAACCTGAAAATGTGCATCTGCCCCCATCCAACCTAAAAGACATTGAGAGGTGAAGAGGAGAATAGCAGATAATTGCCAAATGCTGATTTTATTTTTAATACATTTACGAAATGACAATTCTCTTTTTGCTTTGTCAATATGGTGTATGGATTTATAAGGGGAGAAAAAAAAAACTAATTTAAAGCGGTTTAACATAAGGCAGCAACATAACAAAACGTGAAAAAATGATGGGGTTTGAATACTTTCGCAAGGCACTGTATATATGTGTGTGTGTGTGTGTGTGTGTGGCCTTGCTATTCAGTTTCCAATGTATTCTGCTATTATGCCATTTCTACTGTGAAATGTACTTTGTTGTCATGTGATGTAGCCAACTTACCTCCTCTGTGTAATGTTCGAAATATGGGGTCTTTCTGTGAGATGCAGCAAAATGATAAATACGTCAACTATGTGGTCAGAATTTTATTGAAAATTTGCACATAAGAAGTCAGAAGACATGCCTTTCATTTTTGACTGGAGTCTGTAATCAAGGTACAAGGGCATTGTGTACGGTTGGACTTGTATAGTCAGAGATGGTTCTCTGAAGGCTGGTACTGACGGACATCTTTTCCGACCTCCAATAACTAGGTGGGTCTGACTTTGTAATTGCCCCTGGGGGGCTGATGAGGTAGCATGCTGATATGTGTTATGCCCAGTATCAACTGAAAAATACGACATTAGTTTTAATTGATTTCATTTACTTCCTTTGATAGGAAGGATTGAATAAACAAGTACGTGTTTTATTTGTATATATTTACGTATATCTACCTGGGACAGAGTGACGGTAAGATGAATAACCATTGTGCAGACTGGTGGCAGACACAATCTGGAATAAACAGGGTTTGTTTTGTTTGCAAAAAAAAGTATTCTGCCATATCTTTAAAATTATTTGATGGTCACTGCCTGACAATATCAATTTTCCAAAATATCAAGACAGATCAGATCAGTTACCTTTTCTGGTCTGTTCCCCCATAGATCTAAAACATTTTCTACAACACCAATGTGAGTGGTGGGATGAGGGATCCAAGACCTCACAGTCTGATTCGCCCTTACCGGACATGGCATCTACATAGCATAGAAAATAAAACTTTTCACTATCCAAATTAAGGAAATTAATATTATTTATTTGGCCTTTTATGTTTTATAACACTTTTTTGTGTTTTTGCTGGTCATTTTGGACCAAATTCACACAAAGAATTACCTTTTGTTTCTTAGTGTCCTTCACAAAGCACATAGTTTTCTCTTGGATTCTCACTTTGACCACGTCTTCATTTGAGGGTACAGGATCCTTCAGAAATATATATATAGATATAATGTATACGCTTCTAAATTAAACCTTACCCTTACTTTTAATTGTATTTTAAATAGCATTTTACTTAAATTACACTTAATTTAAAAGTATTTTTTTTATTTATTTAGCAGATTTAAGATTATGATCTATAAGGAATAACCTATACAATTCCATATTTAGTAATACCTACCAAATGTTTGATCTTTCTTTGAATAGTTTTGGGTCCTGTGCTCTGTACTCGTTCTTGTCGGAGTCGGTTCCTTTCTTTGCGGCTCCTCAGGTGTTTTTTCTTGCTCTACATTTGTTATAGAAACCACAGAACATTAAGTAAATGAACAGAAATCTTCTTTAGGATGCCAAGTGTTTCGCTTCATACTGCACCTGGTTTGGAGCGTTTAGAAGATGAACAGGAAGTCCATCTGATTCAGTACTGTTTGATCCACTTGTGCTGCACAGAACATCAACATTGTGAAATAATCTGACATGAAGTTATCAAATGTTCACAGGATGATTTTACAAACATATTGGAATGGAATGTTTTTATTTGACTGCATTCTTACCTAGACTCGATGTCAATGTCAGACAGATCCTCTAAGGAGTCCACTTCCCTTCCCAGCTTCCGTCTGACCTCTTGTCTCAATAACAGCCCTAACTCTTCCAGACAGTGTTTGGTCTGTTTAAAATGTATTTTAATCAATAATGCTCTTTTAAATCTGATTAAAATTGTATTACAAAAAAAGTAAAGTCCAAAGACAGGCCACCTTGGCTGGGTCGGGGTCACAAAAGTCAAGCAGAGTGTCACAAAAGTAATAGCCCATTGATTTCAGGTCCCGTGTGCTGAAGTGTGTTCCCTTCCTGTCGCCTACGAATAAAAAAACTCTTCTTATATAAAGAAAACATCTATTTTTGTCTTGGTAACTAACTGAAATTAATTTCCTTACTAAAATTATAACCTAAAAAATCAAAAGAAACTAATAAAAATGACAAAATCACACTACGAAATTACAAAAAATTAAAATATGTACATGTATTAAAAAGCATGCACCCTAATTCAAATATTTAAAAACTATAATAGTGTATAACTAATACACTATATAATAGTATAATAATTCATTTTTACAAACTTTTGATAACCAAGCATGTAAGTACCCAGTGTGCAGCCTCCGAAGGTTGACTCCATTGTGTAGCTGTTCCTAATGCCTAGTCTCCACATGACGATGCGGCCGGTGCCCTCTTTGCTCTTGTGAATTTTGAACTTGCAACTCCTAAAAGAAAACTAGGAGAAGACAAAAGAATACATTCAAAATTTAAACACTCATATTTTGCTTGAGATTATGACTATGACAAGCGACAACAACTGCTAACCTTGTCTGTAGCATTCTTGCTCATCATGAGAGGGAAAACGCGTTCTTGAAGACACTGCGAGGCATATTTCCGATCACTGCATCCATACATGAACACGTTGTTTTTCCTGCTATGACCATGAAAGTCACAGTAGACCACCACCTCTCTTTCAGCAAGCAACCTGTGGGATCAAAATCAAAGGGTGTATAGGTGAAGTCACATGTACCGTTTTTTATTTTATTTTTCATGGGTTTTTCATGGTTTTGTCTTTAATGTGATAGGACAGTGTAGAGAGGACAGGAAACAACGTGGGAGAGAGAGAGAGAGGGGACAGGATAGGTCCGTGAGCCGGCACTTGAATTTGGGACGCCTGAAGCGCAACGGCATTGTACGTCAATGCACAGTCCACGAGGCTATCACACTGACTTTTTAAAAGTTTTTTGTGTGATTTGAAAGTGACTTCTGTGTGAGCTGTGCTTCATACTTTGCTACACTTCTGTCAATAGACAATAAACATTATTTTTGCCTGTAAAATGTCACCAGATGTAATCACACCTTATACAGTCAAACCAAAATGTATTCAGACACCATTTTTTATATGTTTTACCTAGTGGGTGCAGGACACTATAGTTCATAAATGTAAGTGAAAGCAGCAATATAAAGTGAACATTGACATACAGGTGCATCTCAATAAATTAGAATGCCATGGAAAAGTTAATTTATTTCAGTAATTCAACTCAAATTTTGAAACTTGTGTATTAATTATATTCACAATCTCCTCTTGACAATACTCCATATATTCTCGATGGGGTTCAGGTCTGGTAAGTTTGCTGGCCAGTCAAGCACACCAACACCATGGTCATTTAACCAACTTTTGGTGTGTTTGGCAGTGTGGGCAGGTGCCAAATCCTGCTGGAAAATGAAATCAGCATCTTTAAAAAGCTGGTCAGCAGAAGGAAACATGAAGTACTCCAAAATTTCTTGGTAAATGTGTGCAGTGACGCGTTGGTTTTCAAAAAACACAATGGACCAACACCAGTAGATGACATTGCACCCCAAATCATCACAGACTGTGAAAGCTTAACACTGGACTTCAAGCAACTTGGGCTATGAGCTTCTTCGCCCTTCCTCCAGACTCTAGGACCTTGGTTTCCAAATTAAACACAAAACTTGCTCTCATCTGAAAAGAGGACTTTGGACCACTGGGAAACAGTCCAGTTCTTCTTCTCCTTAGCCCAGGTAAGACGCCTCTGACGTTGTTTGTGGTTCAGGAGTGGCTTAACACGAGGAATACGACAACTGCAGCCAAATTCCTCGACACGTCTGTGTGTGGTGGCTCTTGATGCCTTGACTCCAGCCTCAGTCCATTCCTTGTGAAGTTCACCCAAATTCTTGAATCGATTTTGCTTGACAATCCTCATAAGGCTGCGGTTCTCTCGGTTGGTTGTGCATCTTTTCCTTCCACACTTTTTCCTTTCAATCAACTTTCTGTTAACATGCTTGGATACAGCACTCTGTGAACAGCCAGCTTCTTTGGCAATGAATGTTTGCGGCTTACCCTCCTTGTGAAGGGTGTTAATGATTGTCTTCTGGACAACTGTCAGATCAGCAGTCTTCCCCATGATTGTGTAGCCTAGTGAACCAAACTGAGAGAGCATTTTGAAGGGCCAGGAAACCTTTGCAGGTGTTTTGAGTTGATTAGCTGATTGGCATGTCACCATATTCTAATTTGTTGAGATAGTGAATTGGTGGGTTTTGTTAAATGTGAGCCAAAATCATCACAATTAAAAGAACCAAAGACTTAAACTACTTCAGTCTGTGTGCATTGAATTTATTTAATACACGAGTTTCACAATTTGAGTTGAATTACTGAAATAAATTAACTTTTCCACGAAATTCTAATTTATTGAGATGCACCTGTATTATACCTAAACATTTTTCATACAGTGGACCAGTCAAATATGGGATCAAAAGATATTCAAACACTTTGACCTGACCATGTTTTGCTAAAGTGTTTTTTTTATTGTTAATGTGAACTTTTTACACCACAGACTGAACAAAATTAAGCATTGCTTGGTAATTGGTTGGCCTAAATTTGTATTATCTAATTGTGTACTTTAATGTAACAGCTGAATAATTTTTGGTTGATTGTAATCATTACATACCTTTCTATCAAAGTTATCTGACATTTATCAAGAGGAATCTGTTCTGACACAGTTTAACTATTTCTTGTCTTATTTTATTACCATTTTCTAAACTATAGCGGATAAAGTGTGATTTAAGAAATGTTGAAGGTGTCTGAATACATTTTGGTTTATTTGTACACAATTGTGTCACAATGACACAATTATTACTCACCGTTTCACCATGCTGCGAGTGTGCCAAATGCATGGGAAAGAGTCACGCAGCAGACTGCGGTAGTTTCGGTTCAAATCACGGCCTGTGAGTGAACACCGGTAGTTTCCCACCACCACGCCGTCAGGGTTTAACATCGGTATAACCTGCAGCCAGAACATCTGTTAGTTTACTGTAGTAAATGGTTTACATCTCGTTAAGCACTTGACATGGGTATATATAGAAATTTTGGCCAAAACCCATTCTCCATCTGTGCCCTGCACTCCTTCTCTCACCTTAAAGATGAACATTTCCCTCAACAAACGTGCGTCAGGCAAGTCGCTCAGCAGGAACTCCAGAAAACCCTGCATCATCCAAGAGCCGTTGGTTTCTCCTGGATGCACCCGTGCCGTCACAACAACTGCCCGCTTGGCTTTACGTTCTGCTAAGCTGTTGGACGGAGCTGTTACAGTCAATACATACACTGCATTTCCCGCCAGACTACGACAGAGCACCCGCAGCTTACAGTAAGCTGCTCGGACAGGGTCTGAGATGACCTCACGCAGGTAATGCTGTAGGTTTGAATATGTATAAGGGTAGCAGTGGGCCAGGTAGCAGGTGTCACCGTCGAAAGGGAACTCCAGAGTCCAGGTGAGGGAGTACAGCACTTTACCATCGTGTTCAGTGTTGTTTCTGTAGTACCTATAGAAGACATTGAGACAGCAGTTATTAATTATTAATTTTTGTCTAGATCGGTTATTTTATTCAAAATTAATGTCAACATGTCAAGTGGCATAAGTTCCCTGATATCATAATAATTAAGAAAAAGACTCATTCTTTTTGTTGTTGTTTTTTAATTGTATAACATTTAATGTGGTCTAACTCCCCAAAATGAATTAATCATAAACAAACTTTTATTTTTAAATATAAACTTTCTAAAATAATAATTTAGATGTGTAAACACTGTAATCAAGGTGTAAGTAAAATAGTTTTTTACTTGATGGTTACACCACACCACATTTTTCATTTTAAACTTTTCTTGAAAATGTTATAACCATTTTGCGCATGATTTCTATGGAAGCCCATTTCCACCATATAAGGAAAAAAACATCCTTTAATAAATCATAATTGACAAATCATAATTATTACATACAATTGGGAAACCATGAACCATATTTATGACATACTAAGTGAATTATGAGATAAAAACTTAGTTATGACATACCAAGTCATACTTATGCAATAAAAACCAAAAATTATGACACACCAAGCCAAAATCATAATACAAAAAGTAATTTTGACCTTTTATTTCATTATTTCTTCTTTTATCTCATAATTACGGTGGCTCAATAGTGCTAAACGCCACAAAATATGCACAACACAATGTAAACAAGTCGCAACACAACAAAATTAACACAACTAAATGGAAACAAACCGCAACACAACAAAATTAACACATCTCAATGGAAACAAGCCGCAACACAACGAAATTAACACAACTCAATGGAAACAAGCCGCAACACAACGAAATTAACACAACACAACGAAAACAAGCCACAACAGAAACAAACCGTGACACAACGAAATTAACACAACTCAATGGAAACAAGCTGCAACACAACGAAATTAACACAACTCAATGGAAACAAGCCGCAACACAACGAAATTAACACAACACAACGAAAACAAGCCACAACAGAAACAAGCCGCGACACAACGAAATTAACACAACTCAATGGAAACAAACTGCAACACAACGAAATTAACACAACTCAATGGAAACAAGCCGCAACACAACGAAATTACCACAACTCAATGGAAACAAGCTGCAACACAACGAAATTAAAACAACTCAATGGAAACAAGCCGCAACACAACAAAATTAACACAACTCAATGGAAACAAGCCACAACACAACGGAAACAAGCCACAACGGAAACAAGCCACAACACAACAAAATTAACACAACACAAAGGAAACAAGCCACAACAGAAACAAACCACAACACAACGTAATTAACACAACATAACGGAAACAAGCCACAACAGAAACAAGCCACAACACAACGAAATTAACACAACACAACAGAAACAAGCCACAACACAATGAAATTAACACAACACCACGGAAACAAGCCACAACAGAAACAAACCTCAACACAACAAAATTAACACAACTCAATGGAAACAAACCGCAACACAACGAAATTAACACAACCCAATGGAAACAAGCCGCAACACAACGAAATTAACACAACCCAATGGAAACAAGCCGCGACACAACGAAATTAACACAACTCAATGGAAACAAGCCGCAACACAACAAAATTAACACAACCCAATGGAAACAAGCCGCAACACAACGAAATTAACACAACCCAATGGAAACAAGCCGCAACACAACAAAATTAACACAACCCAATGGAAACAAGCCGCGACACAACGAAATTAACACAACTCAATGGAAACAAGCCGCGACACAACGAAATTAACACAACTCAATGAAAACAAGCCGCAACACAACGAAATTAATACAACGAAATGGAAACAAGCTACGACACAACTAAATTAACACAACTCAATGGAAACAAGCCGCGACACAACAAAATGAACACAACTCAAATGGAAACAAGCTGCAACACAACGAAATTACCACAATTTAATGGAAACAAGCCGCAACACAACGAAAGTAACACAACACAACCCAATGGAAACAAGCCGCAACACAAAGGAAACAAGCCACAACGGAAACAAGCCACAACACAACGAAATTAACAAAACACAAAGGAAACAAGCCACAATGGAAACTAGCCACAACACAACGAAATTAACACAACACAAAGTAAACAAGCCACAACAGAAACAAGCCACAACTCAACGAAATTAACACAAGACAACGGAAACAAGTAACAACAGAAACAAGCCACAACACAAAAAAATTAACACAACTCAATGGAAACAAGCCACAAAACAACAAAAATAGCGCAACACAACAGAAACAAGCCACAACAACCAAATTAACACAACTCAATGTAAACAAGCCACAACACAATGGAAAAAGCTGCAACACAACAAAATTAACCCAACTCAATGGAAACAAGCCACAACACAACAGAAACAAGCCACAACACAATGGAAACAAGCCACAACACAATAGAAAAGAGCCACAACACAGTTAAAATAACACAACACAACAGAAACAAGCCGCAACAATGAAATTAATTCCTATGCGTTGTGATGTGAAGATTTTGTTGTGTTGTGCAATACTGGGCCACCATACATTAGGTCTGAAATGATTAGGTCGACATTATCGACAACGTCTAAAACAAAAAATTGTCGACAAATATTTTTGTTGTCAAGTAGTTGTTTGATCCCATATGACTTAATGCAAGAACCTGCAATAATGCGGTTTGACCAGCATGGCGCTGTAGCGCAAGATTGTAATTCTGTTGCAATTCAAGGGAAGAAGAGACGCACAACGCTTTAGAGCACAGCTTTTTCTTCTCAAAAACACAATAAACAAACAAAACAACAGTTTAAACAACAAAAACTGACAGCGGTAATAAAGTGATGTTTGCATGAGCTCTTCAGTTCAGTACTTCCATAAAGCGATCACATCACACTTATTTATATAGTATTTTATGCAATAGATTAAATTAAAAATTAGCCTTAAATCAAACAGTTTATTTAAAATTACAACTTGATTTTCTGTTATAAAGTAGCTCTCCAGTGTGGAGCTAGCTAATGATAAAATATTTGTATTAGTTGGGGAAGTAAATTAATTAAAGTGGTAGTTTGGTTTGCAGAGATCAAAGCTTGATCTAGCTCAGGACTGTTTTGATTAATAACCCTATGAATTATTTTAATAGAGATATATGTTGTGAATAAAATAGTTTATCAAAAAAATTAAGCATCTTACCTTTATTTTGTTTCTTATCCATATGACTTACAGAATTAGATGATAGGCAGAATGTATAATTCAGTTATTTTTTCATATAGCTAATTAAATGGTGATTAAGAAGTGTCTCTGTCATCTCATTTTGTGTGCTAAATATATTTATTTATATAAATGAATTGGTAATGCTTTTACAGTAAGGTGTTATAATGTATTGCCTAACATGAATTAACAATACATTTATTACACTATTACACTATTAATCTGTGTTAATGTTATTTAATAAATACAGTAGTTCATTGCTAATTCATATTAATTCACAGTGCATTAACTAATGTAAACAAACACAACTTGTGATTTTAATAATGCATTAGTAAATGCTGAAATTAACATTAACTAAGATTTATAAATGCTGTAGAAGTATTGTTCATATTAGATAATGTTGTAAACTAATGTTAACTAATGAAACTTTATTTTAAAGTGTTAGCAATTTATTGTGTAATAATTGTAATTAATTACATATGTGACCCTGGAGCAGAAAACCAGTCATAAGTAGCACAAGTATATTTGTAGATAGATTGTGTGGGTTAAAAATGCTCAATGTTTATTTTATGCCAAAAATCATTAGGATATGAAGTAAAGATCATGTTCCATTGAAGCTTATTTTTTTTATTAGTAATATGTATAGCTAAGAACTTAATTTGGACAAATTTAAAGGTGATTTTCTCAATATTAAGATTTTTTTTAGCACCCTCAGATTCCGGATTTTCAAATATTGTCATAACAAACCATACATTATTGGAAATATTATTTTTCAGCTTTTATTTATGTGATGTATCAATCTAAATTTAAAAAATGTACCCTTATGACTGGTTTTGTGGTACAAGGTCACATGATTTTCAAAAGCTGAAATGATTACATTTATTTATTTGTTAGAATATGTATAACTTAATATTTTAACCAATTGTAAAAGCTGAATAATCAATCACATTCTACTGATTAATCGATTATCAAAATAATAATTTGTTGCAGCTTTACCGTATATAATGACTTAGTATATCATAATTTTGACTTTTTGTCAATGTCGACTTCATCATTATAACATCATATTTATGACTTCTTATGTCACAATTATGATTTACCTAAACATGTTTTTTTGTATGTGGTAGAAATGGACTTACATTTTACATGGACTTACACAACTATAGCCTATTTTTAAAAGATGTTTCCTTCCTACTCATCATGGACACTAATGTGTCATTGATCGAGTTACCAAATAAGATAACTGAGCCACAACTTCACGATCATGTTGAGAAATCACTGTTTGTCACCTAATATTTGCTCCTGTTCGCTGCCATCCTTCCCCCTTCAGCCAGGCAGCATGTTCAGAGTAGAGCAGTGGGCACATTCCAGCACTATACAGACTGCTGGCCTTTATCAGGTTAATGATGGTGAAGCGGTAGGTGACGCCTGCCCTCATGTTCCTCACCCGGAAGTAGAACCACTGAGTGTGCTTAGTGGTGTACAAGTCAGTGCGCAAAGTCAGCTCATAGTCATACTGACCACTGGAAAGCCAATATCAGAGAGTAGTTTAAATTAAATCAAGATATACAGGTTTACATCTTGTCAGAAGAGACAAAACCATTTGTGGGAATATTAATGAAGCTGTGTGACTCACACTTGCACTGCTTTTTGTAGGTTTCCACTCTCAAAACGGGACTCAAAAGCTAGCGTAGGCTCCTCCTGATGGTTGGCACAGGACGTGGCACTTTTAATGGGTCCTCTGCTCCCACCCACACGAGAGTAGGTGAAGTAGGAGGTTTTTGTGGCTAAATGGTGTGGTGAACCAAAAGGTCAGGATATAAAACCAAAGTTTGGAAGTAGCTATAGATTTTTACACAGAAGAAAAATTACAAATTAAGACATATCATTTTCTTACCTAGGTCTATGCGGTAGACAGTGTTTCCTCTCACCCCTCCGATCGGCATGGGAGCCTGTTCATCACCTGTTGGCTGATAGAATGGCTCCGGCTCTGAAGGGTCCCATTCTGGGTTTTTAGACATTCAAAATATTAATAATTCAAGATATAGAGGAAATGAACGGTTTGCAGAATTATTTACACATTAAAAAAGGGTGAAACTTAATTATTAAAAAAAATATTTTACATGTTAATGTTTTTTATGTATTTATTTTATTATTATAATAATCGTTTGGTTTTTTTGCAAATAGCATGAATTATTCATTGATAAATATAACTTTTGTGTGAGTCGCACCATATGACACTTTAAAACCTGAGCTAACCTTGTCTTGCCATAAAAAGGCAAATCATCTGGTATTTTTAAGAGACTAAAAACATCACATAAAAATGATGTGTTGTTACAAAGTGTAAAACTTAATATTAATTAGCATTTTCAAAAATGTTATTAAAGGCAGGGTAAATGATTTTTCAAAAACGTTTTAGAAAACTGAGTCGGGGCAGAGTACCAAAACAAACTTGTAGCCAATCAGCAGTAAGGGGCGTGTCTACTCATGATATGGAGGAGATACAGCCGAGCCAGGCGACAAAAAGATAGAGGCGGATAAAAAACAAAAGAGAAAAACATCTGTGGAACGATAAGGCAAGAAGTAGGACCCGTGTAAATATCGGATCAGCTTTCCAGCGCCGGAGAGAACACAAGGAGCAGAAGGGCCTGCGATCGGACGCAGAGGTTGCTTTGGTTCCTACACTGGACATGTTTATTACTATTTCAAGCGAGAATGTAGTCGTTTAAAACTCAAATCTGCTGTTTATTTATAAAAACAGTGCCTAATTGAAAATGTGCTTTGCTGATTTCGGAGACGTGAGCTCCACGCGATCAACGGGCGCTCATGTATCCCGAAGAGAGGAGCATAACCTCGGCTAGTCCTTCTGACATTCACCGCTGGCTCTGATGTCTCTGTAGTCTTCATTTCCAACAATATCATCGACTTCATTGCACAGATATTATTTAAACTGAACTGAGCTGGACGATGACATCACTAAATTCAATAATGAAATGCCTTCAGCTGAAAATTGAATGTTAAATCTTGTCATTTTAAATTTTTGACACAATTTTCCTATTTTGATATTGTGCAGTTGCTTTGTTACAATTTGTATTGTTAAAACCGCTATATAAATAAAGGTGACTTGACTTGACTAGTGGTTAAACATAAGATATAGTTTGTTTTGGGTAAATCTAACAGGTATTCTTTGGTCTTCATTCTATTGTTCTATTGATATGTTCAAATGAAAATAAAAACAGGCAATGTTTGCTATAATATTTAGTTTAATTGTAATGTATGCACATTCCCTGAACTACATTTCTGAGGCTATTAATATGTTTAAATGAAAACGAAAAGAGGCAGTGGTGTTTGATATATTTTGTCTGTAAATACAGTGAGGAAGATTGCAGAAGCTGAAGCGAGCTGACTGATGTTATCAAGTACCCTGCTCTTTGTAGAATTGCCGGACTTGCGTCGTGCCGTCCGCGAGAGCTCACACTCCCGAGTCTAACTCGTGAAGTCCGAACTACCGAGGATGCAAATCCGAAATTTGCGTAGGCTACTTGGTATTGAGAAACACGCGCAGACCTAACGTTAAGTCACCAGACTATTTGCCTAATCTTCTCGGTAGATTAGACCGCGATGGAAACGCAGACAGCAACAGGTCTGGGGGAAAAAAGTTTCCTGGGACATATTGTTCCAGGTAATGTCGTTGGAAGAACGGCTTATGTTTTCACAGGCTACGTATATGCGGGGTGGATCTATCAAAATAGGGGCGAGACCATTTTGGGGTAGGGGCGTGTTTGTTTTGGTGATTTCAAATATCAGCATTGGCTTCAATAAATCACTTACCCTGTCTTTAAACAGGGTAAAAAGCATGGTAAAAAGTGTTTTTTGGGGGGGGTTTTTGTCAGTCAATGTTAATTCAAAAATGTAATCAGTTTTGGGCGAGTCTCACCACATGATAGTTTACAGCCTGCACTAACCTTAGCTTGTCATCAAAATCTGAAATTATCTGATATTTTTAAAGATGTATTGACCTCAATGTAATATATATAAATGTATTTATTTATTTTTGCACAACACGATTTTGATTTGGCAGGAAATTCTTTATTCAAATATTTATTTATTATTAATATATCAAATATTTTAATATATTAAAAGTTTTTGAACAGCAAGATTGTTCATGTTTTTAAAGAATGATCTTCTGCTCACCACGCCTGCATTTATTTGATCCAATTTTTTATATCCATTTTTAAATGTTTTTGCTGTTTAAAATAATTGTTTTCTATTTGAATGTATTTTTAAATATAATTTATTCCTGTGATGTGAAGCTGAATTGTTAGCATCATTACTCCAGTCTTCACTGTCAGATGATCCTTCAGAAATCATTCTAATATTGAGTTACTGCTCAAAAAACATTTATTATTATTATTATTATTTGGTTTCAATAATGGTTTCAAAATAATAATAATAATAATAATATTAAATGTTTTTGAGCACCAAATAAGAATATTAGAATGATTTCTGAAGGATCATCTGACAGTGAAGACGGATGCTAAACATTCAGTGTTGAAATCACAGGAATAAATTACAATTTAAAGTACATTCAAATAGAAAACTGTTATTTTAAACAGTAATAATATTTCAAAATTGTAATGTTTTTGCTGTACTTTGGATCAAATAAATGCAGAATTGGTGAGCAGAAGAGAAGAGTTTTTCTTTTAAAAAACATAAAAATCTTACTTTTCAAAAACTTTTGACTGGTTTTCAATATAATATTGAAATATAATATAATAATATTTTTTATTTTTATATATTCAAACAAATGTATAAGTTATCAAAGAAATCTACTCAAATCACTGTATGTATAAATTGCATTTTTTTATTGTATTATATTAATAAATTCACAGAATCTGAGTATAAAAAAAGTGTCTCTACAGAAATCCCTTCTTATTGTATTAATAGTGTAAACCTTTTATTTTTTAATTAAAGCACTAATACCTATATGCTGGATTTTGTCACGGACCACTTCACATTCGATGGGCCAGCGGACGCCCTGGAATGGACAGGAGGTAGATGGGATTGTGAAGAGGTCCAAAGGCTCCCTCAGGCGTGGAATGGGCCGCTCACCGTCAAAATCAAACACAAGCTGTCGGGTTCTAAGGACTTTGTCTAAGCTGAAAAGATCTTGGAAAGTAATGAAACAGACATGTGATGTATTGCAAATCTAATGTATTACCCAACAGACATGTGAGAAACATTTGGTACCAGCAGTGATTCTCAGAATTACCCATGAAACCAAGACTATTCATTGGTACATGCTCCCTAAAACAATTATGTGTTCTTAGTGTCTGAATCTTTTATAAAGGCCATGAATTGCAAATGGGAGCTAGCTGCTTGGACTCAAGTGTTGCGTATTGTGTGACAACTTGAAAGAACTTGAGAGATAATACTAAATTATCATTATTTAGGTGGCAATGGTGGTGATTTGTTGCCAGATAAAATATAGTATCTTTATACGGGATGAACTTTATTTATGTCTCGTAAACTATGATATTTTAATTGACATATATCATATCATGCTTCATTATGGAAGCCCATATCCACCACATAAGAAAACAAAAAACTTCATAATCATGTTATAAAAAGTTATATTTATAAGCAAAAACTCAAAATTATGACATACTAATTCATAATTTTTACATAAGAAGTCTAAGTTATGACAGACAAACTAAGTCATAATTATTAGATAAACGTAGAAAAAATGACCAAAATGTAAGTCATAATTATGAGAACAAAGGTCAAAATTAACATTCAATTAGGAAGCAAAAGTTATGACAATTAAGTAAAAAATGCATATTAATAATGACTTAATTGTTGATACATTTTCATTACAAAAAATATATCTATTACTGATTTAAGTTTTTTCGCATAATCGAACATTTCATGATTATAATTAAAAAATGTATGATTTTTGTTTTATTGAAATATCATACATTGCTGTATTATAGAAGCACATTTCCACCACATAACATAAAACATGCTTTGGTAAACCATAATTATTAAAATGTCATTATTATGAAATAAAATTCTAAACACGTTATGACATTAAGTAAAAATTATGAGACGAAAGTCAAAATTATAACATACTAAGTGATAATTTGTTATGACAAACTAAATCATAATTATTACATAAAAGGTAAGCAAAATATTGACAAAAAATTGTAATAATGAGGGGAAAAAACTTTACCAAAAAATTATAACAAAGTCGGAATTATGAGATAAAACAACGTTGAAATTATGACATAGTTTTATAATTATGCTATAAAAAATTGATAAAAGATGACGAAAACATCATATTAATGAGAATTTTTTTTGAAATTGACCAAAAACTGATGATGAGAAAAGTGATATAAAAAGTCAAATTTATGACATAGTCTTAATTATGAGACAAACACTAAAACAATTACGCTTATGCCTTAATTATTGTTTTTTACTTTTCATTTAAACTTTTATGTCATAATTATAATTTAACAAAGCATGATTTTTTCTTACATGGAGAAATGGGTTCCCATACTTCACATCACTGTGTGAACAGACCCAGGGCCAGATCCAAGAGTTTTGTGTATTTACTTTGACATGGCTTGTGTTCCTCCTGCTCCTCTTCGAAGGTGGAGTCATTGCTCTCAGATGCAGATGGAGAGTTGATCATGTCGGAAGCAGTAGAGTCTTGGTTGCCCTCCCACTCTCTTTTGATGGGGACGCCAGCACGCACAGAAGAGGTATTGTCTATGTATATACAGAAACAAAATATGAAATGCTATATCAGAGAACATAGTAACCCCATTAAACAAGTCAAGCGTCAACCCCATCCAAAACCTGACTCGGATAACCTACCTGAGAGGAATCCATAATGCTGAAGATGAAGCAAAATGAATCTCTCGTATGGATCATCTGATTTCTTTGGTTTAACACGATAGGAGAACAAAAAGTGAGTTAAGTACAAGCAAAGGGGCAGAATGATAAGAGGCATTGAGTATCAGTGAGTTGGCATGTTAACCAACTGTGTAATATTAGACTGTAACCGTAGAGTGCAAAGCAGCAGTAAATTTAGTGCCATCACTCACCTGCATTTCCGAGCCTCGAAGCGATAGCACGCAGCTCATTAAAGCATAGTAAACAATAAATAACAGTAAACAACAAATAACTAAACAATTTACAAGCGCCTGCTGACAGGATATCAAATAACACCGCTGGTTAATATAGAACCATCTTACTTTAAGCCCCTGAGGATAACTGCATAGTGGTTAGTGTTTTTAAATGAAAACGGTTTTATCAGAGAGCTAAACAGTTAACGTTATACTTTTTAATGGAAATGTCCTCGTTACAGTTATTGTTGAAGCGCACCTGACGCCATTTGTGTCACTGTTGCCATGGACACGACGCACGTTTCCTGCTTGAAGCACGCTGCAGAATGCATGTAGAGAAGAAATGAACTCATTTCCGTTATGTTAATACCCTTTTTCTTATAAATTAGCCTTGTTTCATTTTTTTTAATAATAAAAAAAAAACTTTGCGTGTGTGTGTGTGTGTCTATATATATATTTGACGCTTTTATTCAGGCTATACGTTTTTGTCAGTATGTATATATATATATGAAAGTAAATACTTATGGAACAAAACATCTATTTGCTGCTTTATTTTCTATTACTTTATAGACATTAATATGTAGTGAAACAATTTATTCCATATAATTTACTTCGAAATTCCTTTTATTTGTATTTTTCTAATTTTTATTTAGATTTAGTGATTTTGTTGGGTGTCAGTTCTATAATTATTTCGTTTTTATTTTTTATTTCAGTATCCGCTTATTTTCAGTTTAAGTATTAATAATTCAGTACGTAAACTAAACGTACAGTAGAAATGTTAACTGAAATATTATTTCTATACATAGCTCTTATTTGAATTACACATTTTATTAAAAGCTTCTTCGATGATAATAACGGCTAACTGAAAGTTTAACTTTTACACCCAAAAATAAATCAATAGAAGATGTTCAAAAGATTTGCTTGAACAAAATATGTGGACATTTTTTTATTTATTTACAATGTAGAAAAGGTTTGATGGCTAAACAGCCACAATTTAGGCAACATTTACACAAATTTTTCGATTTAAAAGAAAGACATTTAGTGAACAATGTTCATTAATATTACACAGAGAAAAAAAACAGAAGTTGGCACATGAGTTGCCTTTTCATCACAACGTAGTCAATGGAAAAAACTGATCTAGTTCACATATGAAGCATATTTTAAAGTGCAGGAGTGGACAACACAGCGTGGTGATTTTGGAAGCATGGCTGAAACTCATGCTAACAGTGGTCTGTTGGTCTGATCTTTTTATATGTATAAAAGATAAACTGATTTTGAAGCTTGGCTTTTAAAACACTGTTAGCTGGATACACAGGTAAAGCGCTGTTTAATGTCACATGACAGTGCAGAGATCACTGTACAGCTGATGGTTTGCACACTTGACATACAAAAAAAACTGAACAGTTCTGAGAAACTAAAGAAATGGAACAATCTTTTAATATTGATTTCATTACATTTTAATTTACAGAAACATCGTGCAGTTCATGGTTGGAGTAAAAAAAAAAAAATTCTGTACATTTACCCTTCACTGCATCTTTAAAACAACTTCCGGACATTAGAGGCTGTTTGATTATTTGACAATAACCCATAACAAAGTATAACTTTAGACACAAGATGATGCATTTGAATTCAACAGCACAGAGTTGAATGTGCGCTTATTATAAGAAACATTCGTTCAAGTTTGCCCGACTAAATCCACTGAAGCTGAGCAAGTGGAACAACACAACAGCACAGTTCAGTCCACCTCTGCCAGAGGCTCTTTGTTTAGTGTTTTCAAGAGCGATGTTATGAACTCTCCATCATCTTTCTTTTCTTTAACAGTCTTTCCCTCCAGTCTTCAGGAAGTGCTTCAAAGTTAGCATTCTTCCCAGCCTTCCCTCTGCAAGTAGAGACAAAAATGACAAGCATTTGAACAATCTGTATTTTTCTCAAGTGTATGCTGACAATCTTTGTAATAGCTTCTTCCAACTTACGATGAAAACTGTTGATGTTTCCATTCCTCAATGCGTCTGTTGTTGAGCTGGTCTCGATCTTCATCGCTGGAGCTCGACTTCTCCTCTTCATCTAGCTCTTTCTGAATGCTCTGCCACTTCTTTACCAGGGACGGCATCTTTGTCTTGCTCTTCTTTGTCTTTAAGAAATAAAAGGACGGTATTTATATTTTTTTCCGTCTAAATTCATTTTCTAAAAAATAAAATAAAAATAATTATAATAAGGAAAAGAACCCCAGAACAAACTAAACAATACAAACCCAAGACAAATGCTAAACAAACCCCAAAGCAAAAAACAAGTCAAATGAACGAATAACAGCAAAGCAAATCCAAAAAAAAAACAACACAAGAACAAACCTTCTCTTTCTTTTGTTTCTTTGTTTTGTCTGTGAGTGCTTTGCTCATCGGTTCCAGGGCACTGGGAGGTTGTGGAGCAGGAGGAGGTGGTTCGGGCGGCAGAGCTGGCATTGGTGGGACTATGCTCTCTGTAGGCAGAGGAGGTGCAACTGCAGTTGTCATCCCCCAGTAAGCATTTCCAACTAGAAGTGGGGCTGTGAATGAACAAGAGGTACATGAGGAATAACATCTTTCCACAAGAAAGGATGCTCTTTGAAAATACCAATGCATGTAAAAGCCGGTTATTCTCACCAGTTGTGACAATGGATTGAGTGTAAAGAATGGGGCTGCTGCCGATGGTGGCCATTTTGGGTAGCGGGACTGAGCCTGGGGCCTTGCGTTTCTGGGCTTTAGCTGCAAGTCCCAAAGATGCTGCTGCCTCAGCCGCCTGAGGAAAAAACATCAAAACATATAGCTTCACTATGCACTAAAGGACAATACAGTCCCTAAAGGATTTCCCAGGACTCTTTTCTGATTTTTGCAGCCTAAAATGACTGATTGTGCTGTTGTTTTTCTCCAAATGTTCGGCAGTGAACTTATACCATTTTAGAACCATCGTAGGGCTCCAGACTAACATTTGAGGACACCAGTGCCATTAAGTTCTAAAGAAGGTGGCACCAGCACCTGACAGTAAAGCACTCACCCTAATCACACATGTACATCTCAGAGATGTCTATTTGATGTCTGCATTTACATATGCAAGACGTACTCTTTAGGATGTTTGCTCATCTGCAATCTCTAAAGGCCCGTACACACCGGGACGAATTTCGCGCGCGTTATTCGCCGACGTTTAACGCCTCATGACTAAACAAAGGGCGCCAATGTGAGTGTGCACACCGACACGAAAAACGCCACGCGTAAAAGCGTCATTTTTTTTTAAACGCCTCGGGTTCGTTTTTTTGGTTTGACGCGCCGCGTCAAAAACTATTCGACCAATGAGATTGGCGCTTTTGCTCACGTGTCTGGAGCAGCTGAAGTTACAGTTAAACACAACTTGGGGGCGCTCAAACAGAAAACAGTCTTGCCGAGCACTAGGGTTGTGACGGTGAGGAAATACACACGATGGGGAGTTTTACATTACAATACCGTGCCGTGCGTGTTTTACTTTGACTTTAATATCAGCGGCAATTCTGCGTCAAGGACTGTTTAAATAAAATAAAAATCAGCAAATAAATTCTCAAATAAATGAGAAACGAATGTTTTTTTAAAACATCACTTAGAGCAGGGATGCCTAATAGATCGATCACAAAGACAATGCTGGAAGATCACGCTTTAGGTCAGTGTTTCTCAACCAGGGGGCGAGAGATAAAACTACAATACAATATATTCACTAATATTATGACTCGTATGTTAAGTTATGTAAAAAAATATATAGCCTATAAATAAATAACAGTACCACCTCTCTACATATTCTGTGTTTCGGAGCAGCACATATTTCTCATCGTGTGTAATACAGACTGAACGGTTGCTCAAAAACTCTGTATATATATCATATGATACGCAAACTACATCTTTCAGTTGGATAAAAGAAGCCAGTGTCACACTAGTACACACAAGTGTTGATGGACGACTATTGTAATCAAGGAAGAGATGATTACAGTGACATACAGGATCGTGCATTAGGGGCGCGTTATGTCCGTTATGATGCGCAAACGAACTATATGTGCGCTCTCGGCTCACTCATATTTCTGCTTGAACAGATAGTTAGGCTAACAAATAAAATTGTATTTATTTTATTCCGTCTTGTATTTATTGACAGAAAAATGTCAATAACATTTTGCTGCCAACACGAAATAAAGTGTCACAGAGAGAAAAAAAGTTATATAAAAATTGTAATCCTTATTTTTATTCGTTTTGTCAGGATATAATTCGTTTATGCTAACATTCAGCCTACAACACAATAGGACATTTTTTTTTAGGTTTAGCCTAATATATATTTTATATAGTATACAAGTCCTGTCAAAATACGAAATTAATATAACATCTTGCTGTTAACACAGTGAAAAGTGCAGCAGAGAAAAATAAATAAATTTGACAGTCTGTCATTTAAAATGATAGAATAAGCATAATACAAAAAAAGAAAAAAGGAAAGATAGTTGAACGTCCTTCAATGACATCGCATTCACACTCCATCTTTATTCTGATCTGTCACTCATCACAACCTGCCAGTTTTGTTTGAGAGCTGTATATTATATCTGCATCGTTGCACATGCTTTGCTCAGACCCCGCAAATAAAACGAAGCACTGGTTCGTGCTGCAGCGCGCGCATAACGGTCGGAGTGCAGGCTGTACCGTGATCACAATACTGTGATGCACGGCTCTCGTTCGTTCGGTGCACTGCTTTGACAGTATTTTTATTACTGTAAAAAAAATCTAAACGACGGTGAAATCTACACTGCCGGGAAGAAATAAGAAGACAAAGAAGATGCAAGGCAAGATGAATGTAGAGCTGCTGGTCTCGTTGGTGTCTGAACACAAATAACTTATGACAAATTTGTATGATTTTGACAAGCGCGTAAATACTTGCTCTCTTCTTCTGAGTGACAAGCGAGTGTCAGAAGCGTAAAGTTGCGCAGCGCCACCTTGTGTACCGGGGTATTTCTGTTTTACATTAAGCGCCATCTAATGTCAGGGAATGAATTTGCATGTTCACTCGGCTCATCGTCAGCGAAAATCGCTTGGGTGTGAACACAACAAACGCGTTGAAAAACGCTGGCGAATAACGTGCGCCGATATTCGTCCCGGTGTGTACGGGCCTTAAGACATCTCTAAGACATTTCCTGTCAGATGTCAAATAGACATTTATTAGAATGCATGTACAACTGCTTCTGAGACGTTTATCAGATTACAAGCAGATGTTTCCCAGATCTTTAGCAGACGTTTTACAGATGTACTTGTGCTGTCTGTGTAGTTGATATGCAGATAAAATAATTTTTATTACTGTCATTCATAATGTCCAAATATAATAAATAAAAAAAATACATTCAAAATAGGTAGGCTAATAATTAAAGCTTTGAAGTGCTGGGAAAAGTTGTGTAAATCATTTAAAAACACTGGTGAATGGAAGAGATGTGTTTATTGAAAAAAAAAATTCCGGGTTTCCACATCAGTGGCATTTGTTTTGATATCCGTAGCTTTAACAGAATTCTGCGTCGAATTTGAATGCTTTTCATAAGATTTGACTGAGCTGTTATTGATTCTGCGGTGAATTAGACTACTGTATCTCCCAGCGCTGTGTATAACAGTGTCGCACCGCGTGATCGAGAGCAGTCCGCAGCTCCGGCCCGAGCAGATAAACGGTCTGTGCTGTGTAGACCAAACGAGTAGCGCGGATCCGTTCCGCTTTCGGTTCGTTTGTCCAATGTAGCTCTTGTAAATGTAGCTCAGCAAGGCTGTTCATTCCATTTTTCAAACTGAGAACCAACCTTTTTTTGACTGAATGCGCATTGCGATGAGGTCATGGGACGAGTCTAAGCCCAAAATCTGCTAAAAATTTGCGGCAATTAAGAAAATGTGAGAGCTCTTGCGAAAATTGTGGAGTTTGTGATAAATTCAGTGATCGCAAAATCGCTAAATCCTGGAACGACTGAAGGTGTGTTCACACCAGACGCAAATGAAGCGAATAAATCGCGCAATTTGCGCGAAGATGGACGCTTGAACATTTTGAGTTTACTCGCTTCATTCGCGCGAGAAATTCGCGCGTGAAATTCACTACACAACAGACGCGAATTCGCGTCATGGGAGGGGCTTCTGCCAGGCAGCTCCAGTCTCGTTGCAAAAATGTATTCCTGTTTTTGTAAAAGTACAAAGATGTATATACAGCTCCGGGTACCCACATACAACCACAATTACTTTGTCCTCCATTGTTGTTTCGGATTTTATGCCTCCGCTCGTAATGACGTCACTGCTAGAGCATGCTCCTGATTGGTTAACGCGGCGCGAATATCCGCCAAAGTTCAGATTTTTCAACTCGCGCCATTCGCCCTATTCGTGCGAAAAAAAATGTTCAATTCGCGCGAATAGCGCCGCAGGATTGTCTTTCGCGTCTTTGCATTGACTTAACATGTAAATCATTTGCGTGATTCGCGTCATTTGCGTCTGGTGTGAACGCACCTTCACAAATAAACTAAATAATCTTAACTCTCAAGACAAAAAAGTGACCTTGAACTCTTCTGTTCCAGGAGCCGGAGGCTCTGACTCCTCATCCTCCATCTCCACTTCCTCAATCTCTCCGTCATCCTCGAGGGGTGGTGGAGGGGGCGGAGGAGGAGATTCAGGTGGTGGAGGGGGTGGCGGCGGTTGCTCTGTAGGTGGAGGGGGTGGATCCTCTGGAGGAAGTGGAGGTAATGGTGGCTGAGGAGGCTGGGGAACCATCCAAAAAGATTGCATATCTCCTAATGAAGTTCCTATTGAAAATATAAATAAAATAATTAGTGCTGTCAAAATTAATGTGTTAAAGCAGGTGATTTTTTTCTCTCTCCAGTTTTACGGCATTAAAATTTTTAATGCCGTTACTGCGGGGCTACGGTTGGCCACCCCAATCTCATGTTCGACTTTTTTTTTTCTTGCTTAGCAGTGCGTTCATTTAAATGCAAAACGAGGTGCCTCGAGGTGAGGACACTTTTCAGATGCGTGAACTGTGGTCAGATGAGATGCTGTCAGGCAATATATCAGTAAAAATTAATCTTCCTGTCCTATCAGCCGTTATTCTATGCTCGTAGCGCATGCTCTTCAATTGTGCACACAAATACGACAGATCATGTTGTAGCCAGTATCATTTCATAATAAAGCACCAATGAAGCTACGAGCATTCGCGTCAGATCAGTGTCAAGTTCAGCAGCAGCTAAGTAATACCAACCAAATAACCAAATAACCAACTGCTGTGAAGTGATGTCGGTTATCAATAACTAAAAAAATATTATTTTTTTTGTCAATAACTTTTGTAGCTTTAATGATTTATCTAGATTTAATTTAGAACTTAGTGTTTGATAACTATAACAATTCTGTATATTTCCTGCTTGCTGAAGGGCACAGGTAGCTAAATGACATTTATTATAATGGTTTCTGTGAAGATTGTTTTAAGTTCACTTAAGTTAGAAGTTGTTACTTTTTAAAGTCTAATAAATGTTAAAACCTGATAGCTCTTAAATTTACTGTAATGTTGAATGCTATAGTTAATGGTTAAATATTAGGGAAAAAAGGAAAATTTCCTAGAGACATCAGTATTATTGATATCAGTGATGCTTGCCTGCTTCAGTCATAAAAAATATGCCATTTGGTAAATTTGCTAAACAATTATAAAACTATTTTGTGGTTGTCAAATTGACAACAATAAATATACTCCATATTTATAATTATTATTCTTACGAGATACAAGCTATTACTAATGTAATATTTCTCGATAAAGTATTTAAGAAATGGATAAAAATTGAGATCTAATATACTGAAACACCAGATCATGAACAGCTTGCTTGTAAATGAACACTTCGCTTATAACAGGCAGCACATTTATTTTATTAAACTCTTGCAGCCCTGAGCTTTTTGACATCAGGCCCCCAAAATTAATAAATATTTGCATTTAATTTTATTAAAGGGGTGGTTGATTGCGATTTCACTTTTTTTAACTTTAGTTAGTGTGTAATGTTGCTGTTTGAGCATAAGCAATATCTGCAAAGTTACAATGCTGAAAGTTCAACGCAAACGGAGATATTGTCTTTTAAAATGATGGCAGTTTAATGACAACAGTTAAGGCTCGTAGGGACTACAAGCTACTTCTGGTTTGGTGACAGTCACAAACCCTGAAATTTACAAACTCTGCCCTCAGGAACATGCAACAAAGGGGGCGGGGCCATGTTGAGCTGCTTTAGAGAAGAGGATGAGTTGTTGCCATGCCGTCAAAACTATTCTATGAATATGAAAACGACGCACACGTTTCAATGTTCTAAAGCAGCAGGCTTTCATCCTGTTCTTCGTCTCCCCTTGCTCTGCACTAGAGGGTGATACGGGAGTGAATTCTCAAACCTCTCCCGTCCCACTCCCACAAAAATTAATCTCTTCCCGTCCCAATCCCACGAAAAAAATGGGGGGAAAATCCCGTCCCGTTCCACTCCCGGAAGAATGACTCCCATTCCCTCCCACTCCCGTGTTGTTGTTTTTTTTTTTGCCGAAATCTGTCAGTTACAGTAAAAATTAGAGATCGACCGATATTTCTCCCGATATTTAAGCATTTTACCATTATCGGTTATCGGTTTTGTAAAAAAAAAATATCGGTTTTGAATTTTTTTTTTTTACATACATAATTATACAGAGTATAACCAGCAGTGAAATTTTGTTCTCTACATTTGACCCATCCAAGTGCACACACACCTGGAGAAGTGGACACACACACATACACACACACACCTGGAGCAGTGGGCACTGTTCACTCAGGAGAAGCTCCAGCACAACCACTGCATGTAACTTTATACAAGATTAACTTGTTTGAAACACGCTGACTTATATTAACATTTACTATAGAACCATTATTTCGCCAATAAACATCTAAATAAATACATCTCTATCGAAATTAATTATTTATTATCTCTGCAAGCGATCGCAGTTTGAGTAGTTCTGTGTAAATAGATAAACCGCGCTGTCAGCAGTCTTCATAATCTAGAATGACAAAAACATTTGAATTCTGACAAACATGCCAGTTGAGCAATGCAATAAAATACAATGTTTTGTTTGTTATAGCTTATTTCAATATTCCAGAGAATATAACAGCTTATAAACCTAAAACTGTAGTTTAAAATGAAGTTGATATTTTGTTTGAGTTTTCCTTGCTTTCCTTAGGTTTTAAATAAGCCTGTAAGCGCCGTGCGCGTTTTACTTTGACTTTAATATCAGCAGCAATTCGGCGTCAAGCAGTGTTTAAAATAAAAAAAATCAAATACTGTGGAACCAAATAAATGAGAAACGAATGTTTTTTTTTAACATTATCACTTAGATCAGGGGTAATAGATCATATTCACCTCTCTACGTATGTGTTTAGGAGGAGAAATACGGTTCTCATGGCGCTGTGAATACAGACTGAACGGCGGCTCAAAACCGCTGTATGAACATATGATACACAAACTACAGCTCTCGCTGTATAAAAGAAACCAGTGTCACACTAGTACACGCAAGTTTTAATGGGCAAGTTTTGTAATCATGGTAAAGCTGATTACAGTGACATGATCGTGCATTAGGCGCGCGCTGTGTCCGTTATAAATGATGCACAAACGAACCGTGTATGTGCTCTCGATCACTCATATTTCTGCTTGAATACAGCTCAGTATATAGTTGAATACAGCGACGTGAATAGTGCATAATAATAAAACACTATTTTATTTATTATTATTAAATTAATGCAACAAAGATACATCACAACAAGCCTTTTTAATTATTTATTTTAAAGCCTATTTTATCATTTATTTACTTTTCACTTGGTAGATCTCGGTGAGTTTTCTCCTTGACTTAGATTAATGTCAGACTCAGAAGTTAACAGGCATAAAACGGGCGCTTTTACATTTGGTTTAGAAACTCTTCCGCATCGTGTTGTCTCTCACCTCACTCTTCTTGTCAGTCATCTCTCTTCACGTGATAAATGAAATCTGATCTGTGATGTAGAGGTCTGCGCGGGACTATTTTAGGTTTTATTCCGCTCCCGCGATATATTAACTGTTTGTTCACATTTCTGATGAAAGACAGAGAGATAGGCTAACACATAAAAGTTTAGTCTGCACAAAAGTGTATTTATTTTATTCGTCTTGTCAAGAGTCTTGAATTTATTGACTGATAAATGTCAATAACATTTTGCTGCCAACACGGAATAAAGTTTCACAGAGAGGAAAAAAGTTATACAAAAATTGTAATCCCTATTATAATTTGTTTTGTCAGGATATAATTCGTTTATGCTAACATTCAGCCTACAACACAATAGGAAAAAAATGAAGGTTTAGCCTAATAGCTATTTTATTAGTCTTGTCAAAACACTATTCATTTAACATCTTGCTGTTAACACAGTGAAAAGTGCAGCAGAGAAAAAATAAATGAATTCGACACAGTCTGTAATTTAAAATGATAGGATAAGCATAATACAAAAAAAGGAAAGAGAATTGCACGTCCTTCAAGGACAGCGGAGTAATAAATCTGGTCGGGACAGCCGCGCAATGCAGACCTAGACTGCTGTGATGCAAGACTCTCGTTCGTTCGGTGCGTTGCATTTAGCAGCCGCGGTCAGTTTTAATTTTAGTGTCCTCTATCTGAACAAATTTATTTTTATTACTATAAAAACAATCTAAAGGACGGTGGGGGGACGGTGCCACGGTGAGCAAGTAATGTAACAGTGTTGCGGCTTAAGACCAGTATAACCGTCGTCACGTCTATCGCGGCAAGCCTACTTCACTCTGTTATTTATTTACTTTATAACAGTAAATAAATATCGGTTCTGAATATCGGTTACATAAATGTATAAATATCGGTATCGGTTATAAAAAATCAATATCGGTCGATCACTAGTAAAAATATAGTGCAGATCAAAGCGTGCCCACCTTATTAGTTGAATAAAAACCCAAAATGTAGTTTGTTGTTATTATATTGAACTGAAAGCCATCTTATGCACAGTGTTGCACAGATTAAATTTCATGTAAAGCATCCATGCTAACACACACGTCTTCTATTGTTTTTTTTATACATTTCACTCTCTATATGTAACGGATGTATGCCAGTAAGGGCTGTGTGTAAACCTCACTCCCCTGACCTCAAAAAGAGGCGTTATAGCGGCTGTAATCTTTGGCTTTCCTTGTTAGAGCGCCCGCCTCCCGCGCCGGAATCCCGGGTTCGAGACCCGCTCGGAGCAAGAACGAGTTGTGGTGGTGTGGACCTGGGAGGGGGTGTTACATATAGATATAATTTTCAAAGACGGAGTTTCGAAGTTTCTCGCTCAAGTTCACATGAGACCTAAAGCGCATCCTGTTTGCTTAAAAGCGCAACGTTTCGTTGTTATTCTGAGTGCACACAAATAAACGTAGAGTCTTTACAGATTCGAAAGATGTATTAGGCTACTTTTATCTGTATGACCAAAAATGACGGAGATTTTAAGAGCAAGTGAGCGCACCGGAGCCTGTCCTGCGCAAACGCGCTTCCACACAAACACTTCAATAGCGCACGTTTCTCTAGGTTAACATCATATTGAACGGCCATGTAAAGTTGCTACTACATACATCTTTCAGATGAAAAGCCATATTTGAGGTTGATGAATGATAGGTGAGCGTTTGGATGTCCTGCCCGAGTGTATTACCACATAGACCAGCCGTTAACAATCTGTCCATCACGGACTGCGTCATTCACTTAACCAGCCACACCAAAGCAAACAGAAGGAGAGCATAAAGAGACAGGGCAACTAGAATTGAGTTCAGAATTAAAATATACAGTTTATAGTTTATTTCTATAAAAGGTATATTTGTGTATCATTACTATTCCCGGTCCCGCCCACTCCCGATTCAATTTTTTCCTCTCCTGTCCCAATCACGTGATTCGTAGCGATTTTGTTTCCCATCCCGCATGATTCCCGTGACCCGTGGGATTCCCGAAAAAATGTCAGACTCTACTCTGCACACGCTCTGCGTTTCTCTCTCATTCAGATCATCAGCTCCTTCAATTATACACTTTATGTGCATAGACAGAAATTTTTCACAGTTACAAGAAGTGTTAAAAATGGACAAGCACATGATTGCCGTGGTAATACTGGAGCAAGAGCAATACTTGCTGGCAAACACTTCTTACCGTTCTGCACGATCCTCTTCACTAATATTCTTTGGCTCTCAATCCGGTTCAAATCGATAAGCAATATTGATGATGTCATTGTTTACAATACAACCAGAGCACATGCCACTGAGGTGAGGGACATGACGTTTAGAAGTGCACTGGTGGTTTAACGAATCACAACAGCTAACCAGTCAGACCCCATCGCGTGTTTCTGAGGGAGGGGCTTCATAAAACCAGGAAATCAGTGTTTATCGGAGAAGGGACAGAGCAGTTTAGAATAAAGGTCAATTATGTGAAAAATAGTTTTTTTTTTACGAAGCATTAACACTAACACTGTGTTAGACTGCACCCTATAAACAATCAAGCCTAGAAAAACAGCAGTCAAACACCCCTTTAAATCAAAAATATATTCATCATGGAAAAGGTGTATTCAAATCATTGTATGCATCAATTTACATTTGTATTAATATTTAAAAGATATCGTAACCCACAACCTTTACCTGTTATAGCACCAGTGGTTTCTGCAGATGGTTGACTAGTATCTCCGAGGCCAGAAGTGGGCGGCAGGGGCGGCTTGGCTTCCTCATTCTCCTCCGCGGCTGGAAACTCCCACTGGGAAGCGTTGGTCCTCTCGTTCACATAGAAGTACCGTCTGTGCTCTCTAGAGGTGGAGAAACAAACACACAGAAGCGTCTTAGCAATTGTTCCCTCAACTGATTTTAAGGTCATGAGACCCTTGGAGAGTCAAAGAAAAGTGGGGTTCTAGTTCCCTAATTAGGGAATGTTGAACTGGGCTTCACTGGGAGCCCAGAGGAGAAGCCAGATTGGAAGGGGTACACTGATAAAGAACCCACCTTATTCTCTAAGAAAAAACATGGCAAAAAAAAAGAGAAATTTCCAATCCTGAAAAGCTTACAGACATTATTACAAATCACTTCGACTCAATTGTCATGGCAATACTCACAATGACAGTGACAAAACCCCTCCGCTAGATGCCTTAAGGTAGGCATTTTCAACAGAGGGTAAAAGACAACATTTTTATAGAACAGTCATCAATAGTGTGCATGGAAAAGAAATCCAGTAAAACAATGAAATAGATTGGTCTGACCTTCAGGCTCCGAGGGCAAGGCATCGTCTTCCTTTACTGATGCTTGTGACACGCTGCTTCCACGTGGTCACTCTGTGTCACTCATTTCTCCCATCATTTTGGGGGCAGTCCTGTAAAGTTCAAAGCTCGCGCACGCGCAACCACCTTCCTAACCCTTTAGACTGACTTTGAGGGGAGGAGATGGGGCCCAAATCTTTGGCGCTCAGGCTGGCTGTTTAGAGACGCTCCCTTATCAGGATTACATACTGTCTTTTTCCGTGCTCGTAAACACTCCCCAGTAATACAACCAAGTGCAAATCAGTCGCGCATTTGTCATAGCAGCGGAGGCAGTGTCAATCGTCACATGAGGAGGGGGGCTTTTAGGGAGGGGGGAGTGATAAGGATGTGAAAGGTAAGGAGCGCGTACCTGTCCCAGTGGCAGGACCAGCCTTTGGGAGTGGCGTTAAGTTCGTAATGTTTTATGTGCTCGGCAGCTTCCTGCAGCCTGCGCCGGAGATAGTTTCCGTTCAGGGCACCCTCTCGCCAGTCTGCGATCCGCGTCTGGAGGAAGGGAAAGGAGTTAAAAGGCCATTTCAAAATACATAAGCAGAATAAATATAAACACACGTATATATATTTATATCATATTTCTTTAGTTTTGAATGTGTTTAAACATAAACAAAAATACATAATTTAAAAATGTGTTTACATATACAACCAATTATGGTCACACTTTAATTTGAGGACCAATTTTCACTATTAAGTATTATCTACAACTTTTGCCTCAAACTCCTAATTTGCTGCTTATTAATAGTTTGGGTTTGAGGTAAGTTTAAGGGATCTAAAATATGATTGTGCAGAATAAGGCAGTAAAATGTGCTTTATAAGTATTAATAAACAGCCAATGTTAATAATAGGCATGCTAATAAGCAACTAGTTAATAGTAAGAATTGGTCACTAAACCACAGTGTTACCATTATTTGTATTATATGTATATATAATTCTGGTTTTATTTATATAGCATAAACCGCTCATGTTATGCTCTTACCTCTGTTTGCAGCAGCAGCAGTTGAAAGTTGGAGATGGCTTTCTTGTCAATTCCCAAAAACTCCATTTTGCTGGTGAGTGTGTTAGCAAGCTCTCCGATCTGAAACTAAAGGAGGCAAGACCAACAGCTTTTAATGAAGTCTATCATATAACATTTCAAATTAACAGTAACTGTACCTTGTTGCTTATTTCCTCTAAATATTCCTCAAAGTTGTGTAACTAAGGGGTGTACCTGAAATTGTCTAAATATAATGCGAAAAACGCTCTTCGCTGCTCATGTTTTTCTGCAGTTGTGATTTTTTTTTCAATGAAATAAGAAAAACAGCTAAAACGAGATTTGATTTGGATTTTTAGGAAGTTAATACTATTATTCAGCAAAGATGCATTCATTAAAATGACAAAAATTGACAGTTTTGAAGTTTGTTATTTGTTTTGTAGATATTTGTTATGTTACAAAATACTTCTATTTCAAATAAATATTGTTCTTTTGCATTTTCTATTTATCAAATAATCATGTGAAAAAAAATGCACCAGTTTCCTAAAATATTAAGCAGCACAACTGTTTTCAACATTGATAAGAAATGTTTCTTGAGCACCAACGGATTTCTGAAGGATGAAATCTTATATTTGAAGAAGTTTCCATAACTGATTCTGTTTTTTACTGTAATGCTGCTTTGAAACGATTTGTATTTAATAAAGTGCTAAATAAATAAATGTGACTTGACTTTGCCATCACAGAAATAACTTAATATACATTAAAAGATAATTATTTCACAATATTACAGTTTTTACTGTATTTTTATTCGAATAAATCAAATAAATGCAGCATTTGCGAGCATGAGATCAGTGCAAATGCAATAAAAGCAGAAATGTGTATTAAAGGAAAAAAATTACATTTTGATTCCATTGACTTAATTAATTTCTATTACCTTGAGGTCCTCTTCTTCCTTTTGAAGAGCTTTGGATACAGGCTTCTCCTTTTCATCTTCCTCTCCTTCCTTCTCAGTTGTTTTGGAATGTGCTTGAATCACAAAAATGTTCAGTAAGTCATTCATTCATGATGTACGAATTCTAATTTCTGTCAAATTAATTAAATTTCTAAGCACTTCTATTATTACTGCCAATCTTTACCATTGTCTGAGGGCTCTGGAGTGGCCCATTCTGCCTTGTCTGAGCCCCGGCTGCTTGAATCAGGACTTGGCGCACGGACGAAAGCAGTCTTCCATTTGTTCTTCTTCAAAAGCAAATTACGAGGCCCATCCTGACTTGCTTCGGAACAAGGGCTCGAACCACCGGCACTGCCGTCACCTTCCTCCAAGGCACGAAGCTCAGCCTGCAGGACAACAAAAACTTTCAATACCAGCTTTTCACTAAATAAACTGTACACAAAGATTCCTTCATTGACAATATTGGCTTAATTGGGCATGAAATCAGACTACGATAATGATTGCATAATCAGAATATAGAAATTAGGGCTGTGCAATTAATCGAAATTCAGTTTCGATTTCGGCCTCCAGCAATTATGAAAATACAATAATTGAGATAAAATTATTATTGCTCCCCATTCCGCCCCCTTTCACTTCTCCATAAAAGCCCAATTTCATGGGCAAATCATGTAATGTGATGTTATTAAAGTTGATTTTATACTGTTCCTCAGGAGGATATCCATGTATGCGCTCAGAGACTGAGCCGAGCACGGACATGTAAAGCCATCTATTAGCTGAACATATGCGCCTGAATGGTCAAATGCATTCAAAAAATGTGTCAAAATGCAGCCCTTAGTGATTATTCATGTAAACCCTCATCGGTTATGTAATAAATCAATGTAAACGGATGACTGAAAATCTGCGTGTAACAGTAAATTGGATACGTGCGGCTCTTAGGGTGACAGTGGGCTATATTCCTGCTCCGACTGTGTGCTTAATATATTAATCAAACAACAAAAGGCAAAGAGAAAATACTTAGTGATTCGCAGTGTTCCTGTGGCTCAGTGGTAGAGCATTGCGTTAGCAGCGCAAAAGTTTGTGGGTTCGATTCGCAGGGAACACACATACTGACAAAAAATGTATATCCTGAATACACTGTAAGTCGCTTTGAATAAAATCGTCTGCTAAATACTTACAGTGAAGACTATGCTGTTTTATTTTACATTTCATTATTACATTTCTATAGCCTTTAACTGAACACTTTGTTTGGTTATATGGCCCACTAATAACCGTTTTAAATAATCGCGATTACGATATTGACCAAAATAACCGCAATTTTTATCATAATCGAGCAGCCCTAATAGAAATATTAATATAATATAGTGACTAATGAAGCAACTCACTTTTTTCCTCTCTAGTGCTAGTTCTAGTTCCATGGTATCCTCTTCTGCCTCCTCCTCCCGGTCAGAAGATTCTGCGGAGTGGTTCCTGCTGCGCTGGTTACTCTGGCTGTCCGTATCTCTGAGAGCCGGGGAATCCAAAGATGGAGTGCCTTCGCCTTCTACCTCCTGGGCCATTTCTTCAGTCTCCTCTATGGCCAGCACCTTCTTTCTCCACTTCTCCTCTTCCTCCTTCACTTCCTCTGGGATAAGAGGAGCAAGGAGAGTAGCTGCCACACCTCGCCTCTCTTCTTCCTCGCTGGTCAAAGCCACAACACTCTCGATTACTTCCTGTGTGGACAGAGGATGCAAAATTATACTAATGACCAAAGTTGATTTCAAGTAGATTTCCCATCTCATGCAATTTAGGGAGAAGTCAAAAAAACACTTGCCTTCTTTTTGGTTTCTCTCTTAGATGCAGGAGCAGCAGCAGCAAGAGGCTGCTGTTCAGTATAACCACTATGATGAGCCACACCATTGCCATTTACAGACGAACTGGGGGAAATAATATTCAAATTAAAATGCATTTTTATATATATATATATATACACACGTGCACACATAATATTTCCGTAAAATATATTTTAGTTAAATACAATTTCATAATATCTTATTCAAAGACAATTAGCAACTAGTAAAAATAATATAAACCAGACTATTGACTGCTAGCAAAATGTCTCTTTTGTTGATCTCATATTCACAACTCACCTGCCCGTGTAATGTAGACTTTGCATCTGGTCTGCCAGGTAATGCGGGAGCACCCAGGCCACCTCATTGGTCTGAGTATTCCAGTAGTAATAACAGCCAGTATTTTCATCCCACACTTCCTGCCAATCACCCATCTCTAACCCAGCTACAACACAAGACGACAAGTATTAACTTCCACATTCTTTCATTTAGTTTTAGAATTATACTACATTCACAAAACAGAACCAGTCAACTAGAAAGCTCACCTCCTGCGAGAGAGTACTGTGTGTCATATTGAAATTCTTGTGCGGGTCCGTTCTGATCATGAGTCTGCTGGTCTGGTTTGGGTTCGGGGCGAGGAGGAGTCGGGGCTGGTGCACTCGGCTCTGTCCCAGATTCACTTGTCTGTGTTGGTTGGGTCGTAATCGCATCGATTTCCTTTAGGAAAGACATATGATAGCCAGTGTCAAAATTACAGACAGATTTGTATATAAACTGCACAAATCGATACGTCTAGTCTTAAGTATCCCATGACTTCACTCACCGCCATAAAATTGGCAAGTGTGCTGTCAATGTCTCCAGAATGGTTGAGCTTTGCCTTCATGGCAGTCGAGGTGTTTTCAGCTGCATCTTCGTCTTCACTGTCTTCATATGCTCCAAGCAGAGATAAACCCTCTACAGAGCAAATAAAGATAAAACGGAATCAAATGTAGTAAAATGACATTATTTACAATATACAACAGCACATCTAAAATATAAAAATAACAAAACATTTACACAAATGTCATTGAGTGTAACAATAGCTTATACACCAACAATCTTGTGAGGCATATTTAGAACAATAATCATTAGACGACATTAAAGATTCCCCAAAAATACGAATTAATTTTAAATATCTACCAATGATCGCTTTAATGAACAGGTAAGAACAAGTATGTTTTTTTGTAGCTATTTTTCATACATTTCTCACTGAATGATGCCATGCATTCTATGTAAAATCACTTTTGTAATTTAATTTGGCAACCGAAATTTATATTTATATCAGTTTCCACAAAAATAAGTAAATAACTTAAACATTTAACGATAATTAAAAGTGATAAAACTATTAAGTATATATTTTATACGCACTTATTTGTCATTACTCTTAACGTATATACAGTACATATTATGTAGTGATAACAATCTGGTATTACTTACGTGTGGCCTTCACAGCTGGTGTCTTCATTATTACATTAACTTCTCGCTGACCATCTGTGTTACCCTCAGGTTCGTCTACATCAGGAAAAAGAGAGATTATAACGTTTTTAAAACATGTATTACGAAGTCAACCTTGTTGTTCCGGTGCGGGTGAGTTAACGTTAGCATTTTTGCTAACGCTTTGTCTGAAGCTCAGAGCAGCTGCGCTGCTAACTCGAAACTGTGGCTTATACAGGACTTAAATAGCAAACAATTCGCTTAAGTATATCAAAATAAATCGTTACTTTCAATTTCATAGTGTTTACATCATAACCAGTTTGACAACCTACATCAACACGCACATTTATCGGTAATCTGTCTCGGTGGCTAACGCTAAACCTGACAAACGGCGATTCAAAATGTAATAACTGAGCCACACAAAGTTAATTTATAGCAGCAACGGAACGGAATTTTTATTATGGTTAGCCAAATATCACAAATGACTAGTAAGTCTACTAAATAAACTCGTTTTCGACTCGCTATAGAAGCGCGCGTTTCTCCTAAAATGGTTCGTATTGCTCCATGCTTTACGGGTTAGGGTAATAGAAGCGCCCACCTTCGGATCCCGAGCCGACCCCGTCCTCTCTAGCCGCTCCCGTCGCGCCACGGATCGGTCCCGGCGGGGAGAGCTGTAATATGGTTCTCCTGCCGGTGCCTGCGCGAGTTTTCTTCCCCATCGCGACTGTTAATATCGGAGCTCCGCTCTGAATCACAGCCCTGCGTGGAACTGAACTGAACGGTTGTTGCTTTCCAGATGGCTGATGGACTTCTTGTCCTTCAAAATAAAAGTCCTCACGTAATGTCAGCGCTTTGTCCTTCTTCAAAACAAACAAATATATTTCTATAAATGTTGTAACAATGGGATATGGTAAATAAAATGTAAATTTTACGAAAATGTATTTAACCCTATTCGTTTATATCTTATTGTTGCATAATTACGACGTATTTAAAGGAAAATAAGGACTTAACATTTGTAATGTTGTGCAACAATAGTTGTGTAAAAATAGTAGGCCATAAATTATAAATTATTATTATTGTTGTTTTGGTTGTTGTTATACATCAGTGGTTTGACATGATATTATATCTTTAAAAGGATTTAACTATAGTCGTATACTATTAAGCCTATTTTCTTAATAATAACAACACTACTAATACTTGATAAGACTTGTCTTTGATGTTCATTTTTCCACATTATTATTATTATATATTTCAGTGATTTGATTTGGTCTTTTATATTTAAAAAAAATATTAGTTTTATACTACTATTATTATTTTGTTTGCAATAATAATACTTTTTATTAATATAACTTGTCAGTGATCTTAAATTGTAAGTTAAATTTCAAGTTCAAGTTGAGCTTTATTGTCTTTCCGCTACATGTGGGTACGCACAGTGGAACGAAACGTGCCTCACAGGACCACGGTGCTACATAAATACAGGCATACAAAACATTGAACATTTTAATGTTTTAAATGTTATTATAAATTAACCCCTTCAGACCTGATTTTTTTTCTTCTGCTGAGCAAAAAAAAAAATCCCAGTTGGTTTTTACTCCCTTCCAGCATAGAAATAAAGGGGGAAAACATTTTTGATAAATCGGGTTTTTATTGGTATTTTTTCATGTCCATTACAATGGACGCCACGACTAAATGAACGTAAAATGCCATGAAATCTTAGATTAAAAAAGGCCATGTTTTTAACATAGGAGGTTGGCCGATTGAATGGGTTGGATGATTGTGGGCAATGTAACCCCAAGAAATCAGTTTTGCGTTCAGTTATCATGGAACTTCCAAACGCATTGCTAACTTTTAACATTGTAAGCTAATAAGAGATCTCACAACAATTATTAACAAATGGAAAATAATAAAAATACATCTGCTGGATATTCCCACATATTCTCTCATTTGCGATGATCAGCCTTGAAGCAGTTTCTGTGTGGCACAAAGCAAAGGTAGATGTTGCATTTGTCACATAATACATGTGTTTTCCCTGTGTAGTATAGCCTCTTGCATCTGGTGGCCTCTGTCTTCTCATCATAATTCGGCATGTGGTCAAGCATATCATACTGCACTTCAGGTAGAGGCCTTGCATTCTGAACTCGTGGTCTGTGGGTATGCGGTTGTGGTTCTGGAGACATACTGGGTCTTCCACGTTTTACTGCTACTGGTTTATGGACACTCGCCAGACACTGGGCCACATTCATCTTGAAATGGAGGAGATCCAGGGTGTCTTTTGTCTAGAGAATGGCCCTCTTGGCATCCAGCCTGTACTCTAACCAACTGTTGACCACAGTAAGATCAAAACATGTGTAATCATTCTCAGGCTTCACTTTCTTGCCCGAATTTCTGTGCGGTAGACTAACAAGTAGATCAGGGGCAGGTCAACACCTCTAATTGCTTCTTTGTAAATCTTGTCCACCTCTGGATGGGGAACTGATTTCCCTGAACTGGTGGGTTTGAAACCTAGTGTGCCACTTTGCATGGCATAGATGTTGGTACTGTCAGACATCAGATCGAAGAGCGCATCTGGTACACACTGTTTGAAGTATTCGTATGGGCTCATGGGATGTCTGTCATAAATCAGATGATTCTGAAAGGAAGTATAGATGATTGTGGTGAATGGCCTATGGAGCCACTTAATCTATGACTTTATACTCTAAAGGAAGCTTGTGTGGAAAAACAGGTTATACACATAAAAATAAATCAATTGTGAAGAAGGAATTGTGTTTCTTTGCATGGTGTCACTGACTAACTGAGCGCTGGCTAATATCTCTTGACTCCTGATGTCCATTGGGGTGGACATTAAACGTTGAAAAAATCATATTACAACTTAATAAAATGAAATATTATCAAAATAACTTGAAATATTAACACTTGAAATTGTTGAAATTATGTTGAGAGAAAATGTATTAGGCTAACATGAACATAAATTAACATTTTTAATGAAAAATAGGCACTTACTCCTCCCTCTCTCGAGCTTCAGAGCCACGCTTTTTCTTGTCTGATGTCTGAAGCTCTCTCAGATCAAGTTAAACGTCATTTCTCCATTGTGATTGGATCATCAGGAACCAATCAGTTATAAAAAATATTCAAACAATTAATTCAGAGATTTTGTATTGGTTTAGACCCAGAAATATATAATGACCATTCCAATGGACACCAGGTCTGAAGGGGTTAAAAACAATATTATCATTATTATAGTTTGTGGGATATATTGAAATAATTTTCACTTTTGTACATTTACTATTATTTGTGACCCCTGGTCTTAAGTAGCTCAGGTATATTTGTAACAATAGAAAACAATACATCCTATGGGTCAAAATTATCTATATTTCTTTCATGCTAAATATCATTAGTACATTAAGTAAAGTTCATAATCCATTAAGATATTTTGTAATTTCCTACCATACATATATCAAAACTTGTTTTTTGAGAAGTAATATGCATTGCTAAGAACTTCATTTGGACTATGTTTAAAGCCTTAACAACCTGGAGCTGAACACGCTCAAAACTGTGGAGATGATCGTGGACTTCCTTCACCAGCTGAGGAAGTTCAGCCTTCCACAGGAGCTGCTGATACAGTTCTACTCTGCCATCATTGAATCCATCCTCTGCACGTCAATAACTGTCTGGTTCAGCTCATATACCAAATCTGACCTCAGAAGACTACGGATGGTAGTCCGGACTGCTGAGCGAATCATTGGTACAACCTTCCCCACTCTCCAGGAACTGTACTCATCCAGAGTGAGCAAAAGTGCTGGTAAAATCCCTCTGACCCCTCACATCCATCATCACATCCAGCACACTCCCTCTTTGAACTGTTACCGGCTGGTCACGCCACAGAGCTCTGAGCACCAGAACAACCAGACACAGAAACAAGTTTCTTTCCCCAAGCAATCCATCTCATGAACACATGACATTAAACATGGAACACACAACACTATTATACATTATTTATTCATTACACATACTTCATTTTTTTTAATGTGCACATGTCAGACCTGTACATACCTAATTGTCTGTATTGTATATTGTGTTTTTGCTATTTTGTACATTGCCTATTTATATATTGTTCTTTTGTTGTCTGTTTCCTGTCCTGTCACTGTCATTCCGTTGCACTGTGGAGCTTCTGCCACTATAACAATTTCCTCGTATAAACATACCTGGCCAATAAAGCTCATTCTGATTCTGATACTGATTTTAAAGGCGATTTTTTTCAATATTTAGATTTTTTGCACCCCATTCCAGATTTGTAAATAGTTTTATCCCAGCCAAATATTGTCCATTCATAACAAACCATACATCAACGGAAAGCTTATTTATTCAGCTTTCAGATGATGTATATTTGGAAAATGAATTTATTTGACTGGTTTTATGACTGATTTTATGACCCTTATGATTGGTTTTGTGGTCCAGGGTCACATTTTATGTTGAACTTATATTATGTGCAGATTGTATATTTGTGAAGTTTATACTGAATATCTTCATCTGTCATACCAAAATCTGATGACCTCTCACACATGATTTTGGGACTGTGGCACTGATTCTATTTTGTAAATATGCTAGCAAAATGTACAGAATTTTAAGCATAATTTGATTCTTATAATAATTTGTCTGTCTTTATTGATTGTTCACACATTTTGAACCTGTGAATCCAGTGAACAGAAAGCAGGAGCACTAGAGAATGATTAAAACCTATTAAGAGTCTTACATCAAAATGGAGACCCAAATCTGTTACAGGAAACCTGCATTATTTATGAACAGGGGCACATTGTTAGAATTCCATAATTTATCACTGACACGGCCAACCTCGCTGAACAGATTCACTGAACGCCATGAGCGGACAAGGAAAACATAGAAATCTGATTTAATTAACAAATCCCTGACTGAGATCTGAATATACTTTCTACAAATCCATTTTATGTTGCAATTTCATGGTGTACCACAAATACTGTCACAATAAGAAAGAAAGAAAGAAAGAAAGAAAGAAAGAAAGAAAGAAAGAAAGAAAGAAAGAAAGAAAGCTCTTTGGCTTGCATCATATCAAGAAAATTGGTTCCCTTTAATTACATAAGCATCTGTGTTACAAATAGACAGGAAAAATGACGTGTAAATTGTTATATTTCATATTTTAATTCTTAAATATAAATATTTCAATTGTAATATATGTTAAAAAAAATTATTATGAATATCATTAAGTATATAATTACAATATTGCTATTCTACTTCAAAAATCTACAAAACACTTTATTTCAAATAAAAATATAAAAGACACTACTTTTGTAGAGCAGTGGCCTCATTATTTCATCAGCCTTCTTCTGCAGTTTCAAAAACTCGTAAGTATCATCATGCTCTTTATAGCTGCTTGATCTATGGTTCCTCACTGATCTTCTTCTCTCGTTCTCTTCCAGTGATCCCTGTGTCTTCAACCTTTCCGTCACCTTCATCCTCCTCGTCATCAGAGCTGTCGGCCCAGCGGCCTACCCGTCTCACACCGTCTGCCACCACAGGCGCATTAACGCAAGGATTGTGGTCGTAGATGACGAGCTTCAAGCCTCTCAAGCAGGTGAGCGACGGAAACTGGCGAATGCGATTGCGGTCCACATCGATCACCTCCAAATAATGCATCTTCAGCATCATGGGAGGGAAATCATTTAGCAAGTTCCCTGCTAGCCAGATGCTGCGTAGCTCCTCCAGTCGCTCAAGCTCGGTCGGTAAGCTACGTAGCTGGTTGTATCCCAAATGGAGGGTCTTGATGTTGGGAAGCTCACATATTACTTGAGGGAACTTGGTGAAGCAGTTGGTCTCCAGCCACAAGGTTTTAAGCTCGGTGAGTTGCCGCAGTTCCTTCGGCAGCCAGTACAGTTGGTTATTACCGAGATAGAGGATATTTAGCTGAACGAGGCTGCAAACGACCAGAGGAAGCTCCTTGAAACAGTTGAAGTCCAAGGCTAGAAGCTGGAGCTTCTGCAGGTTTCGCAGTTCTGGCGGCAGGTTGCTCAGGTGGTTGTCGCTCAGGTAGAGTTTGACCAGTTCATCGAAGGCAGAAGCTCTGACTGGAAGGCGACGTAACTGCCGGCTACTCAGGTCTAGAGTACGATCAAGGGGCATCTCCTTCAAGTCGCCTACTAAGAAACGTTGACATCTCTCGGAGGGCACAAAGGCGACAGCACCTCTCACAACATTTCCCATCTTCTCGGTCCACATTCATGGTATCTTCAGAAACAAAATAAGGGTACACTCTTAAAAACAAAGACTCCAACAATCCCATTGGTAAAAACATTTTGGTTCTCCAAAGAACATTACAGTGACCAGTTCTTAACAGAACCTTTTTTTCTTAATGTGAAGAACAACCTTTTGTGAAATGGAAAGATTCCATGGATGTTCCTTCAAGGAACCACAGATGTCAATAAAGAACCAGTATTTTTAAAAGTGTAGACCAGTCACAATTAAAAGACAAGATTAAAACTTGAATGTTCCTTTCGTCTTACCAGGTTGTCGAAAACGTCGATCTTCATTTACCATCAAGCTTTTTTGTCACAAGGAATGAGGCGATGGGCGGCAGTGTGGTGTTTCATGCTCCTGTGTTCTGCTGACACCTCTGCCCTGCCAGTTGCAGAGAGCACCAGAGATGACATCCCACACGCTCCTCCCCATTCTGGATAAATGATTTCTTCCAGCGCTGTCCGGGAGCTGTGATAAGCCTACAGTTATCGTGCAATTAAGGAATTTGAGGGTCATCTGAGACCTTCTATTTGGGCGCTTATCTCAGTCAGGACCCTCTACATAACAGAGAACACTTGAGTGCACCACTCCAAAGATAAGACTTGCCCTGTTATGGACAACCAACAGAGGCTGTCGATATCACATGGCATACCACAGTATTTCGATTTAGGAAGTTAAAGAGTATATAGGGATAGGAAATAAAACATATTATATAAAATATTATATATACAATTTCTGAATTAAATATATTAATTGTATATATTAATATATATATATTACTTGTAGTGAAAGTTCAAATATATATTTATCATATAAGAAATATAATTTTCTGTATGCATTTCAATTATTCAACAGAATTTAATACTTTTAATGAAGCTTTTTTTCTTCATTATGACATCAGGACAGTTTTATCATGCTGGTATTTTTCCTTATGCCAAAACAAACAAAATGTATAAATGAATAAAAAAGAATTAATATATTTATAATAAATGAAACAGAATAAATAAACATAAAAAATATTAAATGCAAAACATGCTCGTTATAAAAGGCATTGTATGTATGAAAATTATTTAAATGTATTTTTAATCAATTAAAAGATCCAGACAGAATAAAAATGTGCTTTATGTTATTGACTTTTTTATTATTACTTCATTTATTAGATTTGAATAGGTTCATCTTTGAGATCAGACCAGACTTGCCCAAAATAATTTGTTTTCTACACGCAAGAATTTTCCTCCCTATCAAAAATTAATGTTGATTCTTAATCCAAAAGTAAATCACTTCTATGAGTAAATGCAACACTGGTGATATTGCACTCTCAGTCATTCTTCTCATAACTCAAGGCTTAGCTATTTAGTGGTCTATCAAAGGTCTCTAGAGATTTAGACTATGATTGAGAACCCTTAAGTGCTGTCTGAAAGGCCTGAGTACCACTTCACAGTGGAGGGAACGGACGGAAAGCGAGAAAAGGGATTACGCCAGATCACAACTAAATGTAATTTAAGATTTAAACTTTCAACATAATCATCCAAGGACTATTTAACCACTTCTTTTAGGCTGTTCTAAGTGGTTTAAGGGAATGTATTTAAATATACATAAAAACTGAGATTTATATATATGTAAATATGTATTTATATATATAAGTGTAGCCATCACTAGACAATTTGTAATCATTCTTGCACCCCTGCATTCTTGCACAAATATAATCGTTTTTTTCACACGAACTTGGCTGCAGATGTGAAATGTACAAAGTAAGAGTTTCAGACCTACAGGTTTTGCTTGCCTCATCGTTTAACAGTGAGCTTTGCATTCTCAGCAGAACAAACGTGATCATCATAAAATAAAGTTTAGATGATGAGAAAGATCACGTTTACATCCAAATGATAATTAATCAACACAGAAAGGAACCAAAACTTCAAACTGTAGCTATGAATCGCTTAACTCTTCTGGATTCAGGCAGATTTACTGAATGGAATGTATTCGAGAGCCATTTACTGTGTGTGGAAGTGACAGATGTCTTCCTGCAAACCATAAATATAGTTCACTCTACATTTGTATGTTGTTACATAAAAGCATATTTTACAAAACGCTATGAAATAAAAATAGGATTATAATGTATTTTGACTATATTTTCCGCTGCTAAAGATCAGAACTGAAATGCTACTAGCATTTACGTTACATAGTAAGCTAGCTTTGGATTTAGGAGTTTAAATATTATTTAAGGAAACCCCTTTATTGTGATGCAAGATCACCTCTTCTAGAATAATTTTTTCATGATAATCTCTCTCTCTCTCTCTCTCTCTCTCTCTCTCTCTCTCTCTATATATATATATATATATATATACGTTATTTGTTAATTACAAGCTGCTGACAAGAAATAGACCTTACAGACTTATCAGCGAAAGGTTTTACAGTGGAAAGTTTTCCAACTCTTTTACAACTTAATTTTAAAACACCCTTTTTGTCAGACAACTCAAATTATGAATTCTTAATCAACGTGTTACCTGCATTTGGCTTGATATGTAAGATATTATAAATATTCTAAACGATTATGAGATAATATGTACTCTAAGAAGAGTTTGTTAAATGGCAGACAACATAATATTATTATAAAATATTACAATTGCAAAACATCAGCTAATGAAACTGTGCCAATGATGTTTCAGGTATAAAAAGAGTGACTACAGTCTAACTGTTTCATCCCATTGTAACATCATACGAATCTCATAAGTGTCCTGTAGAGTGTCTAATATCCAGCAGACAGTGTCCAGCACAATTTTCGGTCTAGTATGAAATAAACTGAAGGTCAAGGGGTCAGAGGGTAAAGGCTATTCCCCAGCATTCTCGATTGTAGGAAACACAGCCATCTTGGATCTGAGAGGAGAGGGTAAATTAATGCGGTTAGTCAATTCCTTTTTCGCCAAAAATACATTGCACAGCAGGGTTTGCATCGCATATATAGGTCCAAATTAACATTTGCAGCTTTGTGCGCATATCCAAGCAGTTATTTAGTCGCTGAATGAATGCATTGACACGTTTGCACGGCTTTACTGGTTTCTGTTTTTGTTCGAGGCCGGAGTTAGCCGACTAACGTTAGCGCTGAGCGCTAACAAAAACAGACCCTAGCCTAAACCATTTAAACAGATAGATACATGTATTGTGTGCATCTAGACATCTGTTATAAAACTAAAGCACCACGACTAGTATAGATTAAATGATCCAGTGTGTTTTGGTTTCCATCAAAATCTTTATACCGAAAATGTCTTATTTGCAGTTAGCAGCTTAATAGCTAACGAGACAGCTAACGTTAACTAGCTTATATAAATGAGAACATTTCGTGACATGCGATTTTTAATTTGATTTCTTTCTCTCAGTAATTATGTTCGTAACATCATAACACGCAGGAATACGTTTTAACACTATTAATAAAGTTGCAGTATATGTAAATGTGAGTATGTTGAAATATCTGGCTAGTAATTGAGGTTTTTCATGGATTTAGCTGCTGAATTAAGCGGTTTCTGTGTTTGCTGACAGGTGTCAGTTTGGAAAGTGATATTTATTTGTTTTCCAACCACAAGGCGAATACCTGCTTTGTTTTGAAAAGAGGAATACATTATTTATTTAACAACGTACCGCCATGGTGGGTCTAAATGTTCTTATAGCATTAGACTGTCCGCTAAAGTACATTTAAGTTTAATCGTACTAATCCTAATTGTATGATTTAGGTGTAAAGTGAGTTGACAAAATAGCTTGTACCTTTTTAGAATGCACTTAAATCAACATATAGCCTTGGGTCTTGTTCTGCAGTGGTAATTCATTATTTATTACAAGTTCTCAGTTGTGCTGTATAGAAGTTAATGATATGTCCACTAGAAGTGCAGAAAGATCCATCTGGTATGATTTTGGTTCAGGAATGAAACATCTTGGTTTTAACTGTCTCTTCTCTTCTGTAGGTGACAAACGGAATGTTCAGTGCAATGAGAAAGTTTGGGGAGGGGGACAGTGACTATGATGAGACCATATTCTACAGCAAGGCGTCAATGTTCACGCATCGATCGGAGAAAGACGTATGTTGATACTAGTTCATTCTGATAGTTATGTTCATTGTGTCAAATCCTTCTGGTGACTGGAGGTCTGATATATTTTAAACCGATACGCTACCCGTCAAAAGTTTTTGAACAGAATGTGTTTTAAAGAATTCTCTTCTGCTCACCAAGCCTGCATTTATTTGATCCAAAATACAGCAAAGGAGTAATATTGTAAAATATTCGTACTATTTAAAAAAACTGCTTTCTATTTGAATTAGTGATGCGCGGATGAAGGTTGTATCCGTGGGTAATCCGCGGGTTGGGTGGGTCATGTAATAAAAAACACATTCTAATTAATTTGCGGGTCGGTCGCCGGTGGATGAGAGAAATCATTAGTGATGCAAATATTCTCTAAAATATGAACGTGTTTTAAATTAATTATTTCATCAGGCAGGCAGACAGACACAGATTTCATTTTTTGTGTTGCAGTGACAGATACAGTGGCATTCCAGATAAAGTTTGAATGGAGTAAAGCGTGTGTTTATGCTATTAGGAAAGTGTAGGCTATCTGGCTAAAGAAGAACTTTTGTTTTTAATTTTAAAAAAGCAGCCAAAATCATGGGTATAAAAACAAGCATTGACTTGACTAGAGCGACCATGATCAGCTCCGGTGGCTGCGTCGTAGCCGTAATGCGCGGCAGACGTGATGCGCAGATCAGTTCTCACATCACTGAAGCTGCTGTTAAAAATGAACCATCCATTCATCATATCATCGTGAAAAACTAAGAAATAGTCTAATTAGAATCATTGTAATGTGATGATCGGGTCGGATCGGTTATCTAAATCAGAGAAAAATATAGGTGCGGGCAGATAATTTATTTAAAGCAGTGGATTCGGGTAACGCTTGAGCTCATCCGCGCATCTCTAATTTGAATATATTTTAAAATGTAATTTATTTCTGTGATCAAAGCAACATTTTCAGCATCATTGCTCCAGTCTTCAGTTTCACATGATCTTTCAGAAATCATTCTAATTTGCTGTTCAAGAAGCATTTGTTATTATAATTATCAATATTTAAAACCGTTGAGTTTTTTTAGGGGGCGGAGGGATTATAGACATTACTTTTATTTAGCAAGGATGATTTAAATAGATAAAAAGTAAATGATAAAATGATGTTAAAGACATTTAAAATGTTTCAAAATATTTATATTTCAGATAAATGCTGTTTTTGAACATTCTATTCATCAACGAAACTTGAAAAAATTATACTCAGCTGTTTTCAACATCATAATAATATTAAATGTTTTTTGAGCCGCAAATCAGAATATTAGAATGATTTCTGAAGGAGCATGTGACTGGAGTAATGATGCAAAAAATTCTGCTTTGAAAAAACAGAAATAAATTACATTTGAAAATGTATTCAAATAGAAAGCAGTTATTTTAAATGGTAAAAAAAAATCACAATATTTATGCTTTTGATGTATTTTAGATCAAATAAATGCAGTGTCTTAAGACACAAATTTTTTTTGAAATGTTGCTGCAAACACAGAAGGAAAAAAAGTGTCTCAGACAAAATAAAAATGTTGTACGAAATTGTATTCCTTATTTCTATTCGTCTTGTCAGGATACAATTCATTTAACATTTACAACATAATAGGAAAAAGTGTTGCAGAGAGAAAAAAAAAGTAAGTTAGCTATTTTATTCTTCTTGTCAAAATACAAAATTCGTTCTTGCTGTTAACACAGTAAAAGTGTCTCGGAGAAAAATACATTCGACATCTGTCATTTAAAATTATAGGCTAAGCAAAATATAGACAAAACCGAGTTGAACGTTCTTGAAGGACAGCGCATCCACACTTTGCTCCATCCTTATTCTGCTCTGTCACTCATCGACACTGTGCCGGTTCTGTCTGAGGGCCGTATATTCACCACCGGTACAGCCTGCTCTGAGCATCGTTATGCTCATAATCGTTATGCTCATACTCATACTTTTGTCTTAAGACACAAAATTCGTTAAACATTTTGCAGTCAATAAATTCAAGACCCTTGACAAGACGATTAAAATAAATAAATACAATTATGTGCAGACTGCACTTTTATTTGTTAGCCTATCTCTCTTTCTTTCAGTAGAGGAAATTTAAATGTGAGATTCGGAAATTACATCTATATTTAGCGAGAACGGTCGGGAAGAAAATTATTCTAAGCGGACAGCGGGTAAACAAACTGAATATATTGCGGGTGTGGGATATAACCTTGCGGGAACGGGACTTAAAAACCAGTCCCGCCCAGACCTCTAAACTGAACTGCATTTCCTGTCATTCTAAATTGCAGCATTACAGTGATAAAATACACAGATGAAGCAAATACACATCCAATGTATGCCATTTGTTCTTCAATGTGTTGCATTAGCTCAAAAAAAGCGTCTCTCATTTGTCAGTAAATGAAATTGAGAGAAATGTGTAAGAAAAATACACTACTGATCAAAAGATTTTCATATTTGTATTCAGCAAGAATGCATTAAATTGATCCGAACGTTCAGTAAAGACCTTTATAAGGTTACAGAAGATTATTTCAAATAAATGCTGTTCTTTTAAACTTTCTATGAAATAATCCTGAAAAAAATGTATCACAGTTTCTATGAAAATATTAAGCAGTACAACTTTTTTCAAGGTTTATAAAAACCAGAAATGCTTCTTGAGCAGCAACTCAGCCTATTTGATTTCTGAAGGATCATGTGACACAGAAGAAAAAGTTGCTTTGCCATCTCTGAAAAAATAACATTTTAATATATATTCAAATAAAAAATCTTTAATAATAGTACTGTATTTTTCATCAAATAAATGCAGACATAAAAGCATAATGAGCATAAAAGACTTCTTTCAAAAACATGAAAAGCTCTTACCATCCACAAACGTTTGAACTGTAGTGTGTATGAAAATATGTATATGTAAACATATGTTTCTAATTTCTGTGTTGGCAAGTAATGTTAAAAACATGCACATTCAAATGAAATGTTCTAACTTCTCTCGGTTTTCAGATGCTGCCATCTCCTTCGCCGTCATCGTCAGGTCAATTGTCACAGCTTGGTGCGAGTTTGTATGGTCCGCAAAGTGAGTGCAAGTCTTCAGTATGGCTTATAGTGCTGAGAAATCATTGTGATGTTAATAGAAACACCATGTGCTCTGATTCTGAGCACTAATTGATCAGTGATTATTTCCCGGCTCATTTTGTAGGTGCACTAGGTTTCTCAATAAGGGGCTTGAGCAACAACAACCCTCAATTGAACCGTAGTTTAACACAAGGCACTCAGTTACCGAGCCATAGCACCCCAACAACAGGCGTCTCAACAATGTCCCTCCACACACCACCTTCGCCGAACAGGTACGCCATCTCCTCTGCTTGATTGATGTTGATTTATGATGTGGTATGTTAAATCCCGACCTTGCTGGTGTTCCGCAGGGGCATCCTGCCTATGAACACCAGGAACATGATGAGTTCGCAGGTAGGGCAGGGCATGGGTATGAGCGGCAGGACCAACAGCATGGGCAGCTCTGGCTTGGGTAGCCCTAACCGCAGCTCTCCCAGCATTATCTGCATGCCCAAGCAGCAGCCAGCACGCCAGCCATTCACCATCAACAGGTAAGAATGACTACACGAGAGATTGTGATAGCAAACTACTTGCTTTGGTAAGGCTTTTTAGGACTGTCAATTGAACAGGTTTATTTGAAAAGTAATGACCTGTACAGAATTACCAGTGCCAGGACAGTGGTCAGATTGTGCTCCGTGATGTGGGAATGAAAAACATTATAAAGTGACTTCTGAAGTCGTGAATTGTAATGTAATGTGCTATCATTTGCCACAATAATAGACTGTTTTGGCTCAACAGTAAGGATTGAGGGCACCTGTAATATAATAATTAATATTACAATTATATTGTATATTTTCAAATCTAATATTAAAATAAATTTTATTTGCAGAAAATTGTGCTATTATGATTAGGGATGCAACAATACAGTTAGCCCACGGTTCAATACATAACACTTTTCATAACTTTTCAGTTCGTTTCGGCCTGGCACATCAGTGTTTTTTGTGATTTAAAGACACTTTAGACACTTTTTACAATATGTAATATAAGTCTCAGGTGTCCCCAGAATGTGTCTGCTCAAAATACCCCACAGATAATTTCTTATATCATTTTGAAATTGCCTATATTGCATGGAAGTAGAAACACACTGTTTTTGTGCGTGTCTCTTTAAATGCAAACGAGCTGCTGCTCTCCGCCCCTTTTTCCAGAATAGTACGGTGCCTTTACGGTCCTCAGACACTCTTGCTAAAAACATTTGTTTGGTTTTGATTATCATGTCTGTTATGCTGAAATCATGCATTTTAAACCATTTTGGTTTAAACTTCTTATATACGGTTTTCTGAGCGCACACATCTGAAGCACGTGCACAGAAAGCTGCTGTCACATGGTATGCAAGTAATAAACTAAGTTCTCTTCTTATGCTTAAACTGTCAAATACACACAAGTTTATGTTAAAAACACACGTGAGTTATAAAAACAGTTGGTTATGTCTGTGAAGGTAAGCAGCTTGGAAAGAAATCACGTTTATATTAGATCTGCATGGCAGCAGCATAACATACAGTAAATAAATCAATAAATCCACTGCTTTCTTGTCTCTTCTGATGCTGGGACTCTAAACAGTGTTCTGTGCTCATCAGTGCAGCCAAAGACAGAACAGTTAGCATGCTCAGCATGATTTTCGCCATGGTGTTACAACTAGTACACTGTTGTCACTTGCGAAAACACAATGACGGTGCCATGGGAGGAAACGTGCAGATTAAGGGGTGTAATATTCTAGTAAGATCCCCTTACCTCATCACGGAGGGAGAGAAATCTGACACGCTCATTATTTTCAGAGGATTGCAGAAAAAGGCTTACCAAAACAAATACTTGGTTGTCCTTTTTCATGTTTTCTGGGTTGGTAGATGCACCGGAGACCCGATTATAGCACTTACACACAGAAAAAGTTAGAATTTCATATGTCACCTTTAAAACAATTTCTATTAAAAAGGAACATGTATTGTCATATGTCTACTTAAAATTTATTTTGAGAGAAGTATTATTTTGCCCTATAGGTTGGATTGGCCATTATTGAGTGCTATAAACACATGTAATGTCTGTTTCATTCATACTGGAAGCCGGAGGGCCTCCTCGCACAGAAACTAAGTAATAGAAATAATAGAACTTATGATGCTCCAATAATTCAATCCTTAATATGGACAAAGGCCTTCAACCATCAGTGGCTACGTTTACATGCAACCACATAATCAAAATAATTTGTATTCGGTTCAACGGCTCAATCAGACTGTAAAGCCTTCATGTGAACACCTTAATTGATCTGTTTGAGAAATGGATAAATATTAATTCTGCTGTTTAAAACCACGAAAGAAACAGTGTAGGAGAGTAGTTATGTGCAAACAATGGGAAACTATTTTTGTGCAGTGTGCATGTAAAAAAAAAAAAATCTGATTTTAAGTGACCTAAACGCATACATCAACCAATCACTTTATTTAGTATTCATGTAAACATTACATTTAGATTCACAAATCTGAATGAATTCAGTCTGATTGAACCAAAAATAATGTGTGCTTGTGAACATAGTCACTAACTAAATACAAATAAAATTGAAACATTTTGAATGATGAGATATGAAGACAATAAACTCTCACCTGCGACAATGTATAGTTTATCTGTGTTCTCTTAAAGCCGCAATTCACAAGCGCGTATTGAACCGTGGATGTTGAATCAGAAAGCTCATTATATTGAGAGTCGTGGCATCCTTTATTATTATTATACAGGAAACTCTAAGTAAAAAATAAAACAATTACAAAAGAAATGCATACTGATTGGTTTGAATGTTCAGCCCATTATGATACAACCAAGACTATCACAAGTCATTCTGTGTCAGCAACAAATGTCATAGAAAACCAAATGTGTAGTTCTGCAAAGCATTATAATGCATGTATATGATTAAAAATAAAGATATTTTATTTTATCAGGCAAGATATCAACCTGTAGTGGCAGATTTTTTATATTTTATGTTTATTGCAGGAATTAAAGATGATGTTAAAAAGTGGCTTCTCCTAATCTTAAATACATATATATGTGTATTTTAATTAACTTTCACCTTAGGCCAAGATAAGGCCAATCAAGACTGATTAAGACTGACCTTAACAAAAGGGTCAAATCCTCATGTGTGTCATTGTAGTATGTCAGGATTTGGAATGGGCCGGAGCCAGGGGTTTGGCATGAACTCCATATCCAATAACATCTTCAACGGGACAGGTGAGTGCTGTATGGAGCGTGCTTCCTGATGATACACCACGTCAGGAACCGTGACGCTTAAATTGTGCTCTGGAAAGAAAAATACATTCTCATATTCTTTCTGCTGTCTGGCAGATGGGAGTGAAAATGTGACAGGAATAGACCTCTCAGAATTCCCAGCACTTGCAGACAGAAGTCGGAGGGAGGGAAACGGCAACCCAACACCGTTGCAAAATCCGCTGGCTGGAAGGGCACCCTATGGTACGAGTTCATTTTACACACTCGCATTACTTCGCTGAAAACGAAACCCTCTTAGTATTTATGACTAAGCACGCTTCTCCTTCAATGGATGATGTGTTGTGAATGTATGACAAGGTCAAGGGTTTTGATTTTGATTTCCTCACAATAACCCTCAAACTTTTATTAAAATGTATCTCTCCATAGTTGGAATGGTCACAAAGCCATCGAACGAACAGTCGCAGGACTTTTCCATTCACAACGAAGACTTCCCAGCCCTGCCCGGGCCCAACTACAAGGACCCGACATTAAGCACGGATGAAAGCAAATCAGTCAGTATTGCCTGAGTTTGATCTTTCATAAGCTTCAGGGAGAGATTGCATAAATAACATGTCATTGTTTTGCAGGATGGGTAAGAATGCGTGGAATATTAAAATTTAAGTGATGCCGTCCAGTGCTGTGACTGTGATTGCTTGAGCTTTATCTGATTGTTGTGGCCTCTGCTGTCTCCACAGAGCTTGAACTCTTCAGGAAAAGGCAGCTCAAGTGCAGATGGACCCAAGTTTCCCGGTGACAAGACATCATCAGCACAGAATAACAACCAGCAAAAGAAGGGGATCCAGGTGTTGCCTGATGGTGAGGCTCTCTAGCAGCATGCTCCACTGTATCTCAAACTGCCAAAATGTCCTAAGCTTAAACATGACTGTTGAATAAAACAAATCATGTGCAAGTTTTTTCTTTTCAAGAATCTGTTTTAGAAGGCTTCAATGCAACAGGCAGGGTTCCCAGTTCAGGGTGTGTTTAAAAATACAGGTGCTGGTCTAATGATAATTAGAATATTTGATGATAATTAGAATATCATCAAAATGTTGATTTATTTCACTAATTCCATTCAAAAAGTGAAACTTGTATATTGTATACATTCATTCCACACAGACTGATATATTTCAAGTGTTTATTTCTTTTAATTTTGATGATTATAACTGACAACTAATGAAAACCCCAAATTCAGTATCTCAGAAAATTAGAATATTGTGAAAAGGTTCAATATTGAAGACAACTGGTGCCACACTCTAATCAGCTAATTAACTCAAAACACCTGCAAAGGCCTTTAAATGGTCTCTCTTAAATGGTCTAGTTCTGTAGGCTACACAATCATGGGGAAGACTGCTGACTTGACAGTTGTCCAAAAGACGACCATTGACACCTTGCACAAGGAGGGCAAGACACAAAAGGTCATTGCAAAAGAGGCTGGCTGTTCACAGAGCTCTGTGTCCAAGCACATTAATAGAGAGGCGAAGGGAAGGAAAAGATGTGGTAGAAAAAAGTGTACAAGCAATAGGGATAACCGCAGCCTGGAGAGGATTGTGAAACAAAACCCATTCAAAAATGTGGGGGAGATTCACAAAGAGTGCACTGCAGCTGGAGTCAGTGCTTCAAGAACCACTACGCACAGACGTATGCAAGACATGGGTTTCAGCTGTCGCATTGCTTGAGGTCCAGTGTAAAGTTTCCACAGTCAGTGATGGTTTGGGGTGCCATGTCATCTGCTGGTGTTGGTCCACTGTTTTCTGAGGTCCAAGGTCAACACAGCCATATACCAGGAAGTTTTAGAGCACTTCATGCTTCCTGCTGCTGACCAACTTTATGGAGATGCAGATTTAATTTTCCAACAGGACTTGGCACCTGCACACAGTACCAGTTCCTGGTTTAAGGACCATGGTATCCCTGTTCTTAATTGGCCAGCAAACTCGCCTAACCTTAACCCCATAGAAAATCTATGGGGTATTGTGAAGAGGAAGATGCGATTTGCCAGACCCAACAATGCAGAAGAGCTGAAGGCCACTATCAGAGCAACCTGGGCTCTCATAACACCTGAGCAGTGCCACAGACTGATCGACTCCATGCCACGCCGCATTGCTGCAGTAATTCAGGCAAAAGGAGCCCCAACTAAGTATTGAGTGCTGTACATTCTCATACTTTTCATGTTCATACTTTTCAGTTGGCTAAGATTTCTAAAAATCCTTTCTTTGTATTGGTCTTAAGTAATATTCTAATTTTCTGAGATACTGAATTTGGGGTTTTCATTAGTTGTCACTTATAATCATCAAAATTAAAAGAAATAAACACTTGAAATATATCAGTATGTGTGGAATGAATGTATACATTATACAAGTTTCACTTTTTGAATGGAATTAGTGAAATAAATCAACTTTTTGATGATATTCTAATTGACCCTTCGCTAAGCCACGCCTGAAAATCGCCACAGACCAATCGTGGCTTAGCAACCGTAACTAGGCGCGGCAGGTCTGGCAAGCTTTCGAGCGAGGGAAACATGCCGAAGCGTTGTGCGTATGGATTGTGCAAATCTGCATCTGCCAAATCCCATAACTATTAACCATAAACATAATTTACAACTTGTTTGCATACCGGTGTTCTGACGATTTGTGCTACCCGCTCAGATTGTGCTACCTCCCATTAAAAACAATAGGTAACAGTTAGCACAAATCGATAGCGATAAATGCTACCTATCAGATTGTGCTACCAGCATCTTATTCATGCGGTTTGAGGATTTTTTTAATGTCCATACCTACCCGTCCACACTTACCCTTACCCTAAACTTACCCTTAAAACAATGCAAATATATTACTAGTAGCACAATCTGAAAGGTAGCTCGTTTCGTCGGTACACCGGCAGTCGATTGGTCGGCGCATATGGTTTTCATTGGCTTTAGCGACAACTACCGATGATATTGGCACTGCCCTTATTTTGTTACCCCTTGGCTTGTGACCCAAAGTTGTGCCACTGCTGTGGCAGACTCGTGCAGGAAGACTTTGTTTGTGTTGTTCATGATGTATGGCTCAGCTCAGCATCTCTGGCTCTTGCCAGGTCCAAGGCGTAGATTAGACCCACGACGTGTGAGCACGTTAGCCCGGCGCGCTAAAAATATGAGCGGGAGAATGTTATCGTTGCAAAGTGGTCAGGCTAATGTCTTGCGTTTATTCCACAAGATTTATGGATAAGCTGTTTGATTTATAATTATTAGATTTTCAAATTTCACTTACCCTGCTGTGCATGAAAATAGCTGTTCCTCAATTTGTGTTTCCCATTTGAATGGTCAGCATGTGAGGTGGCTGCTGCTTGCGCTGGGACCTAACGTTAAAGGCTTTAGCTTCAATTTTGATGAAATTATTCTTTAATCGGTTGCATATTATGTCGTGGATATCCCTCGAATGTATACTGCAGTCCCTTTTGTTTTGCTTTCTCAGATATTTCACCTGTTTGCCAAAAATGACTAATTATTTCCTTGGGAATGTCTGACACCGGTGCATACATACTGTAATAGACGTGCCAGGCGCGAAAGCTTGACAGGCGTAGCAACAGTAACCAAGGAGGGCGGGGCTTAGCGAAGGGTCAATTATATGACCAGCACCTGTATATAATAATAATAGTTTCAAGCCCATGAAAAGTAACGGGAGTCATTAACACCTTAAGTTATGTTTAAATAATAAACATGTTTATTATAAATAAAAATATTTACAAAATTTGTCATAATATAAAAAATACAAATATTTAAATTGATATAAAATAATTTTGTATATGATTGGGGTGTTTTTTTTAATATTTTTTATTATGTTTTGATTATATATTTTTTATACAAGTATTAGGGTTTTTGTTATTTTTAATAGTTTGTCTACATGGTTTTCATTTTTATTTCAATTTTAGTTATCTTAGTAAATCAAGATGAACTAAAAGAAAGTGTGAAAAAAAATTAGTTAAATCAAAAACAGTTTTATGGTTTAACGGTGCTTTCACACTTGGTTCGCTTGCCTGGTCCGAACCCAAGTTTGATTGTTCCCCCCCTGCCCCCGCTGGACTGTGTTCATATTCTTTTATTCGGGTCTGAACCGCGGTTTGTTTGCGTCATCAAGCCAGCAGCTGTTTACCCCGTTGCTTGGTAACAACAGCGCAGGAGAAGGCAGCAAAATGCATAGTTGCTCTGTTCATTTTTAAATATTTATTTTTTAACCATTGGTTTTGTTTACAAAGCTTCGGTGCATAACGGCACTTGAGTCTGTCTTATGAATGTACTACTAATGCTCTAAAGAACGCTAAAGACGAACAGAAATGACACATACAGCTCTCTGCTTGAAGTGTGTCAGTTACACTTGTCAGGAAAGTGAGTGAAACACAAACACACGTTTTTATCAAATAATACGTCATTAATAGAGGTTCACTTCGCGATTTGGCATGATTGTGTTCTAATCAGCAGCAAACCGTTCCGGAGTTCACTTGAACCGTACCCCAGACCACCCTTTTTAAGCGGACTCTGGTACGGTTCGCAAGTGCGCACCGAGTTTGGAAGACAGCGTTCAATATCTTCCAAACACTGATGTCAATCGAACTCGGGTGCACACCAAAGTGCTAGTGTGAAAGCACCCTTAGTAAACTATAATTACCCTCACTAGTATTTGCTCTATGCACAAATATAAATTAAAATTAAAAAACCTGCATCATTGGAAAACCCATGGAAATTGATTTATCAAAAGATGTCCTAACCCCGTCCAGTGGACACTTTCAATCAAACTTGTCATTTATTCACATCTTTTATAGGCAAGGTAACAAACATTCCCTTAGGAATGGTGACAGATCAGTTTGGGATGATTGGACTCCTGACGTTTATCCGGGCAGCTGAAACGGACCCTGGCATGGTTCACCTGGCTTTAGGAAGTGACCTAACAACGCTAGGACTCAACCTCAACTCTCCAGAGTAAGATACTTTCTTGTGCCAGATATTGATTTCTTGTCAATGTTCTCTTTTAGTACACACATTAATTTTATTTCGGTTTGTAGGAATCTGTATCCTAAGTTTGCATCTCCTTGGGCTTCAGCTCCATGTCGACCACAAGACATTGGTACGGGTTCATTTGACTTGACCTGTAGAGATGACCAATTAATTTAGGCTCTTCAGTAATAAATGCAAGTGTTTTTTTTTTAGACTTCCATGTTCCTTCAGAGTACTTAACCAACATTCACATAAGGGACAAGGTGAGGTGATAAACACTTCAGTAAAACCGAATTGAAATTGTAATATGTGGATGATGCTAACCTCATAATGTGCTCTGTACAGCTGGCTGCAATAAAACTGGGACGATACGGTGAAGACCTGCTGTTTTACCTCTACTACATGAACGGAGGAGACCTCTTACAACTCCTCGCTGCTGTTGAGCTGTACGTCCTGCTGATTAAATCATTCTAGGACTCTGCTGAAAACCAACCACGGGTGGAAGTTGAGAGCTTAAATGGAACGTTTTGTTGTTTGCAGCTTCAACCGGGACTGGCGGTACCATAAAGAGGAAAGGGTTTGGATCACAAGAGCACCTGGCATGGAGCCCACGCTAAAGACCAACGCCTACGAGAGAGGAACATACTACTTCTTTGATTGTCATAACTGGAGGAAAGTCGCTAAGGTAAATATACTTCCTCCACCTTTTTCTTTTCTATAGCTACAGACTCTTGCTGATAGTCACTCATTGACTGATTAAGGGTGAATCACATTTCTCTGTCTTACCCCTTCGTCTTACCCCTAGCCCTTGTCCCTCGAAACCGAGAGGTAAGCGCTAGGGGTGAAAACATACCCCTATGAAATGAGACCCCACTTGGTTACTGTTACGTCATCATACATCATCGCTAGCTGGCTGCTACGTCACCAGAGACGACAAGTTTTGATCACAAACTTGCCGTCTGCAAGTGTGTGTTTGTCGATTGCGTGGGTTTAAGTGATGTTTTCTCTAGTCCGAGAAATGCGGGACTGTTGTGCAAATCAGCAATGTAACGTTAGCATGGAAAAATAGTGATTTTTTTTTTTAAATGTTTCAATTAAGAACATGGTTGAAAATATATGTGTACAGTACTGTGTAGAGCACAAGACTATCGAAATTTTTAAATCAATTATTTAAGCCGAAAATACTTACATTTATGGGACCCTCTGGATGTTCTGGGTACCCCTTGGTTTCAAGTAAGCTCACGAAAATGCTTGGTTTTAAGGGGTATCTACCCCTTCCCCTTAGCCCTACCCCTCGATCAAAACGAGAATTGGGACAGCACTTACTCTCACGTGAACGTGCAAAACTAAGGGGAAGGGGTAAGACAGAATTGGGATTCACCCTAAACCTAACTTCTAGTTTCTGCCATTTTGTGTGTTTTTTTTCTGATGTCAGTATCTCAAACCAATGTTTGTTTCTTAGAGCAGCAGAATTACATATTAATAATAGTGGTGACCAATGTGAATTTTTAAATATGATAATCTCTGCAATATTATACACCATCTATAGAGCAAGATGGTTGATTTAATGCTTAAATAAACACAACACAATATAATAGCACACAACATACACAAAATCTGTCTCAACTTAATTTGTAAAATATTAAAAGATTAGTATATCTTATCTAAAATTATACAAAATATAAATTGAAAAAATTATATTTTAAAATATTAAATTCAAGATTATTTGTATAGCGCTTTTTACGATACAATCGTTGCAAAGCAGCTTTACAGGAAATTAAGTTTCTACAATAGATTTATATATTGTAGAAACTTAATATATTTAACTTATGGCAAAATGTGGTTAATTCTATATATTGTCTGAGGTTTAGCTTCCTCTGAGGTCCTCCGAGGGAGGGGTTGGCATCATCTCTTCTCAGGTGTTCGGTCATCTCGGATCATTTAAGGGTTGGATCCAGACTGAAGCTTGTGTAATTCCTAGTTACTGCAGAAACAGAGAAACGAATAGAGACATAATTAGCGTAGCAGTTGTTCCATCCAAGCAAAACATATTTGTTTAACCCAAGCTGAAGCATAATAATGTGCGTTTGATCAGATATAACTGCTGTACAAGATTATGAGATGCATTATATGAATGCTTGGCTAAAGAGATGTGTCTTTAATCTAGATTTAAACAGAGAGAGTGTGTCTGAACCCCGAACGTTATCAGGAAGGCTATTCCAGAGTTTAGGAGCCAGATATGAAAAAGTTCTACCTCCTTTAGTGGACTTTGCTATCCTAGGTACTACCAAGAGTCCAGAGTTTTGCGACCTTAGGAAGCGGGTTGGATTGTAGCGTGATAGAAGATTAGTTAGGTACGCAGGAGCTAAATCATTTAGGGCCTTATAGGTAAGTAATAATATTTTGTAACTGATACGAAACATAATAGGTAGCCAGTGCAGAGACTGTAAAATTGGAGTAATATGATCATATTTTCTTGGCCTGATAAGGACTCTAGCCGCAGCATTTGTACTATCTGTTAGTGCTGTGTATCACCAGCAAAGTCAAGATACGATACGTATCACGATACAGAGGCCACGATACTTATCACGATGCAGGACTGCACTGAATTTCACTAAAAGAATTTAGGAAAACAGCCGTTTATTAAACACTGCATGCTTTAGGGCCATTGCTAGCTATAAGCAGAGCAGGCAGTTCACCTCTGCAGTATGAAATGCCTCCATAACTGTACCACAGTATAGGTAATAGCATATATTTAAAAATATGAAGAGCTCTTTTCCAAAACGCTATAAATCCATTTTAATAGTTTTAGAGAAAAGGACATTTTTTACCTAGACCCATACATTTTGTTAATATTAAATTTATCCTGTTAAAATGGTCTGTTGGCTCAGTCTGAACATGTTAAACGATGATTGTTAAATTAAACAACAATATCGTCGATTATAAATTCCAAGTTTTATTTTTATTTTTTCAAAACGCTACAAATCCATCCTTTTTTTAATGTTGGTTTATGTCTTTAAAAAAAAAAAAGAGAACATGCAACATATGACATAAGGCATCGGTTCCCAACAGGGGGGTCCCGGCCCACAAGGGGGCCTCAGCGAGCTCTGTGGGGGGTCGCGTCACATATTTTGAAAAGTGTTGAGCGGTGAGCATTAAGGAGAACGATCATATTACATTAGCAAATTTTATCCACGATCCCCTGGCTGACCATAAAATGGACAAATTTGTAATTCGTCCTCCACAAAAACGACCGAGTCTATGAAGGTATTTTTACGTGATAAAGATTTGCATGCGTATGGTAAGATTTGTGAAAGTGTACATAAGACTGCAAGCGCAAATAAAATTTGCAAGCGCAAGAGAAGCTTTGCAAAGGTGTAAATCGCGTCTCAAGCGCAAGAACAAATGATTTGCAGCATTTTTCTGTTACTCGTAAGTGTAATTCATGTTTTGTGAAACTGCAACATCATGCTGACACAAAATAAATATGATCTGCATTCGTATGACTTCCATTTTTCCGCGCTTACACTTTTGGCACGTTTTTTTCGCCAAAATACGGTCAAAAGCACCGCAAGCCTGTGAACAGTGATTTGCAAGCGAAAACAGCAGTTTAAAGAACTGCAAAACGGATTGACCGCGTAGAACCAATCTGTACGTGTAAAAAAACAGACTGTCACATGCCTAAATGACTTGTTGTGTATGTAGGGTAAAAAGTTCGCGAAATAATCCGATTTGTACAGCTCCGTCTTTCTTTTATCTGCGCTTGCAGTTTTGGCACGATTCTCTCACTAACTGAGATCTGCAAGCGAAGGGGAGGCGGGTCCACCTTCTTGTAGCCAATCAAATTTACTCTTATCTGATTGGTTCAAACAAACAGATCAAACGTCAAGACATTTATCTTCATTTAGTTCGGGGACGTTCTTGCTGCCGCAATGTTACTTTTATCGTACACATGCAGTAAAAAACAAATAAATACCAACTTAATTAAAACATTATATTTTATACCATTAAGCTAGACTCCCATGTGTTCAAACTGAATTACGAGCTGGTGTTAACATTACACTTGAATTTTAAAATCATTCAACGTCAAATAAGAGTGCATAGGTCCTCGAGAAATTTGATAGTTATTTCCCAGCTCTAACGGAGGAGCAGGCAGCTGATTTTCTGTGGATCAGAAATCCCTTCACTGAGAACATTGAAGCAAAGCTTCCAGTTACTCTGCCATCAAGACTTCTGGAAGAGCTTATAGAAATATCCTCTGATGCCAGCCTGAAAGCCCATTTCAGTGAGGTTCCATTGGAATCATTCTGGTCTGAAATTGCGGAAGAACACCCAGTCTGTTACGTAGCTGCAATGAAGGTGCTTATTCCCTTTAGCACCACCTACCTTTGTGAAGCTGGGTTTTCAACCATGACAGCCCTTAAAACCAAATACAGGGCCAGACTGACCCTTGAGGATGATATGCGTCTTGCCCTGTCAAAGATCTCTCCACGCATTGACCAAATTATTACTCGCTGCCAGCAGCAATCCTCACACTGATTGATAAAGCCTCCCAAATAATATGCAGGCATTGAGATTCCAGACAGCATTTATTTTGTAGTAGCCTATATTCATTCTTTTTTTTCCTACACACCAGTGTGAATACTGATATTTTGTTATTGCATTTCAAATAGGGAGAGTTTATAGGCTACTCCTAGGATTACGTTTTTAAAATGGCCTACTGATGTTTTTGTTATTGTATTTTCAATATTATATATAGGCTATTATTTGTGCATAAACATATCTGGTTATAGCAATAAACATACCGTTTGTTTGAAAACACATCTTTTTTTGTCATCCTTGCTGCAAGCTTACAAGAGCGATAATATCATTAAATGTGAAAGGGGGGGCCCTAAAATATTTTCTTGGGAAAAAGGGGGTCTCAGACAAAAAAAGGTTGGGAACCACTGACATAAGGGACTCATACTATAAGCCGTTCGCACCAGCCTTGTGTTGATGTAACCCCCCCGGGTCCGCACCATCACACCGAGCGGGTCGCGAACCTGGGTTTCCGTTGCGGGAGGCGGGCGCTCTAACAAGGAACGCCAAAGGCTACAGCCTCTAGCGTCAGTCGCTAGAGCGCCTCTTTTTGAGGTCAAGGGGAGTGAGGTTTACACACAGCCCTTACTGGCATACACATCTGTTACATTGACATCCCACAGTGGGTATTAACGCGCCACCTGAGTGACGAACCTTCTTTTTTTGTTGTTTTTTTGTGATTTTCTTTGTCCAGTCATATGAGGATATATCGCGTTTAGGCTAAAAACGTCTCGGGTTACTCGCGTAACCCTTGTTCTCTGAATAGGGAACGAGACACTGCGTTGCTTAGCTTAACGCATCGGGGAACGCCTTCGCGTGACCGAGTCCTGAACCCATATAGAATCACGCCAATTCATTGGCTGATGGCGCGACGCCGTCTCTGACGCAATGACGTCGTCAGGTCATACTGGCGAACGCGCCATCCACTCCTCAGATTTCTCTGCCGAAAAGAATCCTGTCGGCAGCCTGAGAAGCTTGGCAGCGAACGCAGTGTCTCGTTCCCTATTCAGAGAACAAGGGTTACGCGAGTAACCCGAGACGTTCTCTTTCATAGGTAACTCTACACTGCGTTGCTTAGCTTAACGCATCGGGAACGATATACCAAACACGCCAAGCTGAAAACGCTGCCTATCTGGCCCAATAATGAACCAACAACATACGGTCGGTTCAAACAGACAGGACCTGAGAACCTGGAGCCGTATCAACATCAAGGTTGTAAAACCTGACAAAGGTGTGCGGAGAAGACCATCCTGCCGCAACACAAATATCCTCCAGGGGTACCCCTCTAAAAAGAGCTTGAGAGGAGGCTACGCCTCTAGTAGAATGCGCCCGAAGACTAAGAGGTGAAGGGAGTTCCCGCGCCTCATAAGCCAGCGAAATAGCATCTCTCACCCAGTGAGAAATCCTCTGCTTTGACGTGGCAAGCCCGCGGCGACCAGCACCAAAACAGATCAATAACTGGGGAGATTTTCTCCAAACCTTGGAGCGATCCACATATAGCTTCAATGCCCTGACCGGGCAGAGCATGTGGAGTCTCTCATCCTCACTTGAAGCAAAGGGAGGGGGATGGAAAGAGTGAAGAGTGACCACTTGAGAACGAAACGACGTGGACAAGACCTTGGGAATGTAACCCGGCCTAGGCCGCAGGGTAACTTTGACTAGACCCGGGGCAAAGTCCATACACGTTTCACTGACAGAAAAAGCCTGCAGATCTCCAACTCTTTTCAGTGACGTAAGCGCCAGTAAAAGAACAACCTTAAGAGTCAGTATCCGATCCGAAGCTGACTCTAAGGGCTCAAAAGGGGCCGTCACTAGTCCTTCGAGGACGACTGACAAGTCCCAAGAAGGAACTGCCGTGGGGCGAACAGGCCTAAGGCGTCTGGCCCCACGCATGAAAGCGGAGACCAACCGATGCCTCCCCAAGGGGATCTCATCCAGCTCTCTTCGAGCTGCAATGGCCGCTACATAAACCCTAAGGGTGGTAGCAGCCGCCCCCGCTGTCAGCCTTTCTTGCAAAAACTCCAGCACTGGACCAACAGGGCAGTTAACTGGGTCGATTGCACGAGTCAAACACCACGATTCAAAGACGCCCCACTTGGAAGAGTATAGCTTCCTGGTAGCGGGGGCTCTGGCACTGGCTATGGTTTCCTGAACTTCGGCAGGCAAACCATCAATTACAGCCCTTGGCCCTGTATGGGCCATACCCACAACTTCCAGAGCTCCGGCTGAGGATGCCAGATCTTGCCCTGAAGCTGGGACAGTAAGTCCCGCCTGATCGGAATCTCCCAAGGAGGCCGATACAAGAGGGGAGTTAGCTCCGAGAACCAGGTCTGGGAGGGCCAGAATGGGGCTATGAGAAGGAGACGGGCACCGCTCACCTTCACTCTGCATAGTACTGCCGGAATCAGCTTTATTGGCGGAAACGCGTACAGACTGACATTCGGCCATGGGTGGGCGAACGCATCTATGCCTAGAGTCGTCGGGAAACTCAGGGAGAACCAGAGCGGGCACTGGGATGACTCTTGAGAAGCAAAGAGGTCCACCTCCGCTTTTCCAAACAGATCCCAGATCTGGGATACCGTCTGACGGTTCAACATCCATTCCCCCGGCTTGAGCTTCTGTCTCGACAGAAAATCGGCCGCCAGGTTCAGTACTCCCGGAACGTGAACCGCCCTCAAAGAGAGGAACTTGTCTTGAGACCAAAGGAGAAGATGGCGCGCAAGCCTGTCCAGGGTGCGCGACCTTGAACCTCCTTGGCGGTTTATGTGGGACACAACCGCCATATTGTCCGTCCTGACTATGACATGATGCTCCCCGAGAACGGGGAGAAAATACTTCAAAGCCAGGAAGACAGCCCTGAGTTCCAGGCAGTTTATATGCCAAAAGAGGAACCCTTCCTTCCACTCTCCACTCGCCGGCCTTCCTTCGAAGACCGCGCCCCAGCCTGTCATTGATGCGTCCGTCGTGATCATATGGCGACGGTGGATCGCACCCATTCTCACCCCGCTCCGGAGAAAGACGGGGTCTCGCCACATTAACAGGTGTCGACAGCAACTGCGCGACACTCTGACAAGGCGAGTAGCTGGTACAGTGGGGTGTAACCTCAGCTCCTTCATCCACCAAAGGAATGGCCTCATGTGAAGCAGCCCTAGGGGCAACACAGGGGAGGCTGCTGCCATAAGGCCCAACAGCCTGCGGCAGGTACCTACAGAGACATGATGGTCTAGCTTGAAGCGGGCCAAACATGCTGTAAAAACTGGTATCCGGGCAGGAGCCAAACGGGCCTGCATCTGAACGGAATCCAAACGAACTCCTAGAAATACAGTTCGTTGAGATGGGAGGAGCACACTCTTCTTGGCGTTCATTCTGAGGCCAAGAGAATGGATGTGGCCGAGAACGATATCCCTGTGACGACTCACTAGCTCCCTGGAGTGAGCCAGAATGAGCCAGTCGTCCAGATAGTTCAGTACACGGATGCCCTGGAGCCTCAAAGGGGCCAGTGCAGCATCCATGCATTTGGTAAATGTCCTCGGGGCCAAAGCCAGGCCGAAGGGCAGAACCTTGTATTGGTAAGCCTTCCCTCCAAAGGCGAACCGAAGGAATCTCCTGTGTCTGTGAACGACCTGGATGTGAAAATACGCATCCTTCAGGTCGATGGTGACAAACCAGTCTCCCTCCTGAACCTGAGACATGATGGTTCTCATCGTCAGCATTTTGAACTTCCCTTTGTAGAGGGAAAGATTCAAACGCCGTAGATCCAGGATAGGCCTCAAGCCGCCGTCCCTCTTTGGAACGAGGAAGTAGCGGCTGAAGAAACCTCGTTCGACTTCCGTCTGCGGTACTTCCTCTATTGCTCCTTTCTGCAGGAGGGAGGAAAGTTCCTGTTGTAGAACAGAAGCCTTGGCGGCGCTGTTTACTACTGTCAGGTGAACCCCGTCGAAACGGGGGGGATTTTTCCCAAACTGAAGAGTGTAACCGGTTCGAATTGTGCGGAGAACCCACAGCGATACCCCGGGTAAACGCTCCCATTCGTGAAGGAAGTGTGACAGAGGAATCATAGTGTCGTGCAAGGGAAGACATACCTGAGATGGGGTGTCGAGAAGGCCTGGAAGCAGCGGCACCCTCCACCGTGAAGGAAAGCCCTCGGCGTCCTTGCTCGGGATGGCGGAGAGAGAAGTGCTGGGCTGACGGGTGGCCGGCCCGGGTTCCGTACACTGCAGGAGAGAAACAGCTATGTCTCCTAACATGCGGCACGCCGGCGGCGAGTGGACGGGCTGCAAAGGGGGAAAGACGAACGCGTCCCCCAACTGCCAGCCCGAGTGAAAATGAGGGTGAATTGGATCTGCACACCAAGCCTCGAAGGGTGGTTGTGACAGATTTAAGTGAGGAGAGCGCGTTCGGGGCGGGCAGAAACGCTTTCGCGGTCTGGTCTCGCCCCGTAACGGTGAAACGACTCTCCTCATTCCGACCCGGAGGTCAGGAACGACCCGGGTTAGCCGAAGCGGCAGGCTTGTTGGGCCGCTTCATGTTAACCCGCTTGCGTGGTTGTTGGCGGGAAGAAGACCGGCCGCGGGCTCCCCAAACCGTAGTGGGGGGAAGGCGCGTGGCCTGGGCTCCGCCGCTAGGGGGTTCCCTCCTGGGGGGCGGCTGCTCCCTAGACACAGAGGAGGAGGGAGTTGAAAAATCCCTTGCTCTCCTCGGCATGAACTGATTGAGAGCAGCCGACTGGGTTTTGGCTGAGCGGAACTTGTCCACTACAGCGCTAACAGCCTCCCCGAACAACCCAGATTGTGAGATGGGTGCGTCCATTAAAAACGTCTTCTCCCTCTCCCGAATCTCGGTCAGGTTGAGCCACAGATGGCGTTCTGCGGCCACCGAAGCCGCCATAGAGCGCCCCACGGCACGTGCGGTGTGCTTGGTGGCTCTCAGAGCCAAGTCAGTGGCTCTTCGTAGCTCCTTCACGGCTTCAGGAGTCAAGCCGGTCCTTTCGTCCATTTCCTTCAGGACGTCCGCCTGGTAGGCCTGAAGGATGGCCATTGTGTGAAGGGCCATACCTGCCTGACCGGCCGCGATGTAGGACTTCCCGATAAGGGCGGAAGTGGTCCTACACGGCTTGGAAGGAAGGAGGGGGCGGGACTTCCAAGAAGGAGCCAAAGAAGGTGAAAGATGTGAGGCCAAAGTATCCTCAATCACCGGCATGGCGGTGTAACCCTGCTCCACAGAACCCACAAGGTTGGTGAAGTCAGCGGCTGCCGCGTTAGTAAGGCGGGAGGAAAATGGCTGCTTCCAGGAACTGGAGATCTCACGATGCAGATCGCTGAAAAATGGCAGCTTCCTCCTTTCAAGCTTGGAGTGCGCGCCGATGAGGAAGCGATCGTCGAGCTTCGAAGCTCGAGACTCGCGGGGCTCATCGGGCCAATCAAGCGCAAGCTTTTCGGTGGCGCGCGAAAGCACGTCCACGAGTTCAGAGTAGGCCGCTGAAGGCCGCGCCTCCTGGCTGCTAGGCGGGAGCGCATCTGCTAAAGCAGGCCCGAAATCCTCGGAGTCGGAGGCTGCCGTGTGCAGAATATCATCTAGCCCGAAAGAAACGAAATCACGTGCTTTCGGGCTAGGAAATTGAAAATCAGGCAAAAATTCGACCGGCGAATTCGCACGTGCGCGCTCGGAAGAGGGAGGGAGAGAAAAGGCGAGGCCTGTCTGCTCACTCTCCATCTCCTCGAGCTCGACATCTGAACCCCAGCTCGCGGCTCTACGAGAGGCCGCGGCCTCACGAGAGGCCGCGATCTCACGAGGCGGCGCGTTGGTGCTCGATGCGCGCCGTGAAAATTTGGAGGATTCACGTTCATAATCCTCAAGCCGAGAGCGGAGGGTTATGAGACGGAAATCGTCGCAAATTTCGCAGTTAGAGGTCCCATAAACCGCCTCACGTGCGTGCGAAAAACCCAAACACAAAATACACTTACTGTGTGGGTCTTCGCGAGCGATGAAACGCGTGCACGGTGGCATACAGCGGCGAAATTCCATGGCACTTCACCGCGAGGAGAACAAAGTTCCACAGAGGCAGTCGCCGAAGTGCAAATGGATAATCGCAAAGTTATTAGATGGGTAGGAAATCGCAACAACGAAGGGCGATGTGGCCGCTTCGTGAAGGCAGAGAAATCTGAGGAGTGGATGGCGCGTTCGCCAGTATGACCTGACGACGTCATTGCGTCAGAGACGGCGTCGCGCCATCAGCCAATGAATTGGCGTGATTCTATATGGGTTCAGGACTCGGTCACGCGAAGGCGTTCCCCGATGCGTTAAGCTAAGCAACGCAGTGTAGAGTTACCTATGAAAGAGAACAGGTTCGGCGCTTATAGCGGTTTGGAAAAGAACTGCATCTTGCAGTACATTTTAAACAAGGAAATATAGCGATTTGGCATGAAACATTGATGGAGCAGTGAATAGGTTCAGTACACAGCAAAATGGCATGACGAACTCATTTTTTTTTTATTTGGCGTTTATCGCGTTTTGGAAAAGAGCTCTTCATATATTGCTGGTAGGTTATCAATTATTTTTAATTATTATTATTATTAATTATAAAAATGTATAGGCATTAGTTAGGCATTAGTTTTAGGCATTAGTTTTCTAAACTAATGCGCTGTCTTCACTGAATCTCACGCACACACACATGCTCAGTCACTCACACACACACACACACACGCTCAGTCACACATGCACACACACACACACACACACGCTCACACGCTCAGTCACTCACACAGATCACGCTGCTAGGCCGCACAGACATTCAGAATTTTCTGAGATACTGAATTTTGGGTTTTCATTAGTTGTCACTTGTGATCATCAAAATTAAAAGAAATAAACACTTGAAATATATCAGTATGTGTGGAATGAATGTATACAATATACAAGTTTCACTTTTTGAATGGAATTAGTGAAATAAATCAACTTTTTGATGATATTCTAATTATATGACCATTACCTGTGTGTGTGTGTGTGTGTGTGTGTGTGTGTGTGTATATATATATATATATATATATATATATATATATATATATACACACATGTACATGTATAATACAAATCAAATTAATTTAAAATTTGTAAATAAACATTAGTTAATAAATATTTGCTTATTTAATTGCACATTTGACAAATACCCTCTGAATGGCTGTGTATATAAGTACCCTATTTTGTCTTTCCCAAATGTTCACAACAAAAAATGAGGTGGGATGCAGTGTGACAATTTCTGAATTGCTCTATTTATTAAAAAGTATTTAAGAACTGATAACCTGCACCTAGAAGTACTTAATTGACATCGTTCACACTTACTTATTGATGCTGATAATGTAAATATATCATGTCATCACTATACTAAATGTTCAAGTGAAGTGTATGTTGTATACATGTAGGTGTAAGTGAACATCAGCTTTGTGCTTTTCTCTGCTCTCTCAGGAGTTTCACCTGGAATACGACAAGCTAGAAGAGCGGCCTCACGTGCCAACCACCTTCAATTACAATCCGGCCCAGCAGGCCTTCTGAAGCTGAGTCCGTCAGCGCCCGTGAGCTCTGAGAGCGATCGGCAACAGACAGCCAGCCGACCTGCCTGACCACAAAAAACCTGGTTTTATTCCTCAACTTCTGGACTAGGACTGCGGGAGGGGGAGGGGAGTGGCGGGGGTCTCCACCTTGAGAACTGGGGGGAGGGGCCCTGCCTTACAAATTATGTGCTGCCCGAACACAAAACTTCTATATATTTTCATTCTGTTTTTAAATTCCCCTCTTATGTTTTTTTTCTTCTTCTTCTCCTCCATTTAATTTCGAGCAGGGTCAATGTTTTGTTTACTCCGCTGATGGAAAGCCCCTTTTGGTGTTTGCCTGGAGTCTTTGAAGTTGCAGTACAGCACACAAAACACATCCATTTGTATTCAAGAGAAAAACGCAGTTTGCGCTTTGTTTTCCGAAGTGCGCTGCGCTAACAAACCGGACAGACACAAAGACAAATCCAATACATGTGAATACACAGGGGCAAAAGAAAATGCAATGTTCATTGTTGCACTATTTAGTAATAAAAGAACACAAAAATTGTTTTCTGCTTTTTTTTCAATGTGGGAAAACTCGCTGCGTTCCCGTTGTCGTCTGGAAGGACACACGACCCTGTCAATAACATCAAGGAGGTGTTTTTTTGGTTTTCCCCCTGTTTTTTCATTTCCCGTTTCTTTTGCACCATCCACCCACATTGCTCATCCGGTGAGGCGTTTTCTGCTTAGCATCAATAAATCCCAATCAGACTGTTTCAGTGACCATTGTTGGGCACAACCCGTGGACCAGGCGGTTGTGAGCTTACCGAGAAACATTGTTCCAGAATGAATACGAACCCTTTTCAGTCTTTGTTACAATTTTGTAATAAACGTGTACATTTTTTTAATTTTTTGACATCACATGAATAAAGATATGTATGAATGTGTATATATACATGATATATATATATATACATGGCGTCTATTTTGGAAGTACCTATGCTTGACCTCGTTTTTAGGAGGTGAACATAAATGGCATTATGTGGTAGAAGCAAAAAAAACACATAAGACAAAAAAAATTAGTGAACAGTATGTTGAGCTGCCAGACAGGGAATCACGTTTGTTACCCTGTGCACTTAAAGACCAATTCAACTAAACGAATGAAGGCCAGAGCGAGGACATCTGTATTGAGAAAAAAACAAGGGAGTGGAGACATTTCAGCTGCAGCTATTTGAATAGAAGCATTTCGTAGGAAAGGGAAAACCCATAGTACGAAAAACAGACCAGTCTTGTATTTTCTGACCACCTTTAAAGCTCCCTTTCTTTGTAATAAAGCAGAACGGCTTTCCTGAACCAGTGTTTGGAGTCTGTATGGGAAGGGGGTGTTCGGTACGAGCATGTTGTGTGTGTCTGTAATGCATGACTAATCCTGAAGCAGTGCTTTTTTCCAAGTCTTTTAATAAAGATGGCATGAGGTTAATGGTTAACACAAATAATTACTTACAAAAGGTCAGAATAGGCAAGAAAATCAGATGGACTGTCACTGACGAGAAGAAACTGCTGTGTAGTGCGCGATCACTATGAATACTGTAACAGCAGCACCTTTAAGGCAAGTGCAATTCAACTTCATCCATCACAGTGCTCAAGGACAATTGATGTGTTTTTACTGTCGGACACATTGCGATATATTTTAGGCAGCATAAAACAGAATATGTTGGTGTGCTATATTTTATACATATTTCACGTATCAAAAACTATGGCATTGAATGATTTTGTGACAAGAAAAAAAAATTATTCAACTTTAAAAAGAAAGTACACCCATAAATGGAAAGTCTGACATTGTTTACTCACCCTCTTTTCATTCAAAACGTGCAACTTTCCTTCTGAGCAACATACAAATATATTTTGAAGAACCATATTTGTCTGTGGGACAAAATGGTCAGTGGGGTCCAAAATAACCCTATTGGTTAATTGTAAAATGTGTATCTATATATATATATATCATCTCTCATATTTCTCTATATCTTGTGTCCAGCAAAATAAGTCATATAGGTTATAATTTCCATTGTTGGGTGAAATATAATTAGGTCTTTGATTTTTTTTTTCTTTAGCTTAAAAAAATCAGTATCGTAAAGGCCAGTTTTATCCTTTAAAAATATTTGTTCCTAACAATCAAAAGGACATTAAAGAGATGAAAAAAATGAAAATTCTGTCACTCCAGAAACTCCCTCACGTCGTTCCAAACCCGTAAGACCTTCGTTCATCACGCGTTGCTGTCTATACATGGTCAGAAGACTTGGATTTCATCAAAAATATCTTAATTTGCTCAGAAGATGAACGAAGGTCTTGTGGATTTGGAACGACATGAGGGAGAGTAATTAATGACAGAATTTTTATTTTTTGGGTGAACTATCCCTTTAAGAAGAAAAAAAAAACATCTACAGACACTCATCTGCTAATCACATTTCTTGAATTTACATGACCGCATAATGCTTGACAAAACAGTTGTTTATACATAAAACAATCAGAATCTAAAACTGAGGCGTTGGTCCAAATCTGCAGTCCGTTCCAGTTGAATGAGTACAGATGGCGTAGCGCCAAAATGAGTTTAAGCAGCTGTACAGACTCCAACAGAAGTATGGTGGCTGGAGGGTTAATGTTTATAACCTCCTCTGGAGCGAGTCCATGCTGATCAAGTGATTTATATCATTTAAGATCATTTTTAGTTTCACTTGGCACTGCTTTCCCCAGGAGAACCCTCGATCGTTGAGGAACCTGGACCAATTTTGGCAACTTCCTCTGAGAAGAGAGATTAAATGAGTGTGGTGCTAAAAGTCACCATAAAATATTCTAGAGATCATGGATCCATTGACCAACCTCTGTCTTTCTTCTCCTGGGTCTCCTCGGCTGCCGTTTTATCCGCTCTGAAGAAGATCCGAGCACTGCTCAGAGAGAAATAGAGCAGCTCAAACTCCTACAAATGGAAAGAAGATGTGATTAATCAAAGCCATTGGCCATCATTGTTGAAGATCACAAAGATGCTCCCATACCTGCAGATATACGTCCAGTCTCTTCTGCGTCAGGTTCATGGTCTGCATGAGCTTCTCATCTTGGCTGGTGGACTGAACGTTCTGCTCCTTCACCACCGCGTTCATTTCCTTCACATACTTTTCCCTCACAGCCTGAAACCAATGGAGGGAGTCAAACTCCTGATACTGGTCCAGAAGCTTCAGGATGTAGGCGACTCCTGGAAAACACAGAAAAGGTCCTTAAGTATTTAGGCCATGGAAAGAAAGTGTATCACCTTCATAACGGTATTAAACATGTACCCATGGCGAACCCATCGTCTGTAAACGCAGCTCCCACTTTGTTCTTCTTGTTTAGTTTTTCTTTGCAGCTGATGGAATGCTCCACGAAATTTACCGTCTGCGAGGGAGAAGAAAGATAAACGTTATGCAAGAGATCATGCTGCAATTAGCAAGAGACTTCTGATTCTGAAGACCCACCAGAGGAGGAACTATCATGTAGAAGTTCCTCAAGTGCATGTTCTTGATGCTGCGAAACTCCGGTGCGAAAACCCCCACCAGCATCTTGAAGTACTCCGTTCCTTCAGCCGAGTTACTGGTCAGGTCACTAAGCACACAGTCCAGTTGGCTGAATAAAATTAAAATAATTTTTAATAATATATTATTATATTTTAAAATGAATTATTTTATTGTTATTTATATTATATAAATTATAACAATAATGCAAATTATTAATATAAGTATCAATACATTTTGTTGTATTTATTATGTAACATGTATATTCATATTACTACTACTATTACTATTGTTTTACTATTCATTTATTAAATAAAAAACAAATAAATACTAAACCTAATAGTAATAATTACTACTTGTTTATTTTTATTTGTATACGTTTTAACAACAACAATAATAATAACTTATTATATTTTAGAATTAATTATTTAATATCCATTTAGAATAATACAAATTATTGTTATTGATAGATTCATCATCATCAATTTTTTAACATTTATGTATTAATATTACTACTAATGTTTGTTTATTAATAATAAACCTAATATTAATAACTAATTATTTATTAATATTTTTGGTATGTCTTAATAATAATTGTTATTAACAATACTTTCGTATTAATAACAATAACTAGCTATAATAATTACTAATAGTTTAATATTGTGTATTTTATTGTTGTGGTGGTTATGTTTGATTTATTAATAATAATGTCTAGTTATTTATTATAATTGTTGTTTTTAGTTTTATGTTTTAGTATTAGCAGTATTTATTAAATATAATTTTATTTATTCACAATATTATTGTTGTTTTAGTATCTGCAGTATTTATTAATTGTTGTTGTTTTATTTATTCACATTATTATTATTATTATTATTATAGTATTTGTTGTTGTTTTATCTATTCACATTATTATTATATTATTTATTGTTGTTTTATTTATTCACATTATTATTATTATTATTATAGTATTTATTGTTGTTTTATTTATTATTATTATTATAGTATTTGCAGTATTTATAATTGTTGTTTTATTAATTATTATTATTATTGTTATTATAGTATTTTCAGTATTTATAATTGTTGTTTTATTTATTCACATTATTATTATTATTATAGTATTTATAATTGTTGTTTTATTTATTCACATTATTATTATTATTAATTCCCTGGCTGACAGCAAAGACGCTGATTGACTGACATTATGAAGTACAGTACCTGGCGGCTTTCTGCGTCTCTTCAGAAAGGCCTTCCTCTTTCACAAGCTCCTCAAAGTTAACGATGTCCTCTAGATCAGGAACAAACCTGCGACATGTTTGAAGGTCAGTAGCTTGCTAATATCTCGCTTGTTTGGTTCATACCATATGCATCTCATTAAGCTCGAAGTGTTGTGTGGGAAGACTATTATCATTTATCTAGTATTACCAGTTTTACCACGATCTGAATGTCTCAGTCAAATAATCTTAGTATGTAATAACAGTAGATGATGCTTAACCTGATAGCGCTGCTGCAGCAATGCAATCCTCCGGACCGAATCATGCGCACATAACCCATCGCATTGCCTGCGAGAAAGAAAAAGAATGGCAAGAGAAGGAGAGAAAAAAACGTTAACATTAATTCAATTCTTAAAGACAACTATATATAATATTTTTCAACTTTAAATTTGCTGCTTTGTTGTGAAGACCTTTGCATTTCGACACCAGGCAAATCATACAGCCTTAAGCATCCCAGCATGCACATTATCAGGCTAATGAACAGTCACAAATAACTCACCTACATCACACTCCCACTCACACAACATGCCATGCACTGCACTTTAACACCGTTCAACTGGACTACACGCACACACTGCACTAACACAACCTATCTGCTATCACTGGACACCATACAATGCACATCCACGACACTGCATATGCAAAATCTGTTGCACCTTTGCACATCTATCTGCTGCTCAACCAACCTGCTGTTAATTTATAATCTGTTGCACCTCACATTATTACTATGCATAGACCAGTGGTGGACAAAGTACACAGATCAAGTACTTGAGTAAAAGTACAGATATGTATAATAAAATATTACTCCAGTAAAAGTAAAAGTACTGCTTTTTCAATTTTACTCGAGTGAAAGTACAAAAGTACTCAATTTTTTACGTACTTAAGTAAAAAAGTACTGATAGACAGATTTATTTTGCAATTTTATATAAACTACTTTATTAAATTTTATATTAGCACATATTTTTATAATCATACTGCCCAAAATACCTGGGTTTTTCCCAAAATAACCACTATATAGAGTCAAGATATATATTTTGTTGATATGGACTACGTTGATGAGAGTGATGTAGTAATGTTCACTGTGAAGCTTACACTGCCATGTACCTGAGAGAAAACAGATATCACCATCTAATCTTCACCAGGAAGAAAAAAGTGTTTTAGAACTTGTTGTTTTGCAGAACGTCAGTTATATATGGCATGAGAATTAGGCCTGAAATTAGGAAGAACATTTTAAGGAAAATATAATTATATTTTCATAATGATTTTTTTTTCTTCTCAAACCTTGTCTGTGGTGTAAAAACACCCCTGGCCCAATGCCTCCAGAGGGCATCACTTCCCACTCTGATAATTACTGTAGTTATGTTCTGAACATCACGTCCTTTCTTTTTCCCTCAGACGGAATCTATCTAGGTGGCTGAATAAAGATATTTGGACTTTATATCTAAAGATTTCCTCAACTTAGCACCAGCAAGCTTGTTAGCTAGACAGCTAGCATCAGCTAACAATATTTACTTAGTTTCAGTATGGTTATGAATAAACATATAACAATAAACAATATCTGTCTACTCGGCTAGTTGATCTGAACAATATAAAAATGTAAACTGTTGATAAACAATATAAAAACAGACGTCACATAGGTCTAAATGCATAGCATTTTAATAAAACTGCTAACGTTACAGCAGCGGGGAATATGAACGTGCATGAGTTATTTTATTTAATCTGTGTTATTTTAATGTTTTGTTTTTTGACCTAAAACATAACGTTAGAGACACTGATGTTGATCTGTCTGCAATTCAAGCATTTCAGTGGGCTTAAATAGATCACCCTTTACAGCAGATTTAGTTCACAAACAACTGACAGTTTTGACCTAAATATTATTTTCAGTTACAATAATTAATTCTAAAATTCGACATTAGTAACTTACTTTTCGCAGCAGCTGTTGCGCGCCTGCGCGCGCGTACGCGCGGTCACAAGATCTCCCGGTTCTTATGAGTTCAGTTCACTGAAGAAGACTCGCTCTAAACGGTTCATTTGAATCAGTGAGTTTTCGACTCGAGAACAGCTGCAATCGGATCATTGCAATTTTTGAATGAATCGTTTGTTGCGATTTGCGAACCGATTGAACAGGTTCAATGAAAAGAATCAGTTTGTTCATGAATCAGACACCGCTTCTGCGTCTCGGAGCACGTGATGTATTATAAGGAGTAACGATATGTTTTATGAAATGTAGTGAAGTAAAAAGTACGATCTTATGCTTTGGAATGTAGTGAAGTAAAAGTAAAAGTTACTCAAAATAAAACTACTCCAGTAAAGTAGATACTTGAAAAATGTACTTAAGTACAGTAACGAAGTAAGTTTTACTTCGTTACTGACCACCACTGGCATAGACTACATTATGTATAGATACTGTACACAATGTAGATGTGCCCATACGGTGTATAATGTGTCGTTGATAATTAAGTATGTCTTTATAGTACACTATGTGTACTGAGTATATGTATGTGTATTTTGCACATTGTCTTCTGTACAGTCTGTAATATGTACTGTCCATATGTAAATTGCTGTTGTTTTTTTGCACTGTCTGTCCATATGTAAATTGCTGTTGTTGTTTTTTTGCACTGTCTGGAGCACTGTAAATGCTCCAGTGCAGTTTTTTGCACTGTCTGTCCATATGCAAATTGTTTGTTGTTTTTTTGCACTGTCTGTCCATATGTAAATTGTCTGTTGTTGTTTTTGCACTGTCTGTCCATATGTAAATTGTCTGTTGTTTTTCTGCACTGTCTGGAGCACGCTCATAAAAATTTCACTCACCAAGGCACTTGTGCTGTGGTGATGTGACAATAAAAGTGATTTGATTTGATTTATGAAGTTGAGAACATTACAAAAGGAAAGAGTTCCCAGATGCATCTAAAAAACCTATTGACAAAGTTTACCGATCTGACTGATGAGCTGTCTGAACTGATCCAGGTAGCTCTGACCATCCGGAGTAAGACCCAACTTCCTGATGCCACGGTTGAACTTCTCTGCTCGCTCGAAGGGGTACTACATACAGCAGAGAACAACAAAAGATCACGTCTTCAGAAAACGACATTGCTTCATTACATAACCCCGTGTGAATGGAGACCAGCGCACCTTCTGGTCGGTCTGATCCTTGGTTTCCCTGAAGAAGCGGATGTCTTTGATGAGTCTGGATTTGATGTGCTCGTCATACATGAACTGACTGAAAATGTAGAACTTCTTGCGGAGGAACTGATACGTGAAGTTCACCTGCAGAGAGACACTTGATGAGATGTTACTGGTCACATAATACAGATGCAGCAAACGTTCTGGTAAGGTTTTCTCAAAGTTATGAACAATCATTCTTCCAGTAACGATAATAAAACATTTGTTCAACGTTTCCTAGTCTTTAATAACAGTCTCAAAGCATTATACATTATTAATGGAATGTTTTTCTGAAACATTTTGGCGTTCGTCTAAGTATTTAATAGTTTCAGATGGTTCAGAGAACATTAAAAAGTAACATTATTATAACATCTACAAAATTATCAAATAGAATGTTCCCTTTATGTTTTTTCCAACTTTCACATAAGACAAAACTATTATTTTTTTTTTTATGTTCAGAGATGTATTAGTGTTAGTATATTTTAACTACTATACTATTACTGTTTTACAATCACTATTTTTATATTGTTATTGTAGTTGCTGACTGTTATTATTATTATTATTAATAATAAATGTAACCGTAACTATTAGTTATATCTACTATACTATTACTACAACTATTAATTATAATTATAAAAAATAATGCGTTATAATTACTAACTTTTTATTGTTGCCGTTATTATTATTAGTAGTAGTAGTCGTAATCAAGAATTATCTATGACTATTGTTGTTATTATCATTATTATTGGTATGGTTTAATTATTATTTATGTTTGTTTATCAATATTAAAAAGGAAAGTTCCCCCAAATATTTTTGCCAATATTTAAACATCCAAAAAACAAAACATTTATTTTAATTTTGCAAAAAACATTTTGTTTTGAATGTCAAAGAATATTATTAATATAATTATTATTGGTGTGTTTTAATTATCATAATTTTTGTTTTATTATTTTATTAGCTACACTTATTAATGTATAATCATTTATATTTATTTATTATTAATGATAAAAACAACTAACTTCATTGTTATTGTTGTGTTCATTTAATATTGTTGTCACTGTTGTTGTTTTATTATTATTATTACTACTAATTATTTATTATTATTTAATTATCATTATTATGTTTTATCATCATTAAAATTGAACATTCCCTTAATGTTTTCTCCAATGTTCATATAACCAAAAAAAAACTATTTTTAAACATTAAAAAAATGGACATTTTGAATATTCAGACAACATTCAAAGATAACTTCATAACTTAAAGAGACAGTTCACCCCCAAATTAAAATTGTGTCATCATTTACTCACCCTCATGTTGTTCCAAACCTCTAAACGTTTCTCTTATGTTGAACACAAAAGAAGATATTTTGAAGAACCGAAAAGTTTTTGGTCCCCATTGACTTCCACAGTAGGGAAAGAAATACAATGGAAGTAAATGAGGACCAACAACTGTTCGATTACCAGCATTCTTCAAAATATCTTCTTTGTGTTCAACAAAAGAGAAACTTTTACAGGTCTGGAACAACATGAGGGCGAGTAAATTATGACAATTTTCATTTTTGAAAACTGTCCCTTTAATGGGAATGTTAGCAAAATGTTTGTTTTTTGTTAGCTGGGACCGTCCTGGCAGGATCTGTACATACCGTTGTGCTCATGATACCGGTTCCATGAGTGCGAATGGAGTTGGCAATGTGGCGGATGTTAATGGTGTTTAAGTGCTTGTTGTTGCTGGTCCTCTCAATGAAGATCTACACACAATAGAGTGAACATCACATCAAGTGAAGTACTACATTTGAGGACCAATAATAATGTCAGAAGTCAAGTCCTGCCTGGTTGTTGAGATTGTAGAGGTAGCGCGAGACAAAGACGTGAATGTTCCTCATGATCTCCAGGACATCCAGGCCCTAGAAGACACTTACAATGATATCAGGCTGAATGCAGCAGGTAGATCTCTTCTGAGATGATCTGGTGAGCTACACACCTGTTCCAGAGTTTGGCTGGGAAGATGTGCCTCAGTCATCACCAAACCATAGCGCTGTGTGGCGAGATTCCTCATCTCGCTGTACGTGGCCCAGTCATGAAGAGCCACAGTCGTCAAGTTGTAAAAGGTCTTGTCTAGATAGTGAGTCACATAGACTGCAGGAAATGAAGGATTTATTCTTAATATCATACATCTCGATTAGAAGGCAGAGATAAAGCTCAAGGTTATGATGCTCTCAAGCAGAAGACTCCTTTCTTAAAATATCAAGGCAACTATTTATTTTCATGTATAAAGTCATTGTATGAATGAAGCCCTTGTATGATAAATTAAATAATTATATGCACATATGTACAAATCATAAGAATAATTTTGTATATTTTAATTATATATACTGTTATAATTATATATTACAATTATGACACACACACACATAAATAAATACATATCATTTTCAATATTGTTTTCTATACTACATTGGTTATATATTTTTGAATACTATTATAAAGTGTGTGTCTGTATGTATGTATGCATGTATCATATATATATATATATATATATATATACACACATAAACACACATACATATATGAATAAATACTTTCACATTTAACATTTTCACTTTACTAAAGCTGAATCTACTATAAAGCATTTAAAAAAATAATAATACAAAATACATTTTCTGTTGAAAGAATAAGATTGCCGACAGAAATGTAATTTTATTTATCTCATAGTTTCCAACCAGACAGCATGATGTATAAACTATATCAGATTGAATGTGTTAAAACACTGTTAAAATATAATATTTCAGCGAGTTGACATTTGCAGTGCTTAAAATATATTTTGAACCCCGACCCCCAATTTTCCACAAAACATTTTTTTGTAGTCATAGAAAAAGTTGTTGAGGCTTCCCTCAAAAAAAAAAAAAAGCGAAACTTTTCTCTATTGGGCGGACATTTCGGTCACCTGAGCAAAAACATTCTTTATACCAGACCTGTACAGTGCGCACACAAAAAGTGTATAACTTTTAACTTTAATGTGCTATTTTTATTTGACCCTTGATTTTAACTAAATGATGCACATTTTAGGTTACCTGAGAAAACATTTCTTACAGTATAATACACAGCAGTTCAAAAGTTTGGGATTAGTAAAGTGTTTTAAAGAAGTTAAATGCTCAACAATGCTGTATCTATTTGAAATATTATTGCAATTTAAAATAAAAGTTTTCTATTTTAATATATAATGAATTCCTATGAAGCAAAGCTGTAGTTTCAGCATTCATACTTCAGTCTTCAGTTTATTAAAAATAAAAATTTTGTATTTCAATATGCACTACTATTCAAAAGTTTGGGGTCAGTAATTTTTATTTTTTAAGAAAGTAATATTTTTATTCAGGAGGGATGTGTTAAATGGATAAAAGGTGATAGTAAAGATTTATATTGTGAGAAAAGCTTTTTATTTTGAATACTGTTCTTTTTAACTTTGTATTCATCAAAGAAAATGTTCCAAATACAATTAATTTCAACACTGATAATAAATCAGCATATTAGAATGATTTCTGAAGATCATGTGACACTGAAGACTGGAGTAATGATGCTGAAAATTCAGCTTCGCATCATATGGATAAATTGTATTTTAATGTATATAAAACAGGAAACCAATAAAATAAATTACTTTTATTTCTGCATTTTGATCAAATAAATACAGCCTTGATGAGCAGAAGAGAGTCCATTAGAAACATATTAAATTAAATTATTTATTAGGTTTATGATATAGGCCTAACATAACATAATATAATATCAAAACAAATTGAAGGATTTAAACTGAGATCTGCAAGCTAAATATTTTCAAAAACTTGAACATGTGAATTCTTATAAAGCTATCTAAACATTCCTATGAAGTGTAGTTTACACAATACACCTGTGTGTGACCGTATCTAAATGTCTCAGAGTTTTGTTAACGTTCTGTGCCCATCATCCGCTATTTCCAGCACTTCATCAAGCCACTCTTCTTTAATACACAAGGACATTTTATTTCACATGTCATTGCGTTGGCTCTCGATTTGAGCCATTTCTTCCGCAACCATTGAATTATTCGGTTTCTACAACGACTCATTTGGCGCACATCATTCTCTTTCAGTCTTTCTATGAAACCTGTAACTGCGTTCACCGGTTCTAACTCTATAGTGACATCAACTCTATAGCGAGTTGCCCAAGCATTGCGATTTTACTAGAATTCAATCAATTGGCTTCCCAACTAATTTTTTTGCGTGTGCGCGGCTCATTATTTCTCTGCGCAGCCACGGCAGAAGAAGTGCACGGCCGCACACGCGTGCAGCTTAGAGGGAACAGTGGTCATAGGTCTTTCACCAGTAGCAAAAATGGCTTGTTTATGATTTCATTTTTTATGGAAATGAACTTTGACCAAAATTCTAAGTGAATTTCACAGACAAGACAACTATGTAGAACATGTCCCCTTTAAAGTATTGATTAGGTCCACTATATATCGTGTAACTCATGCATTCAGTCTTTTATCTGCCCTACCTTTGATGTCGATGAAACGGTTGAAGAAGCGAATGGGCTTGAGAGAGAAAAAGTGAGCCAGATCCTTCATGCCCACTTTGAAAGGGTTTCGATCATCCAGTTTGAGGTGTGTGTGCACAGACAAGCGCAGGTCCTTCTCGATCTCCTTACACAGCTTGTCTAGCAGGTGCTAACAATCAGAAAAACATGCAAATGAACTAAAATGCAAAATTACTACAAAAATATATGCAGCCAGCAATCTGCTTTACCTCATTGAAGATTTCCATGATCTCAGTGTCATAACACTCCAGCAGCTGATCACATGACTCCATGTGTTTGGCATGCAACATGGTGGGCACACAGTCTCTGAGTGCACTGAACATGTACTAGAGAAAATATATACAAATTGAAATAACATGTAATCAGTTATTTCAAACACAAAAAGGTGAATTTTAAGAATAGTGTTAAGAGTTTTACATGAATTCTGGCGGCATCCACGGCGTTTTCGTATACATCATCCAGGTAGATAGGAAAAACTGTACGATGCCAGTACAGGAAACTGCAGTCGCATTGCACTTTGACTCTGAGGAGAAAGGTTATCCCATCATGCAATTACAACAAAGTCACAGAATCAAAATCTGCTATTGCTAATTGTAACTAGTTGAACTAATTCAGGGCTTACCGTTCTCTTAATTCACTGATTAAGTCCAGCTTTTTTATCACAAGCTGTAAAGGCAAGAGCTCCTCGTCCCTGAAGGTTTTCTGTACAGAACAAAAAACGAAACATCAAAAAACAACAGAATTAGAAAAAAAACGATAAAACAAAAACAAATTCAAAACAGAAAAAACAACAACAGAAAGAAAACAAGACAATAAAAACAACAAAAACAAAAAACACCAAAACAAAAAAGGAAAACAAAAACACCTCTATGAAACAAAACAATAAAAACACAAAACAACGAAAAACAAAACAATAATACACAAAACAAAAAAACTAATAAAATATTTGTATTATAAAAAAAAGAAAAAACACCCAGGGCAATTTGCAACCAAGTCAAACGGACTGGAAACTCAACGCTTGTTCAATTAGGGTTCCCACATCTTGGTTAACTTCAAATTCAAGGACTTTCAAGGTTTCTTTATTTGTCACATAATAAATTATACAGGGTATAATCAGAAGTGAAATGTAAAGTGAAATTAGAAGTGACTTTCCAGGTTCAATACCCTCAAATTCAAGGACTTAATGTGGGAACACATTTCAAGTGAGATCAAGATTACATCATGTGACCATGTAATACATTGTTCAAGTTTTCATGTGACAAACACAACTATGCAAAAAAGGACAGAGGACAGAGATCTTTTATTTTATTTGTCGTATTTGTTTTTGCATAAAACCGAAAAATATTCAGTACATCCTATACTGTATTCTAAAATGATCTGATATTAACTTTTGCATGGATTTTATTGAAAAGAGCTTCGGCTCATGTAACCAGAAGTGTTAAGAATATGCTTTTACGTTTTTCTTGCCTCTTGGGTTTTCATTATCTTAACAAGCAAAGCAATTCAACATTACATTAAATAAAATATTTGGGAAACAGATTATCATAAATATTTTATGTTTACTAAACACGGTGTGTCTGTGAAACGTTAAGGTACCATCGTAGTAGTTTCGTGTGCGCGTGAACATCATGGCGCGTACAACACAAAGTACCTCATGCAGGAAACACTTAACGTTATGAGTAAATGCGCATAAATAAAATAAATCAAGCAAGCTAGTATGCATAGACCATGAAGTATTGGTGAAATAACACATTAGCAGACTGAAGGGAATAATACAGAATTGTTTCCAGAAAACTTCTTGCATAAAATAAATTCAAGCACTTTCAAAGACATGTATATATGCATGTTTGTTTTCAAAAACTTCCTCAGAACTTTTTTCAGATTCACAAACTTTCAATGATTTCATGGACCCGTGGGAACCCTGTTCAATGCGTTGTTGAAGGCCTTCTTGACAGCATTTATTTTAACACTTTATATACAAATGTCATGAAATGGCCATTAATTGGATTTACCCGGTGTATCCATACTCACCATTTGAGTGCCAACACTGAGAGCCAGAGTCACGATCAGTCTCCTCTCTTTGGTGCTGGGCCCGTTCAGGGTGTTCTCAGCCAGAACCAGAGCCGACAGCACGTCCAGCCTCTGCTCACTGTACTTCTTATCAGAGATCACGCGTTTCTGAAGGAGGACAAGAATCAGTCATTAGAATATCTGCTCTGTGGAGCTGGTGTTCGGGTAACGGCGATGCATCTGTACCTTAGCAGTAGCGATGGAGGCCAGAGCTTGAGACTGCAGCTGCTGTGTGATGTGAGACACAGAATCTGCTACAACCAGTGAGCGCCGGTGGAACGTGTGCTCCACAGCCTGTGAACAACAAACACTGAAATAAACACTGCACACACTACCTAGTAAATACAGTTACTGTACTAACTAAAGTAATGGATTTATGGTGGACATTGCTTAGTGAACTAGAACTAGTGCACACAACATTAGAACTAGCACACGTTACCAATCAATGCACATTAGAACTTGTGCATACTACATAGTGTACACTAGAACTATGTACAGTACCTAGGACAGCCTGTAAATAACCAATACAGTTTGCAAGACTTGTAGCACAATGTACTAGATTTATAGTGCACACTACTATTAGTGTCAACATTTTTGTCCACACTACAACCAATATACTAAAAATGCTAGTAGTGAATACTACTATCAGTTTCCAAATTAATGTGCACTCTACAACTAATGTACTACATTTGTAGTATACACCACTAGCACTACAACAATGCACTAAATTGCAGTGCACACTAAGTGTTGACTTTTTTCGCACAGTACAGTCAATTTACTACAAATGTAGTGAATATAACTATTAATGTGTCAAATTATTTACTAAGTTTGTAGTGCACACCGTTTTGAAATTATTGTGCACGCTACAAGTAATGTACTAGATTTGCAGTGCACACTATTACCGTTTAAACACTGAGAACTAATGCACTAAATCTGCAGTGCAGACTACTTTTAATGTCTAAATTATGCACACTTAAATATACTAGATGTATATCGCACACTGATATTATTGATTACTATTAATGTTTAAAGATTTTTGTTCAGATTAAACCAAACATACTATATGTAGCACATCATTATTAGTATCCAAATTATAATGCACACTACAATTAATGTACTAAATGTGTAGTGCACACATTAGTGTTTCAATTGTTAGCACTGCAATGAAATAAATAAAACTGAAGTGCAAACTACTAATAGTGTCTAAACTATTGTCCACGATACCCAGTTCTAGATATACAGTATAGTGCACACTATTATTAGCGTCAACATTTTTGTGCACACTACAACCAATATTCTAGATATGTAGTGAACACTACTATTAATGTCTAAAATGATGTACTTAATTTATAGTGTTTCAATTATTGGGCACATTATCATATACTAGATTTGTAGTGAACACTGTCTAGTGCTTTATAAATAGTGCAAGCTGCTAGAGGTAATGTACACTACATAATACATTTTTCATATAAATGTTTAATATAAACCAAAATAAATACATAAATTGTACGTTTTGAATACATATAAAAGACACAAATGAAAATCTGGAAAAACGTGTATAAATACTGAAGTATTTGCTGTTGAATATACTATTATGACTCATTGACCTACTTTTAACAGCTCCACCAATCGGCACAGGGCTTTCACCGAGGTCTTGGTCATGGGCCGCTGCATGGACATGTACATGTTCATAGTGGTCTTGATGATGGTGCTGATGCTGTAAGCATACAGGATTCCCTACAGAAACACAAACATCTGATTATGAAGCAGTCACTGCACTGGAAATATAATGCAATTCAAAAATCTATACATTTCCAACTCTATAAACAACAATTTAATCTCCAAAACAACAGAAAGGAAGAAAACGTCAGTCTTTACCTGCACAAAGATATTACACCTGTTGCTCAAATCCTCAGACAGTTTGTCTGGTTTCGGTTCTTTTGATAATATCGACTCCATCTTCATCATCCAGGAGGTGACAAATATATAGTAGGACTGCATGTCCCTGCATAGAAACACATACATGGAACCCTAAATGATATATTTATAATGATGTAAAATACAATGACCATTAAACTTTATTAGGCCAAATCATAATTGATTTATGAACCATATCAGAAGCGTGTATGTCTTACTTCATTAGAGTCTGCGCCTTTTGCTGCAGGAATGCATCTCTGCTGCTGCGGATGCTCTGGGTGCTCTTCTTGTCCATCAGTTTAGCTGCCGCGGGGACTTTGCTTGTCAGAAATGTGTCTGGAAACCAGATTATATTAGCTGCTAATGTCACTGCAGGAACCTGGAGGAGAGAGAAGGGAAATTTCAAAATAACTGAAAGAGCAGATTTATATTTCCCATTCGTTCCCACTAGTTAGTGTACTCACCTTTTTACACACATCCAGCAGGGATTTGTAGATCTTCTTGTCCACAGTCCTGAAGATATGGAAGTGCAGCACAAAGAGGCCACATACGCCTGTATATTTATCCCGCTGATCAATCTCTGACGGCTCTCCTGCAAGTCATAACGGTTGTTGTCTACAGCCAAGATGTCTCATTAACGGTATCTGGAATTCATTTAGGTTCATTACAAATACAAACCAAGCTTTGATTCAACGTTGGTAAAAATGGTTCTGATATTGTACGCAAATTCCTCTGCAAAGGCACTGTTTTTAGAAACCGATACACCTTCTCCTGGGTCATCAAACCTCTGCTCCACACAAGCCTGAATGAAAAAGAAAAACTTTAGTTATATTTATTTAATTTCTGTTAAGTGTATATTTCAATGACCAATAATGCAGTAAAACTTCAGTAGAAAAAAAACATTTTCTCCTAACAACAAACACTGAAGAATTATGGATTATAACATAATAATGTTTTCTTTGCGCACAAAAAGTATTTTGTAGCTTCATAAAATTAAGATTGAATCACTGATGTCACAAGGATTATTTTAACAATGTCCTTCCTACTTTTCTGGGCCTTGAATGTTTCAGTTGTGCTGCGGTCTATGCAGGATCAGAAAGCTCTCGAATTTCATCAAAAATATCTTAGTTTGCGTTGCGATCCTTCCATCCTCATGTCTTGAAACGACATGAGGATGTGAAATTGATAATAGAATTTAAACTTTTGGGTGAACTATCCCTTTAACCGTGCGTTTAACACCACCACCAGCGAGAGCGTCAAAATTCGCCCTGACAAAAACGCTGTAAAAAAAAAAAGATTTGTGAATACTCGGACAATCGAATGCTTGGTCTTGTATTTAAGGGGACACAAAGCAAATAAGTATATTGATCTTGTGCAGACTGACCACAAGCAGGGTATAACTTAATCAAGAAATTGATTGATGAAAAGAACTTAATAATAGTTACTTGTTTGCTAACAAAATAAACAAATTAAAAGCCATTTGTGTGGTGTTGCTTTTGAGTTCATGGTTAGGAGCAAGTCTGATTTCAACATGCAGATCATAGGAGACGTTTACTAGCCTTGGTCTTTAATTAACATTATCGTTAATTTGTGCACAGCCTACATTGCAAACTGTCCTGGGCTGCAAGGTGGGAAACGCAGCCTTGGTTGAAGTGCACCCTTAATGTAATTGGTCAAATCGGTGTTGTTTTGAGCACATTAATTGCATACCCGCTGAAAAACGTGTTCTAGCGTGAAAATGCTTGGTAATTAGTGTGGTTGGAACCGAAGTTTACAGGACTGCGTTCTCTGGAATCCTCTCAAGTGGAGGACTTCTACATTCCGATTGGTTTCCGCCGAATCGCATCATAGCTCATTACCATAAAGCTGACCTGAACTCTCCTCGATGCCCACACAGCTATGTTTCTCATATCAGATATAGGTTTTAAAATACAAAAACAGAAAATGAGGAAGTCTGGGGACGCTTCAGACCTGAAAAATCATGCTGTCCAACAGTTGCCCCTCTAGCTTCAGTAAAAGCTTCTCAAAGGGTTTTAGTTTCTCCTCTGGAATGGCAAACTTAGCTGGATTATGATGGACAGACTTCAGTAACCTTCAAACAGCAACAAAGAATTTGTGGTAAGAATTGAGAAACACAATTTAACACATTTATACTGTAAAGGCCTTCATTTTATCTTCAGTTACCAACATTGAATTTTACAGAGAAGTTCAACTTCTAAACAGTCACATTTCACCTTTTATACATCTTCCAGTGATCTTTCAGTGTGGCGTGGTTCTCCATGATCTCATCCAGGGTGATGAGGACCACCAGAAGTTCTCCCAGATGCTCGTACACTGTCTGATTGTGGACAAAGAGAAACCATCAATACAAGACATCAGGTTGCAATGAATAACTATATGAAGAGGACATGAATTACCTGAAAGTGCACACCTGTGGACTCAATGATTTTTGTTGCACTCCTGAGACATACAAAAAAATGTTTTAAATTAGAAACACTGCAGTCACTTAACCATCCACATAATATGAGAATGTTTTAAATTTCTCACTTGTTGCTGTTGTACAAAGCAGCCAGCTGGTGAACCATGTTGACCACCACTTCAAGGCAGCGCGACACAAAGCAAGACAGCTCCTGTAACATACAACCAAATAAAACAACGGTCCGATATAATATATATAATCAGTAACAATTCAAAAAGATCATTATATCATACCTGTAAGAAGGAAATGAAGCGGCCCATCTGAATCTGAGACTCTCCCTCCACCACACTAGTGTCTGACACTGCAAAACAATTCAAATGCAATACTTTTTTTATTATTGTTAAAAGCTACAGGTTAAATTAAATTAAAGTTGAATAACAAAATTGAAAGCTTAAGTTGCATGCAATTTTCTTAACAAAAAAAAAACATTATATTCTGGAAGGACAAAATGTATTAGTTTGTGTTTAATATCCACTCAGATATACATTTATAGAAATAAAAATGTGAATCATGTTGAATTGAATAGGTTCTTGTGTAGATCGGATGTAAACTGAACAGCAAAAACCAAAACAGTAGTTTTTACCTCCTTCACCATAATACAACAAGCCATTGTAGAACTTGGTTTGAGCCTAAAAGTAGAAAACACACAACTGTTAAAAAGAGACAATTAACAATTTTGCTTAATTCAAATTAATTGACTTTATAAACATCCACTCAACAGTTTGGAGTCAGTTTTTTTTATGTTTTTGAATTAAGAAAGAGACTTGCACGCCAGTCTGCATTTACTTGACCTGAAATAATGGGGGGGGGGGGGCAGCAATATTGTGAAATATAATTAAGATTTTAATATGTTTGATAATGTATTTTATTCCTGCCATGTAACGCTGAATTTTATAAATTAAGAATTTTGATCAGAAATCATTCTAATATGCTGATTTGATGCTTAAGAAACATTTCTTATTATTATTATAAATATTTAAAATAGTTGTGCTGCTTAATATTTTTCTTGTCAACTGGAATACATTTTTTCAGGATTCTTTTATAAACAAAGTTCAAAAGAACAGTATTTATTTGAAACAGAGATCTTTTGCAACATTATACATGTCTCGTCATGCATTTTCACTTGCCTCATATTTCAGCTTTTTAACTTCACAGCAAAGAGCTGCATACACTGTGATGACTTTATTAAGCACCTGGTGAAGAAGAAGAGAAAAAGCACCAGGTAAACTCATAATACACATATTCTCATTCAGTATTCTCATCACATGTAAACTGCAGTATCTAAAACATCAAACTGTTCTACATCTCATACCTTATTATCAGTCTTGATGAGCTCCAACAGGGAGGACTGTTCATACGGCAGGAGCTGGTGTGACAGAGCAAGGAGAGTGATATGGCATAAAAACTATTCACTAAAAAACAAACACTGTTATTAAGCTAGAAGTCATGACACAACACCTTCAAAGCGATGGGGTCCAGAGTGAAGTCCCATACATCTCCGACAGAGTCGTCCAATGCTTCTTCAATACCCTGGAGCTGAGCGGTATATTCCTCCAAGAACTTCTCATAGTTTTTAACCTGCACTTCTGTGTGAATCTCTGCACAGGAAGGAACCAAAAGCAACAGATCAACAGTCAAAAAACTATAAATAAAAGATCCAAATGACTTCCTGATTTGTGAGAAACTACATTTTAGAATTTATCAATAATTATTATTATTATTATTTGTAATAAATAATTGTGATGCTATATATATTTATATGGCAGGTGAATCTATTACATCAATATCAACATTTAATATTTAATTACAATTATTAATATTATTCTGAGCATTGAATCCACTGGTCAATCGATTAATTATCTATTTTACATTAAAATAAATGCAATCCTCCAATGCAATGATGTGGAAACACTTTCAAGTAAAAGCGAAAGACTTCCTTATCACATTTTTAGTGAGATCGATAAAGACCACACACACACTAATCTAATCAGAGTGCTTGAACTTGGCCACTTTGTCTGGTCATCTGACAGCTAGCTAAAATTTCTCAGCTAGCTGCAGGATTTATGCATATTTTACACAACAAATTATCAGTATCATTCCGGTCAGACGCGTTACTTACTTTGTGAGCCATCATCAAAGCGATCAAACTCCCAGTCAGGAGATAATGAATCCACAGCCATCCTGAAAGAAACGACACAGACTGGGGTTTTCAGAGAGCTGCCATTCTGTTTGGGGGTTACCGCACAGTGAGGGGAGGGGCTGCTGTGCTGGGAATCACATGATTCGCACAGGGAAGCGAACTTCCGGTAACGCTACGGGGTGGATTTCAAAATAAAAGCACGTCGAAAATGCCCGGATATCTACATTGTATGTTGTTACATATATATTTTTTAAGATATATTATGCAGCAATATATATTCGTATATTAACTGTTGAGTAATGTTCTGAGGACAGGGTTTTTGAAAGAATAATAAAGCAATGTCATAATTCGATGAAATAAAATAAAGAGAAGAGAAATATTGCATTTGAGTAACGTTAAATGTAAAATCTTTGATGACTTAAAAAATAGAAATATTGCTATTAAAAACGAATGTATTTTCTCATGTATCAAAACTCAGTGACTTACTCTGTCCTGAGAGTGGCGCCATAAAGCACATCGACAAAACAAGTTATTCAACTTTTTTCCTCAACTAATAGTAGAAATGAATGCATCATTATATACCAGCCAGTTGAACCGCAAAAGCCTGAAGGCTGCATTCATAACCATATACCCTGCAGCCTTGTTTTAGTCTGTCCTCGGTTTTCTAATGAGAAACGTGTGCCAAATGGGTTCATGGACATTTATGAGCTCAGCACAAACCTGTCACACAGTCAGTCTGTTAGGGACAATAATGTGTTTGGAGGCTGAATGAGAGAAAAGAGAGAAAAAAGTGCTCGACAACCACCACATATTCAGCTTGTTGGTTTTAAGGCTTTGCTACTTTGAGGTAAGGTTTTTTATAAATACTGGCTTCTCAATTGAAGTTAATTAATTACAGTTGAAGTTTACATTTAAAATATGACCCTATTTCTGTGTACATGAGACAAAATATATCTAATTACATTTTAAATACTATTATTATTTTAATTTATTGTGTATACACTGTGCCATGCTGTATTTTATATACATTTATGTATTTATTTAAATAATATTCTATATGCTAAAATGTATTTAGCATCTCAGATTGGTGAGTTTGTTGAAAACGCATTTTATAGTTTATTTTTAGACAAATAAATGTTTAATTTTGGAACTATAAGCTTAATAGTTTGACCTTGATCTACAGTGGTTACATTTCCGATGACTTCAAATCAAATGTGAAATAATAAAGCCCAAAAATACTAGCTGGCATCTGTAACAGGCGAGACTGTTATGTTACTAGATACACTTTTAAGTGATGTCACACTGTCAATATTTTACAGTGAAGTAGATTCATATATTATTACAAATTAACTCTGTTTGGTGCAGTGTTTTTAGCATCATTGAGATACTATTTTAGTTTTTAGTAATATTTTGATTTTATTTTTATATCTTCTGTTTTCTAATTTGTCATTTTTTTTTATGGAATGTTATGACTTTAATTTTAGTCATTTATTTTAGCACATCAAATTAAATTAAATGAGTTTTTGTTTTGTTAACTGTAATATCCCTGGTTTAATGTTGATAATTTTTGCATTGTTATTCTTTATTTGAAGTGTTTCGTGTTTTTCAGGTGAGATGTTAAGCAACTATTTCATCAAACTCACTCAAATCATCTATACTAATTTGATCTAAAATTAATTCATACACACAATCTAAGATTCCTTATATCGAGTACCTTTACATGATTCGTTTGCAACAATCTACTCTTGGTACTTTTAATTCAAACTCAAGACTGTAATATATTTTTTTGATACGGTTGTGTGATGACAATGGGATCCGTCACTGAAGAAAAGCAGAAAGAGTGTCAGCTGACCTCAGCTCACCTGTTATCCGGAGAAAATGTGCATCAGTTTACCCCAGAGACCAGAAGACCTGACAGAACATCAAGCTTCTGCAGTAAGGCATTTTCAGAGTCAGATCCCTTACTTCCCAATGAGTTTTATGGGACAGCATTGGTATCTGGGACCATATCGCAAATTCATGGCCAGGAGATGCCGAGCGAGTCGGTCAGGGCCATGGTGATGCAGATCTTGTTTCCTTTCCTCCTGGCTGGTTTTGGGACGGTTCTGGCAGGGATGTTGCTGGATGAAGTGCAGGTAAGTAGGGAATTGATGATGGGGTGGATTTTGGATAAGCTGACTATACATTTTTTATTTTATTTTTTTGATGAATCAGAATTGGGACGTTTTCCGTAGTGTGACTGAAATCTTCATCCTTGTCACACCTCTACTGGGTCTGAAGGGGAACTTGGAGATGACACTGGCATCAAGACTTTCCACCGCTGTAAGAGTACTATGTTTTCTATATAAACATATAGTTTTTCTCAGCAAATATTTGAGAGTTACCTAATTTGAACTTTTTTAATTTAGCGCTATTGGCTGATATTGGATATTCTGTCTTTCCAGACATTTTTCCCTATTTTTTGCGATTACCTTTAGTGTTATAATGCTAGCTAAAAGGTCATCTTTAAAAAAATATAATTACAAAAACCCACCAATCTCAGCAAATTAGAATACTTCATAAGACCAATAAAAAAAAAAATAGTGAATTGTTGGTCTTTTGGAAAGTATGTTAATTTACTGTATAAGTACTCAATACTTGGCAGGGGCTCATTTTGCTTTAATTACTGCCTCAATTCATTGTGGCATGGAGGTGATCAGTTTGTGGCACTGCTGAGGTGGTATGGAAGCCCAGGTTTCTTTGACAGTGGCCTTCAGCTCATATACATTTTTGGTCTCTTGTTTCTCATTTTCCTCTTGACAATACTCCATAGATTCTCGATGGGGTTCAGGTCTGGTGAGTTTGCTGGCCAATCAAGCACACCAACACCATGGTCATTTAACCAACTTTTGGTGCTTTTAGCAGTGTGCGCAGGGGCCAAATCCTGCTGGAAAATGAAATTAGCATCTTTAAAAAGCTGGTCAGCAGAAGGAAGCATGAAGTGCTCCAAAATTTCTTGGTGAACGGGTGCAGTGACGTTGGTTTTCAAAAAACACGATGGACCAACACCAGCAGATGACACTGCACCCCAAATCATCACAGACTGTGAAAACTTAACACTGGACTTCAAGCAACTTGAGCTATGAGCTTCTCCACCCTTCCTCCAGACTCTAGGACCTTGGTTTCCAAATTAAACACAAAACTTGCTCTCATCTGAAAAGAGGACTTTGGATCCCTGGGCAACAGTCCAGTTCTTAATCTCCGTAGCCCATGTAAGACCTCTCTGACAACAACTGTAGCTAATTTCCTCGACACGTCTGTGTGTGGTGGCTCTTGATGCCTTGACCCCAGCCTCAGTCCATTCCTTGTGAAGTTGCCCCAAATTCTTGAATTGATTTTGCTTGACAATCCTCATAAGGCTGTGACACTCAACTTTCTGTTAACACGCTTGGATACAGCACTCTATGAACAGCCAGCTTCTTTGGCAATGAATGTTTGTGAAGGGTGTCAATGATTGTCTTCTGGACAACTGTCAGATCAGCAGTCTTCCCCATGATTGTGTAGCCTAGTGAACCAAACTGAGAGACCATTTTGAAGGCTCATGAAAATGTTCATTGTATTTATTTAATACACGAGTCTCACAATTTGAGTTGAATTACTGAAATAAAAGAACTTTTCCACGACATTCTAATTTATTGAGATGCACCAGTATGTGTGTGTGTGTGTGTGTGTGTGTGTGTGTGTGTGTGTGTGTGTGTGTGTGTGTGTGTGTGTGTGTGTGTGTGTGTGTTTAAAGTTTTAAGAGAAACATCACAGAATTTTAAATGGAAAAAAAAATATTATTAATAAATAAATCAATACATATAGTAGAATATTCATTAAATGCTACAATATTTAAAAGCCATAAAGTTTTTATGGTAAATATCCAATTTTATAGAAGTTTGAATTTTCTCTACTTTAAAAATCCCTAAACAATATTCATAAATGACTGGTAAAACTCATGTGAGGCCATTGGTTGAAATGTGTGGGAGGTGTTGTGTCTGTGTTCGTTTCTCTGCATCACATGTTATTTGTCATGGTGTGAAGAAAAATACTTAAATGTTGCAGTTTGAACAAATCTTTTATTGAATTTTTGTTTTTAATGCTTTACATTTTCAACACTTGAATATCTGTCCTGCAGGTGAATGTTGGCAGAATGAACTCTTCAGGTGAAAGGTGGAACCTCATCATTGGAAATCTCGCCCTCAAACAGGTTAATCCAGCTCATTCGATGCTTGCTGGGTGAAATTCTGTTCTTCATTAAACTCTCTTTGTCTTTTCAGGTACAAGCTACAGTTTTGGGTTTCCTGGCTGGTCTGTTAGCCTCGGCTCTTGGATGGATTCTGGAAGAGGAGCTCATCGTGAACCACGTAGCTCTGCTTTGCTGTTCCAGCGTTGTTACAGCATTCACAGCATCCCTCCTGCAGGGTTTGAATACCGCTTTTGTTTCGGACCAATTTTTATCTACTTAAAATAGACCATTTATAATCTTTACGTGCTTCATGGGCATCAAATAAGGAGGACATCATCTTTGTGGGTGCTGATCATGAGGTTATTCTCACTTGAATGACTCGTGGCTTGTGATCTTGTCCATGCAAACCCATTTTCCATACAGGTCCTGAAAATAGACCCAACATCCTCAGGTCACATAGCTCACATTATCAGCATTTAGCATAAATGGATAAGACTGTTAGTATGATTAATGGGAGAAATTCCTTAGTGCTGACAAACATATATTTTCAGATTCTTTGATGAGCAAAAAGTTAAAAAGAACAGCATTTATTTGAAATAGATGTATTTTGGAACATCGTGCATGTCTTTACTGTCACTTTTGATCAACTTACTGCATCCTTGCTAGAAAAAAGTATGAAATTATTTCAAAACAAGAACTGACCCCAAACTTTTGAATGGTAATGTACATAAAAATTAATTTGTAATTTCACCGCATGATTGTTAAATTCTTTCTAGGCATGGTAATGGTTGGTGTGATTGTTGGATCCAAGAAGGTGGGCGTGAACCCTGACAACATAGCCACGCCCATTGCTGCCAGTTTAGGTGACATCATCACACTTGGACTGCTCGCAGTCATCAGTCAAGGCTTCTTTTACTTCATGGGTGCGGATGGAAGACCAGTAACTGGTTAATGACTAGTTGTGGGTGTTTACTCTCTTTAATGCTCTTGTATGCTGTAACTCTCTCTGTAGAGCCTTACCCTTATATTACCTACCTGGTGTGTGTTATTTTCCTGTGTCTGACGCCGGTGTGGGTAATTCTATCATTTCGGCACCCTGAAAGCCAAAAACTGTTGCTTTCCAGCTGGGAGCCAATAATAACTTCAATGGTGATCAGCAGGTAAATGTTCTCTCTTGGTACATTATTATAAGTCTAGCATGTGATGGTGCAACTAACCAGCTTATGTTGGTTTTGGTTTCATATCTCCAGCCTTGGAGGACTGATTCTGGACCGTACCATTGCAAATCCAAAGTTTGAAGGAGTTGTTCTCTACAGTCCTGTTATAAATGGTGGGTAATACTAAACTGATACTATGTTCCAATTAAATAACTGTTTGTTTCAAATTTTACATACCTTTTAATTTAAACCTTTCCTTAAAGGGACAGTTCACCCACAAATGAAAATTATGTAATTAATTACTTACCCTCATGTTGTTCCAAACCTGTAAGACCTTCGTTCATCTTCAGAACACAAATTAAGTTCTCTCATGAATACACGTCGAAGACTAACATGGAAGAGAAGGATTTGTTGAATAAAGTCTTTATTTTTGTTTTCTTTGCACACAAAAATTATTCTCATAGCTTCATAAAATTAAGGTTGAATCATTGATGTCACATGGACTATTTTAACGATGTCCTTACTACCTTTCTGGGCCTTGAACATGTCAGTTACGTTTCTGTATATACAGGGTCAGAAAGCTCTCGGATTTCATCAAAAATATTTCAATTTGTGTTCAGAAGATGAATGAAGATCTTACGGGTTTGGAACGACATGATGATGAGTAATTTACAATCCCTTTAAGGTGTTGGTGGTAATCTGGTTTCCATCCAGGCTAGTCGTATAGCCACGTGGCTTCATTTCCACTGTCCACTGGGTGAACTTCCAGACAACGCTAAAGGATGTTACTGCCCCTGCCGCAGCTTTTGCAACACAGGTAACATATCTCCATCAATGGGTTGGAGCTAAACTTTGCAGGAAAGTGGACCTGGTTTAATGTTTCAAAACGAAGACAAAAAGTACTCTTCCTTGCTTCTGACAGGGCCAAACGGAAGATCAGCTCAGGTGCTGCTCACGCTGGCCATCCCGGGTCACCTGGTCTTCATCTACAGCATTTACCTAATACAAGGCAGCCCGGATCCGCCCACTGCAGCCTTCGTTTTCTTATATTTGATAGCTGCTTTCATGCAGGCAAGTGAAAGAGAAGTGAGCATATGTCTTATTAAGGAGAAGTGTGGTATTTTATTCTGAATCTTCTTTCATTCAGGTGTTTCTTCTGCTGGGCATCGCTGATGTGATGGTTCACTGCTTGTGGAAGTGCGGCAGAGATCCTGATAGCTTCTCCATCCCGTATTTGACGGCTCTAGGGGATCTTTCGGGGACTGGCTTTCTGACACTGTGTTTTCTTCTTTTGTCACTGGTGACATAAACAATAAAATGACATTGTCTGATTTCATTAAACAGATTTAATCTAATCTGTTATCTAATGTGTTGGTTTACATGTTTGCCATTTCTCTGCACAGTTCAGCCAGATGATCATTACTTGAAATATCAACCTCTCCGTACATGCCAGTCAAATCCCTGTGTGCAGTTCAACGAGTCGCACATGCTGCCTCGTGTGACAACAGCACTTCTCCAAGTCACTCAACTATCTTCTTTCAATGGAGAACTGCTGTTTTCTGTTTCCATGTGTTGTTATGTTAAATGTCTGGTCTGCACTCATATTCCTGGATCAGTATCCTTTCTTTTGTACAATATAGAACAGCATTTCCTAATTGGTTCTAATAAAATACAATAATATATGTTTTATGGTTCAGAAATGTTTAATCAATGGCACTGAAATGTGATAAGCTATTAATCATGGTCTTAATGTCCACTTATTTGCATTAAGAAGCCTTATACAATTTAGCAATGCATGTAAATTTGATTTTTTTTGTTGATTAATAATTTATCTTCAGGATGTATTAAGGAGAGAGAAATACAATAATGTCTGAGACATATTGATAGGATATTATTTGATTTGATTTGATTAAGACACCTGTAATAGTTCAATACTGTATTATCTGTTGGAGTAAAAAACCAACAACTATCAATTCATTCATGTATACATTACGTAAGAGAAATACTGACTTAAGTTTGGGAAGATTTGTACAAATGATTTGCATAGGAATCATCTGAAAGATCCTCTCCTTTACAGCTAGTTAACAATATTTAGTATCCACAGTTGAATAAATTCCTTATTACAAATAATTAGTATTTTTGATACCTTTGCTTTTCTCATTGAGATATGTAGATATGTAGAAAATGAATGAGGTGAACTGAAGAGGAGAAGCACCGTCATGCAGCTGGGAATCTAAAGGGTTTGGAGTGATTCTGGATGAAGGAATGGTCTCTGATCTCTTGTCAGGTGTTCTCTAACCTCACCAGGCAACGATGTTGAGCTGTTAAACTGGCAAACGGAGGTTTCAAAAAGTATTGAATAAAAGGGTGCCGTTAATTGTGGCCAATTTGTATTAGAGACGTATTTTTTATATCCCCCCCCCCCCATTTTATTTTGTTTAAATAAACGATCAAAAGGATAAACAATGCAGATTAATTTTCACAGCATTCTTTGATTATGTTTACCAGGGGTGCTGATAATTCTCACCACGACTGTATGTATACACACACACTTGAATTAATGTTATTACTGTTTATTTTAATATTTGTTTAGATTATCATTGTTTTAAAAATGTCATGTTTTGACATGAAAAGTTTATGATTAAGTCTCAATCTTGGAAAACAATAAAACAAAAATCAACTGTACACACACACACACACACACACACAATTAAAATGAACACAAATAAATCATGAGGACATAGAACATATTTCCAAGACATATTAATGTGATTTGTTGGACTCCACATACATGGATTGTGTACTCTGTAGCTGTGATAACACTAATTACGTTTTGTAAGGGAATCTAACATGTGAGCTAATCTGGGGCCAGTCATAAAGACATAAGTACGAGTTTGACCAACTATAGCCAATAAGAAAGCAGTCTCGTTTTTGGATTCAATTTACACTAATCTATGCTTTTATGTAGGCTAAGTGAATTTTGAAAAATGGTGACCATTGTTTGATGGCTAACTTATAAAGACCAGTCTAAACCTTTCCTGCAACTGGCCCCGGGTCACAGACTGGGACGTTTCTCAAAGGATTGAGAATGAGATGTGTGCCAACCCATACCAACAGAAGGCGCTATTTCGACAACTAGCTTTTCTGTCAGAAGGGCTCAAGCGCCACCTAGTGTCCGAGGTAGAGTCCTCCTCCAGGACTGTTCAGCCCAGCGCAGGGACTGGCTCTCCCGCAGCCATTTTCTGTCCAACCAAACGGCCGAGCTGAGACGAGAACCAACCAGGGCTTCATCGCAGGTTAGTGAGCGGCTCCGGCCAATGATTGCTAACCCATATTTCGTTACATCGAATGGAAATCTCCGCGCGCGAGGGTTTTATTATTAGTTGGCGGGGAGAATGAGAAATTAAGCGCGCTTTATGAAAAGCAGCTCGCTGTTGCTTATAATTGTTAAAAGCTCGTGATCGTGCTCGGCCCCTTTGTTTACTACGATCAATTTTAGCGGATCCACGGCTGCTTTAGCTCCTCTGCATTGTTCTCTGCCCTATAATGCTGTTTAATGCATCCACCAGTTATAATAAATAACTCATCTGACTCAATTTATCAGAATTATTCAGTGGGAAAGTGTGGTTTGTTTTTATCTAGTGCGTGTAACGTTAGCCATCCGTGTTCATTGCTAGCTCTTTAGCCAATACAATGTGTTCTGGTATCAACATTTTGAGATAATGCGCCCTGTTATTTTTAATTCACCTTTTATTGATTAAATATCATATTTAGACTACACTGACTGCCTTCATTGTATATTTGGTTATATAGTCATTGCTGACGAGACTTTTAGTCAGTAAATTATTGGTAAATTTACAGATGGGTAACGTTACGTTACTGGTGGTTAACCTAACTCGAATTGTATTGATTATTAGTTATTGTTAATATACTGTTGTAGTATTTTATTATTTTTTTCTTATATTTTTAATTTCAGTAAATTTTTGTTTTCTATGTAGCTTGAATTAATTAACTTTATTTATTTTAATAAAAGGTATATTTTGTGTTTGTTTGGTTGTTGTTGTTTTACTTCAACATATTCAAACTTATTTTATTTCAGGTAGTTGCCAAAGCAGGTTTTCTCATTTATGAACTGTATGTGTTATTGTTTGTCTTTAATTCAAAATAATGTATGAAAAATATCAGAATTTTTAATATCCATTTATATTTTTATTATATAATCAATCCTGTGATGGTCTGTAAGGGGAATTTGTGAAAAATGTATGTTTATGTGATTCACTGACTGATGATAATTATGAACGTTTATTACTGAACAAAAAAGAAAGGTAAAATTCATGTTAGTGGCTTAGTAGTTGTACATCTATGTTGATGAAATGACATCTATGTCTCAATTTTGCGGGCCCACATATGTTTATGTAAGTATAATAGTGCACTGTGGCCAAAAATGCTGTCTTAGTAGGCAGCTCACTTGGTTTTGACCAACCAATAAATTGCAAAAATTTATGTTTCAGATGGACGGAGACAGTTCAACTACAGATGCCTCCCAGCTTGGCATAACAGGAGAATATATGGCTGGAAGTCACTTTGTTCTAGCTCAAGCTCCTGAAGGTAAGTGATGCTAAAGTCATATTCAAATGATTACAAATGATTTATTTGTCATTTAATTAATTGATGAATACATTATAAAGAAATTTAATGAAATTGTTATGTAAAATGTATAATACATAATATTGTATTAAGTGTTTAATTTTTATATACTAAAAATGTATAATTGTATAATATTTATTAAATGTCCAATTTAAATTATTCCAAATTATTTATTTCTAAATTAAATTTACTCTTCCGATCAAAAGTTTGGAATGGTTAAGATGTTTAATTGTTATTAAGAAGCTGAATAAAGGCAAGGCTGCATTAATTTGATCAAATATACAGTAAAAATAGTAATATTAGTACTGTTTTTTGTATTCATGTAAAGCTGAATTTTCATCAGTCATTACTCCAGTATTCAGTGTCACATGATCCTTCAGAAATCATTCTTATTTACTATATGGCTGCTCAAGAAACATTTCTTATGTATTTGTTTAATTCTTTTTTGTAAAGATGAAGGTGATGAGGGTCTCAACGACCACGAGGATGGCAATGGAAGCAAAGATAACCTACGTGAACAAGACATCTATCTCCCCATCGCTAACGTAGCTCGAATCATGAAGATTGCAATCCCACAAACAGGAAAAGTAAGTCATTTTTAAGGCAGTTTGGTTTGGACAATGTTACATTTCTATCCCGAATAAGGACCAGAAAACATCTCATTTTCATAAGAAGCGGCAATATATTTGCCCTCACCTCTGAGATCAAGAAGTGTGATCAGAAGATAAGGAATCCTTCCCCGGTGTCCGAGTCCGCTCAGCTGAGTTCGGGCTTCCTGAAGCTCGATGGAAGTCTTTCAGTTTCAGAATAATAGGTTACCAAAATAAATTACTCAGAAACCTTCTATAATTTTAGAGATGGAGCTTTAAGTTTCAATGATTCTATATCACTAGCTAAGGTTTGTAACTCAAGATTAAAATTATTGTATTAACCATTTCTCTTAACAGTTTCATTATTTTCTTATTCATTGTTTCTTGTTTTCTCATCAATTTAAGATGGTCCTCATCTTAAAATGTATGTTCCTCTGATGTTCCAGGTCTTTTCTTGATCCGGCGGCGCCGCTACACTTTCTCTTGTTTTTTTTATTTTCCGGCTTTCTTCCAACTGCAATCCTTTAATAATCAAATGTATCTTATGTACCATACTTGGATCATGATTACTGTTTCCAAGAGAATAGATCATGAAATTGTGTATTTATAAGCCCGTATCTCACATATCTCTTTATTTTTATTATTTAGTTTATGTATAAAAAGATGCACTTTGATCACCTTCTCAATTTTTTTTTCAGAGCTTCTTAATTAATACCATTTATTTTGCTATTACAAAGTGAAACTTTCTTTCAAATTTAGCATTTAGCACCTTCTGCTCTGGCACTCAACGGAGGCGGTTGCATTTTTCACTCCCCGTCCTCCCTTATTTTCCCTGCTTGCTCTCCAGTATTGTCTAATCTATTGAGAGACTCTCTCTGCACTGCTCTTCAAACTGAGAAATTATGGATAGAGTAGCTGTGGAATTGGAATGCGGCTACTCGCCTAAACAATTGCAATCTTATCTTTTTTGGCTCCCCCGTACCAGCACTGGCCCGGCAAGGTCGCTGTTGGAAATTTATCCCTGGGAAAGAACACTGCAGTGAGATGCTCTTGCTTCCTCCCCCATTCTACAGACATTGATTATAAACTACTACACACACATATGCACTCACTTCCCCTCCCCCCATCCCTCGCCTCCGTCGCTTTGAACCCGCCAGCCTGACGGGTGGGTCTGTGGCCAGCGCCAAGAATGGCTGCGGGTCCGGATGGCTGCCTGCTGGAGCTGGATCACTTCCCCTGTTGCAAAGTGTGTTTATGGTCTATGTGTTTTTGCTGAGGTGTTTTTCCTGTTCTCACACTGTACTCCCCAAGGAGCATAGTCTGGGGGTTATTTTTTTTCTCCTCACTTTCCTCCTGTTATGCATTTACATTTAGTCATTTAGCAGACGCTTTTATCCAAAGCGACTTACAATTGGGGAGTACATAAAGCGATTAATCTTGAAGAGGCATATTATGCTGTAATTTTCTTCAATTCCCTGTCTTCCTGTCCTGTCTACCCCCTTGTCATATATGTATGTTATGTATGGGCAGGTTGATGGCTTATTTCACTGGTACTTGTGACTAAGTGACAATAAAGGGCTACTACTACTACTACTAAGTCAAGTTTTACTCAAGTTATTCTAAAGAAAACCTTTCTCTCCATCACCTCAGATAGCAAAGGATGCCAAGGAGTGTGTCCAGGAGTGTGTGAGCGAGTTCATCAGCTTCATCACTTCAGAAGCTAGCGAGAGATGCCATCAGGAGAAACGCAAGACGATAAACGGTGAAGACATCCTGTTCGCAATGTCCACGCTGGGCTTCGACATGTATGTGGAGCCTCTGAAGCTCTACCTGCAGAAGTTCAGAGAGGTAACATTGACATTTTAACATCATTCTGAAATTCTGCTCTCAAGAATTTTACTCACCAAAGCACATGTGCTGTGGTGATGTGACCATAAAAGTGCTTTGATTTGATTTCATTGAAGTAAAAAGGCTTACTAACTTCCTGTCTGGTATAATAAGCAGTGACACTTTGCACAGCTGTCAAATGTGGTTTCCTCCTCTTGACTGGTTGTGCTCGTTTCATTTACATTATATTTGTGTGAATGTTCCCAGGCCATGAAAGGAGAGAAAGGCATAAGCACTGTAACAGTAACCGAAGGCATGGGAGAGGAGCTGACCGACGAGACTTTCAGTAAGTAAATTATTAGTACAGATGGGTACGTTATTAGTGGTTACATCTAGGGGTTGACCAATATATCCCCAATGCCGATATATCGGACAATATTTGGAATTTCTCAAATATCGTCATCGGCCGATAAATGTTCCTGTTTGGCCGATGCGTTCGAGGCGGGACTTTTATTTTGACGGCACTGAGAGCGGACATGCCTGAGCACACTGCGCTCACATTATCCTTTTGTTCGCTGTCGTCCTGAACAGTTCTGTCTAATACAGAGAGAAGTCTTTCAAATAATCAGATATAACGGTTAAACAAAGGAATTAAAATGTATACAAATGTATTAATGATTGCTTTTATATTATTATAGTAATAGTAAGGCAAACATTATAGCCTTATATTTTCTCGTTTGCCGTCTGCATTCAGAAAATATGCGTTTACATAATTTAAACAAATGTTTGAATGACTAATGAACATTTATAGATTGCCCATAGATTGCAAATAAACAAAGCGTATATGTGCGCTCTCTGGTAGCTTTATGAGCACATTTCAGTATGATCGCCTGTCTGGCAAGTGTTTTATAATGGACACTCGTTGAAAAAGCGTGTTTTTATAGAAGTTTGCTACGTACAGTGGTGTTTTGGCATCAACATGCCAGTCATGTTGAGCTGCCTTCAGATCGCCACACTCAACAAATTCATGTTTTTATTTACTTTTTAAATTGTGTTTTGCTCTGTGTAATAATTCTGAATACATATACGTGTATATTTATATAACTGCGACTGGGATAGTGGTCTGTTGGCATCTCCGTTTGGTACTGCAGCTGTACTGGGCTAAATCATATTGGGATATATGCTACATTTTTTGGATGTGGCGCCCCACCTAGAAAATGTTCCACCAGCCGCCACTGGATTGTGTTGGGAATTTGAACAGACTCACTGTTTCACGGCTGATCAATGATTCGGCCAGCGATTAACTGAACGAGCCGTATAACATAAACTGCACTGGATATTAAAATCCAAAATATAGTGAAAACACTATTAAATAGCACAGTAACAAGATCGACAGTTTAAGATATTAACTTGTAAGCACAAAACACAAGATACTTCTCTTTTCAATATAAATAATACTTTATTTATATAAAACTAAGACACAAACTAATCTAACACATGAACACATGCATTCACACGTTGCAGTAAGAGAGAAAGTGAGGAAAGGATAAGTTTAAGAGAATGAAAATGTGAAATCCTATGTTTACTGCAATATGTGCTATTGCATAGACCTGAACAACCATCAATCACTTATTTAACCCTCGCATTGAGTTTCTCAATGAGGCTAAAATGTATATTAAAAATTAGGGGTGGGCATAGATTAATTCTTTTAATCTAGATTAATTTTGGAATTAATCTAGATTAATCTAGATTAAAATGGCTCATTTGAATTCTGCCGAAGGCATTGAGAATATGTGTGCTACCCAAATAATGACTAAAAGTAAGTCTTTGAGAACGGGTTTCTCAAGCCAGGTGGCGCATTAGACCAGGGGCTCATCTCCTGTTTCCAAAATGCATCACACACTTTAATCTCTTCCCGTCCCAATCCCACGAAAAAACTGGGGGAAAATCCCGTTCCACTCCCGGAAGAATGACTCCCATTCCCCCCCACTCCCGTGTTGTTGTTTTTTTTAAGTTTTTTTGTCGATAACTGTCAATTACAGTAAAAATATAGTACAGATCACAGCGTGCCCACCTTATTAGTTGAATAAAAACCCAAAATGTCGTTTTTTGTTATTATATTGAACTGAAAGCCATCTTATGCACAGTGTTGCACAGATTAAATTTCATGTAAATCATCCATGCTAACACACACGTCTTCTATTTTTATTTTTTAGACATTTCACTCTCTATAGATATATTTTTCAGAGACGGAGTTTCTAGCTCAAGTTCACATGAGACCTAAAGCGCATCCTGTTTGCTTAAAAGCGCAACGTTTCGTTGTTATTCTGAGTGCACACAAATAAACGTAGAGTCTTTACAGATTCGAAAGATGTATTAGGCTACTTTTATCTGTATGACCAAGAATGACGGAGAAGATGTAAGAGCAAGTGAGCGCACCGGAGCCTGTCCTGCAGCAAACGCGCTTCCACACAAACACTTCAATAGCGCACATTTCTCTAGGTTAACATCATATTGAGCGGCCATGTAAAGTTGCTACTACATACATCTTTCAGATGAAAAGCCATATTTGAGGTTGATGAATGATAGGTGAGCGTTTGGATGTCCTGCCCGATTGTATTACCACATAGACCAGCCGTTAACAATCTGTCCATCACGGACTGCGAGCCTCTAGTTCGAAGACTCGTTCTCGCCCCCTACAGTGCAATTCGGCTAGGTATAAATCCGCGCTAAAATATCAGGGTGAAAGTCATCATAGCTTGCGTAGTATAGACCCAGCTCCCAACCCAACTTTGAGAATAGATTAACGGCGATATTTTTTTTATCGCCCGATAAGAGTCTCGCGTTAACGCAGCACGTTAACGCCGATAACGGCCCACCACTATTAAAAATACACCAGCTCAGCAAGAATCTGGTGCTTGTACTTGCGGGATTCCCTTTTGTCATCCAGTCTTGCAGAAAGGGGGTTTCCCGAGGTTGCTGATTGGCTGACAGGTCAGTGGTCGTTGGTGGTGAAGTCTTGGGAAGCCAATGGCTGACGAATGGTTTCAGAGTCTGTTGCTAGTTGAAGTTTGAAGTGAATGCAGTCGGAGCTGGACGGTCTGGTAAACTTAACTTTTGGACACGAAACTCTACGGGAAGAAAATAAATGAAAGGAAAAAAATAAACTGATGTAACGAGACTAGGGGGTTTTTCTTCTCATCATGGTAGGAAGTAGCAGCTGGCATGTAGGCCAGAGCATGCTGGTATAGTGCTCAAAGAGCGCTGAAAGTGATGAAAAAAGCATGGCTAAAGGTTTGAAGAGCAGAGAGAGAGAAGAAGGTGTCCTGAGTTTTTAAACTCTGCTTTTTGACACCTCCCAATGGTTGTCTTGACCAATTAGATCCTGGCTCGGGGTGTTGCTTTGTATCTCCACCCAATCAATAAATCAACATGTCGTGGTCAGTCATTGTCTGAATTTTACCCGCTCTTGTAGAATATAATTTTGGACATGATTTCTATAACAAGACTATGAGACATTTGACAAAGAATTGATGGGTAGAAATGTTTAAAGCATGAATTGTCAAACTCATACATACAAATAACCCTTAAAGTCATTCAATAGTTATTAAAAAGACATGCATAATATTTGATTAAAACATGATAGTCTAATGTGTGGGTTACATACATAATATGGGGTTATGCATCGAACTCATTAGTTCGTAGTAAGTCATTTTAAGATGATTTTTAGTGCATATGGGAAAGAACATGTCTCTGTGAAGTTCTGTGTAGGACATAGAGACATATTCTGAGAAGACCAAAGAGGTTAAAAGGTCTCCTAGGGATTTTCAGTCTTTGTCTTTTGTAGGGGTTGGGTGGTGGTGGTGGGGGTGGTGGGGGGGATTCCTATCATAGATTTACATGTGACGATCACGTGGTGCATCTCTTTGACCATTAATATTTATTACTTGCCCCAAATTTGATGGTCTCCTTCATGCAATGGACTTATCAATAATAATTATTTTGTCTTAATGTTGCAAGCTGTTCTGTGAAAAAGGCTTGCTGGTTAGGCTGTATTCAGACGGGCTGGAGCTAGGGATCTGATTTATGACTTCCTGCCGTTGTCTTGTTCTCTTGTTTGTGGAATTCGGCTCCTCGTGTTTCAACCATGTTCTGATCGCATCTCGATTTGTCTGATTCGGTCTCTGATATCCTACACTTACGACTTTCTTTAATTTTCTATTTATTCTCTCATGTTGTTTTAATTAATCTTATCATGCCTTTCTCTTTAGAGATGATCTCCTCTTGGGTGTGTTCCATTCTTCCTGCTTATTTTCTTTTCCTTCTTTTGCTCCCTGCCATGCTTCCTTTGCAGATCTTGCGCAATTAAATCACTCATGTCAAGTTAGTTCAGGATTCCTGTTAATGGGGATTGGTTAGGAGAGTGCATCTCATTAATTAGATCTATTGGATTTGATACTATATATATATACTGTATATATGGACACATTACAGCAAAAGATAAAAAAAGAACTGACTTAAAACCATTTTTTTAGCTGGTGAAAATACTAGTGTTCTGATAGTTTTGTCCAACTTAATAAATGTGTATATATATATATATATATCAGTGCTGTCAAACGATTAATTGTGATTAATCTTATCCAAAATAAAAGTTTTTGTTTACATAATAATCTTTTCAAAATAGAGATACATGATCTGATAAATTATGATATCCAAGCTGAATAATTATGCTTTCCTATGATGTATGGTTTGTTAGGATCGGACAATATTTGGCTGAGATACAACTATTAGAAAATCTGGAATCTGAGGGTAAAAAAAAATTAAATATTGAGAAAATCGTCTTTAAAGTTGTCCAAATTAAGTTTTTAGCAATATATATTACTAATCAAAAATGAAGTTTTAAAATATTTATGGTAAGAAATTTACAAAAATCTTTATGGAACATGATCTTTAGTTAATTTCCTAGTGATTTTTGGCATAAAAGAAAATCTATAATTTTGACCCATACAATGTATTTTTGGCTATTTCTACAAATATACCCCAGCGACATAAGACTAGTTTTGTGCTCCAGGGTCACAAATATGTGTGTGTTCTGTGTATATTTATTATGTATATTGTTGTAAACTTGGTTCTTCTAAAGTGTAGAAAACTCAGAAGAGAAGACCAGGAGACTTCGGATTGGATCAGCAGGATTCTTTTATTGAGAACACAAGCTGTTGTGAACTGTAGTCATCGAAATCTCATCTTAAGTAACTTTACAAGGTTATTTTATAGGCATTTTTGGAGGAGGGACTTCTTGGAGGTGGAGACAAACATCAAACAAAGCAAACACATGTTGGTTTTGTTACCAGACTTCCCGTAATCAAATCTCATCAACATAACCAAATGCATAGACACTAATTCAATCAACCTAAACGAATCAACGTCTGGCCAGAACAAAGCCATTTGCAGAACAAACGTTGAAAGCCTCAGTAGTCTGTCTCATTGATCTTACCATTATCATAGAGACAAAAGGCACAGCTGTCTCAAGCTCAAATGGTCAGGAAACGATCTCAAGCACCTGATTTTGCCTGTGTAATGATAACATATAATATATATATTGTTATAAGGGAAACAGGTCAATTTAGCTCAAAGGGAATCATTAATGATTTTATAGGGAATTTGAACAGACTCACTGTTTCACGGCGATTCACCGAACAAGCCGTATAACAAACTCTGCACTGGATATTAAAATCCCAAAATATAGTGAAAACACTATTCAATAGCACGGTAACAAAATCGACAGATTAAGGCATTAACTTATGAGCACAAAACACAAGATATTTCTCTTTTCAATATAAACAAGACTTTATTTATATAACTCTAAGACATGTAAACTAATCTACACATGAACACAAGCATTCACACATTCACGCGTTGCAGAAAGAGAGAAAGTGAGGAAAGGATTAGATTAAAAGAATGAGAATTTGATATCCCACGTTTACAGCAAGATGTGCAATTGCATAAACCTGAACAACCATCAATCACATTTTTAACACTCGCATTGAGTTTTCAATGAGGCTAAAATATATTTTCAATATTACACCAGCTACAGCAAGAATCTGGGGTTTGTACTTGCGTTGCTTTTGTGTTTAAAGATTTCCCTTTGTCCTCCGTCTTTGCGGGAAAGGGTTTCTCCGAAGTCGCTGATTGGCTTAAAGTTCAGGAGTCGTTGAAGTGGGCGTTGGCTCGTGGCTGGCCCTGCAGAGTTTTGGGCTGGTTTCCGCTGGCAAACGTAACTTAGCACACGAACTCAACGGAAAGAAAATAAACAAAAGTAAATGAATAAAAGGATGTAAGGAGGCTAGGTGGCTTTTCTTTTCATCATGGTAGCAACTGGCTGGGTGTGGTCCAGAGCACATGGCGAGAGAGAGAGTTCATTTGTCCGGAGAGAGAGAGAGAGGGGTCCAAGAGGACGGAGCATTCAAGCGCGCGAGGAGAAGTTAAGAGAGAGTTAAGAAGAGTGTCCTGGGTATTTATTCTCGGCCTTTTAGGGACCTCCCAATGGTTGTCTTGACCAATTAGATCCCATGCTGGCTCTTTGTTTCTTCACCCAATCAATAAATCACATGTCATGGTCAGTCACATTGGCCGAATTTTACATTCTCTTGCAAAATATCCTTTTGAATGTGATTTCTATAACCAGAATATGATGCATTTGATAGGAAATCCATCAAAAGAAATGATTAAAGCTATACTTATGACACTCATACATACCAAACATGACATTAACCCTTAAGGCTTAGCTAGTCAATACTAATTAAAAGCACGATAAACACAATGATTAAAACAAGGATATTCAAATTTGTGGGTCACATACATAATATGCAGTTATGCATATAAATTATTATTTTCATTAACAATGAGAATGAAAGTCCTTTAAGATGATTTTACAGGTTTTGTGAACCCAGGAATTTTAGCCTTTGTCCTCGGAGCCTGGTCGGGGTGTATTCAGGCGGGCTGGGGGTCTGATTTATGTCTTCCTGCTGTTGTCCTGTGGAATTCGGCTTCTCATGTTTCAACCATGCTTCGATCGAATCTTGATTTGTCTGATATTCTATCTGATATTCGGCCTTGATATTCTACACACCCCCCTTCGTTCGGCGAGGTGTTTAGCAGAAGACATCGTCGAGCGCTGGAAAAACAAGGGCAGAAGAAGCAGACAAAACACAGCAAACAACAAGACAACACCTCCATGACAGTTACTGTACTGGTGCCGGGCATTAGGTTATTCAATTTGGAAATTATTGTTTTAATTCTTCGATCAACTTTTGCGACTAGATTTGTGTGTTTCTTCTAAGTTGTCTTAACTTAAGAATGTTCACATTTAGTTTCTAGTGAACTAATTTGTGGTAAAATGAATCGACCTATCGTGCATGGAGCTCTCTGGCTTTCCTTCAGTCTAGAGTGGCTTGTGGATATTAGGTGTAGCGAGTCAATCCTAATATCAGACCTTTGACCCTTGCAGGGTGTCTAGGTGTTTCACCTACTAAAGAAAGAGGGGAAGGAAAAGGATAGGTAAAAGAAGAACAAAACAAAACAAAGCTGCTGTGGGTTTTCCTAGCATGATTTGCAACTACTGTTGAGCTAGGATGTCATGTGCAGCTAGGGGGCCATGCACCTTAACTTCGTGTCAGGTGTTCTAACTCTTGTGAGGATAGCTATATGTTTCTTCATGGTGGTGTATGTAACTGTGTTGCGCTAAATTTGGATCTTCTACTTGTGGGAAGAATATGTTTGTTGAATGTGTTATCAGTAGATGTGGTTACCTCTGGGTGTAGGTAATGTTGTGTGTGTTAATGGTGTAGTGTATGTGTGGTCAGATCTGTTCCAGTCTGTGTCGTCTCCCCCCTTTTCAGGTATGTTACATAAGACTGGCTCTCTTCATCCTTGGCTTGGATGTGGGCATGTCCATGATCTAATGGGGGTCAGTCCAGAAAGGCAGGAAGTTCTTTAGCAGACAGTCGGAGGTAGTTTGGCATGGCTGTGTGAAGCTGGGCTGCAAACTTTGTCTCCTTTGTTGCATTCCTCTTGTGCTACCTTCTGGATGTGGCAGACTTTCTGACCTTCTGTGCTTTGGTGGTTGCTGTTGCACAGACAGGAATGTGGTTCTAGGAGTTGGAGTTAATATAGCAGTTTGCTAGTGAGTGATGGGTGAGTGAGGTGATGTTCTCTGGTACCTCAGTTTTCATCAACGGTTGGCCATGAGAGACTTGCTCGTCCTGTGTGGTTGTTGAACAGGTGCTTGTCATCTCGGATATGGTGGTGTACCATGCGATCATCGGCCTTCCGTTCTGTCGCTGGTCACAGCGAGCATGACTCAATTTCGTAGTCATCCGTGTTCAGCTTATCTTGAAGGAACTCGTTCAGTTGGCTCATGACTTGTTCCATGTCTTCTGACGGTAAGCTGTATGGTTCTGGAGCATACTCAGCACTGTGCATGTCTGAGTAATGCTGAGGTGGGTTTCGTTGTCGCTTAACCCTACGAGATGCTCTTGGATGAGTCAGGCGATTACCTTTGGATGTCTGGTTAGGTTTCCAGTTGTTGCTATCTTTTGCGTTTCTTGAGAAGCGTGGCTGGTCCCATGGATTTTTCCAGAAGTTGGGCTGATAGCTTTCGTGGACATGGGGATCACGTTCTCTGTGCTCTTGATGGAGGACTCTGGTTTTGTGATGCATCTGGGTGTCGTCCAGTGCAAGGCTTGAGTCTTTGTTGACAGAGTTCAAGAGTGTGGATGTTTTGTCACCTTTCTTTGAGGCCATCTTCTGCTTGTTGTAGGCCTTCTGTGTTAGGTCACGCAACTGTTGGATGGTCATGGAGCGTGGACAGGCCATGACGCCTAGATGGTGGCTGACTCCAGGGTGCAGATTTCTTAGGAAGAGGCTTTTGAAGTTCACATCCTCTTCAAGGTCAGGTTCGTTGTGTGCACCAAAGTAGGCTTGTCGGAGTCGGTTGTAGTAAGCTTGTGGAGCCTCTTGTCGACCTTGTTTGGTTTCTAAGGCAGTTAACAGTCCATGTTCGGAGTCAGGGTCGGTAAACTCTTTAATCAGGACCTCACGAAGTAGCTGGTAGTCTGACTTCGTTCGACTGGGCTGTCGATCTAGGAAGTTTCGTACCTCGGAACTGGACGTGGCTCTAAGGAGGTATAACCTGTCTCTGTCAGTCACATGAGGTCTCATTTCTAGATAGAAGTCGATATCTTGAAGGTGGACCTGGATGGTGTGGCCCCCTGTGGAGTTCGGGTTGAACTTGCTGATGTTTTTAGACAGCTTGTCGAGGTCTTTGATGGTCATCCCAGGTGCAGCTCCAAGGTCTGCTTGGATGGGAGGTTTTCTTTCGCTGTATACGAGTTCTTGGACATGGGACTCTGCTCTGCTCAGCAGTGGTGAGGCTGAGTGTGGTTTCTCTCGCTTTGGCTCTTGCTTCTGCGCATAAGCGTGTTTGAGTCCTCTTCTGACCATGTAGAGCTGATCATTGGTATCGTCTAGTTGTTGGGTCAGATTGTCCATTTTAATTCTGTACCTTTCAAGGGGGTCTTTCAGGGCACTTATTTCAGCATTCTTGTTGCTGATGTCATGCTTGGCTTTCTCTAGTAGCTGGTTGGCATACTGAAGTCTGTTTTCCAGGTCTTTCTGGGCAGCCTTTGCATGTTGTTGATCAAGTTGAGCTGCTGTCAGGGCTGCTTGGAGCTCCTTAACTTGTTCCGTTGTTTCCTGCTCGCTCTCGTTGGGTGCTTTGAGTTGATCTTGAACTTTCACTTCCAGCTTGTCTATGCGACGTTGAGCACATGTCAGTTCCTCTTGAAGGTGGGTGATGTGCTTGTCGCTCAGTTTCAGCTGGGTCGTGAAGGCATAGCTTAGGGAGCTGGCAATTTTGACTAGCTCCTCATGGTTGTTATTCTGGCTTGGATCTTGTGTCAGGAATCTTCTCAGACCTAGGATTATTATTAAAAATAATAACAGTTCAAACGTCTTGGGGGTGAGGCTGTCTGTCGTACCTCTCAGCCAAGTGTTCACATCTTCCCCTTTGGCCAGGGGGTCTGCAGTCTGCGGCATGTTGGCACGCTGGGGAGAAGAGAGACTGACACAGATCTGTGTGGAGTGAAGCTTATGTGTGGTGCGACAACTAAGTGTTATGTCAGTGATTTGAACCACTGGTGAAGTGTGGTGATCACTGTGTTGGTCTCAGAGTATCTAAGTAGACTAGCGATGTGAAGACTTCGTCACTCTAATGAGGAAGAGGGAAAAGAGAAAAAGGTGAAAAACAAATTTAATAAAAAAACAATTCCTTTTCTATTTTTTTTTTTTTTAAATGAAGAAAATAATTTTTTTATTATTAAATGTTGTTATCAAGGAGGCAAACAATATTATTAAATCTTTGTCTTAGACAAACGAATATAATAATAATTCTGATATCTCTTTTCTTAGTCTGACAGAATTGACAACGCAACACCTTACAGTTGGACCGCTCACAGGGAGGCTGCGAAGGCGCCAGTTGCTCAACACTTATCTCTATTAAAATTGATCTCAGCGTTGCATGAGTTGTTCAAATTTGGATTGCGTTTTAAATATAGGGAGGTTAAGAAGAACAAAAGTAGGTTTGATTGCAATCAAATTCGTTAGGATGATTCGCCTTTTGACAGGATTGTATATCTCATACACTTAGAATTGATTGATGGTTCTTACAGGTCCCTACAAATGTGAAAAGTGAAGAGGAAAGAAAATGGTAAGACAAAGTAAAATTGTAAAGTAATAAACAGGCAAAATAGGAAAATATGAAATTAAGTAAATGAGGAAATAAATAAAATAGTGGTTATGTTTATAACCAAAACAGGAAGAATTACGGGTAAAACGCAATAAAGTAATGAGTGAGTATAAGTCTGAATAGAATCTACTTATATGGGTAATAAATCAATTAGGTAGAATAAGTTTACTTAAACTTTCAAAATTCAATACTTATTTGTACCTAAAATGATTATGCCCAAAAGGGAATACTAGAAGGATCATATTAAACAATATGAGGGGGAAAATTAGAATGATTCCAAATAAATTTAATGTTTTAATTAAATTTGAATTTGGCACAATTAATAATTGTGAACTAGTATTTTCCTTTCTAGTAGAACTACAAATAAGTGGTAAAAAGGGAGAAATAGGGAAGAGAAAGACCAACAAGTATATTAGTTTAAATGTTTGAAGGGTTAAACCACTTTAGCTTTTCCAAACACACACTTTATTCAACCATTGGATGTTTAATGCTAACTTCTAACCTTTGAGGCTAATGGCTTTAGCATAGACTTCAATGTAAACACAACCGTGCCGTCAGCAACAGCATCGATGTACTGCGCGTGCGCAGTTCAAAGTTGCTCCGGAAGTATGTTAAGACTTTCGTGTCACAATCGTATCTGTGACAACCAAAACAAACTAGTGGCTAGCACATTAATTGTTGCATTACAAATACAGTTAAGCATGTTACATTAAATGTTGGTGCATCTCAACACTGTACAAATAACAACACCGCTTGTTCTGCGATGTGGCGCTTAAACTTTCAGTTCGTTCAGAGTTAAACTTAAACCTTATTCAAATAACAGCTTTGTGCTGCGGTTGAGGAAACAGTGATCACAAGCCCGTGTCCGTTTATATGGACATAAACACAACAGGGTTTCTTCGCTGTTGGTTCAAAGGTAAACTTTACTTGATAAAGCTTTTAAAACTCCCATTCAAATCGCTCTCGGACACGCGCAGTGTTTCGCGAGATTTAATCCACTTTGTGAACAGTGTAACGTACACAAACAGGCAAGCATTATTCTCTAATGTTTAACCCAGGGAGTCATAGCATAACGTTATATGATCTGACAATGGAACACGCACTGACAATCAAACTATGAATAATAAGGCTTTGATAAATAGAAATGAGGAACACGCTCAAAACTATTCTTTATCCACTGATTTATTTCCCTTTTAATTACTGCAGTTTAGCTTCGTGCGGCTAACAGTTACTGAGATTATGGAGTAATTTATAGCTATTAGATGACCTGGAACACGCAGGACATTAATTCAGCTATAAAACAAGGCATTACAAGAAGAGAGGAACACGCTCAAATCCGACCTTATTTGTATGATCTCAAATGTTAACTTTGAGTTCCCTTACTGCAGTTAAAACAACGGAGAGGCGGACTCGAGTTACAGCCTTCTCTGTGCTCATTCATTCACGGAGGCACACGCTGCTGACGTCACTCACACATACGCACACACACCAGTCTCGAGCTCAGATCTCATCCGTAAGAATATAAAAGATTAAATAACTTGGTTTATGCTCATAATTTAGATCAATCTGCCCGCTTTTCCTCCACCAATATGTAATGATAACATATAATATATATATTGTTATAAGGGAAACAGGTCAATTTAGCTCAAAGGGAATCATTAATGATTTTATAGGGAATTTGAACAGACTCACTGTTTCACGGCGATTCACCGAACAAGCCGTATAACAAACTCTGCACTGGATATTAAAATCCCAAAATATAGTGAAAACACTATTCAATAGCACGGTAACAAAATCGACAGATTAAGGCATTAACTTATGAGCACAAAACACAAGATATTTCTCTTTTCAATATAAACAAGACTTTATTTATATAACTCTAAGACATGTAAACTAATCTACACATGAACACAAGCATTCACACATTCACGCGTTGCAGAAAGAGAGAAAGTGAGGAAAGGATTAGATTAAAAGAATGAGAATTTGATATCCCACGTTTACAGCAAGATGTGCAATTGCATAAACCTGAACAACCATCAATCACATTTTTAACACTCGCATTGAGTTTTCAATGAGGCTAAAATATATTTTCAATATTACACCAGCTACAGCAAGAATCTGGGGTTTGTACTTGCGTTGCTTTTGTGTTTAAAGATTTCCCTTTGTCCTCCGTCTTTGCGGGAAAGGGTTTCTCCGAAGTCGCTGATTGGCTTAAAGTTCAGGAGTCGTTGAAGTGGGCGTTGGCTCGTGGCTGGCCCTGCAGAGTTTTGGGCTGGTTTCCGCTGGCAAACGTAACTTAGCACACGAACTCAACGGAAAGAAAATAAACAAAAGTAAATGAATAAAAGGATGTAAGGAGGCTAGGTGGCTTTTCTTTTCATCATGGTAGCAACTGGCTGGGTGTGGTCCAGAGCACATGGCGAGAGAGAGAGTTCATTTGTCCGGAGAGAGAGAGAGAGGGGTCCAAGAGGACGGAGCATTCAAGCGCGCGAGGAGAAGTTAAGAGAGAGTTAAGAAGAGTGTCCTGGGTATTTATTCTCGGCCTTTTAGGGACCTCCCAATGGTTGTCTTGACCAATTAGATCCCATGCTGGCTCTTTGTTTCTTCACCCAATCAATAAATCACATGTCATGGTCAGTCACATTGGCCGAATTGTACATTCTCTTGCAAAATATCCTTTTGAATGTGATTTCTATAACCAGAATATGATGCATTTGATAGGAAATCCATCAAAAGAAATGATTAAAGCTATACTTATGACACTCATACATACCAAACATGACATTAACCCTTAAGGCTTAGCTAGTCAATACTAATTAAAAGCACGATAAACACAATGATTAAAACAAGGATATTCAAATTTGTGGGTCACATACATAATATGCAGTTATGCATATAAATTATTATTTTCATTAACAATGAGAATGAAAGTCCTTTAAGATGATTTTACAGGTTTTGTGAACCCAGGAATTTTAGCCTTTGTCCTCGGAGCCTGGTCGGGGTGTATTCAGGCGGGCTGGGGGTCTGATTTATGTCTTCCTGCTGTTGTCCTGTGGAATTCGGCTTCTCATGTTTCAACCATGCTTCGATCGAATCTTGATTTGTCTGATATTCTATCTGATATTCGGCCTTGATATTCTACACCTGACACTTCTTAGTCAGGAAGGGAATTTAAATTAAACATAGAATAAAATTTGTAATCCCTCAATATAAATACACATAATATATTTAGAAAATATTAACATGTCTATATTTATATTGATATAATTAATATCATAAATAAATATATTTAATATGTAAAAATAACATATTTTTCTGAAATATATACATGCATGTGTGTGTATTTATATATACATAATAAATATACACATACATGTATTAAGTAAATAAAAACTTATTTTAGATGCGATTAATCGTGTCAGCACTAATATATAATTATTAGTGCTTCCAGTAATTATTGTGTGTGAGTGTATTGTGCCTTGCTCAAGTACTCAAGATTGGTTTAGAGATTAATCTTTACAACACAGCAGAAAAATATTTCATTTACACAACATTTATGTTTACACAACACAAACATATGTAGTGTAATTGTTGATCAATCCAGCTCAATGAAATCTGTTTCTCTCTCAGCAAATCCACTTCCTGCAGGAATCATAACAGCTGATGGACAGCAACAAAATGTGATGGTGTACACCACCTCCTATCAGCAGGTCAGAATCAAACCAAGATCGCACCCTTCAGTCTTCACTGTCAAGCACTTTGAGTGATGCTTTTAACTGTGTTTCATCTGATGCAGATCCCAGGTGTGCAACAGCTTCAGTTCTCCTGAAGATGTGCAGAAATCAACCCCTGATCATCACGAATCAGACCTCCACACTTCCACAGGTCACGAGTGGTGGGGTCCGTTATGGAGGTCCTCAGTGAACTCACAGAGCGGGACTTCTATGTTTGTTTAGCTTGTTTTTGTGTGTGCTCCGTGTGTCTGTGCACACACATTATGATTTTACGTGACTAGTCTTTTGGGTGTTATTTTGTTTGTATTTCATCACATGTTTGGGGTTTTATCCTTGTAATGGTTTGGGGTAAAGGGGGTCCTGAGGGGGTTCAAACTCACCCCTCTATCAAAGCAATAAAATAGAACAAATGTGAATTTTCCTGTGACTAATTGGAATGAGGGCTTTGCTCCTTTTTTATATAGATTAAAAATCATGTTGCATGTGTAATTTCAGTTTGATGGGATATTAACACTTAAAATAAAATGTGGAAGTTTTGTAAATAGTTCATATTTTGTGTATGTTTTTTTTCTCAATGTATCCGTGACTTTGTATTGATGCATTTCATTCAAGATGAATAACTCATTTTAAATCAATCTGCATTTATCAGTCAAATCCAAAAATAAATGTAAATAAGTTCTTTAGTGTGGCCCATTTTAGGACAGTGACTACTTTGGAGGCTTTTACATTCAATTCTTGCTGAATTTCAATAAAATAATTGTTATAAAACCGTGCTTTAATAAGCAGATCAGTTACCGCAAGAGCACATAAAAAATGACATTTAAAAATGAAAATAGAAACAAAACACTTCATTAATTAATTTATTACAAATATTTGTCCCTAGTTGTGTCGTCTTTTCTCCAATATCATGCTTATTTGTATATTTTTGAACATTATGAATAATAATAATCCTATCTAAATGACAGAAAAAACAGGTTTAGTACAAAGTATAAAATAATAATAAATTGTGGATATTGTGTGGTAATACCTGGAAAAAATATATTTTACATTATTTCATTTTATTTAATAAAATAAAATAATAAAGTCTATAAGCCAACTAATAAAGTCCTTCCTAACAAAGTCATTTCTGTTTAGCATGATCAGTACTCCTCTGCAGGCTATTCATAATAGTTTGGAACATGATTATTATATTTAATAAAAACTCAAATAATAAAAAAGTGTTTATTACTTGATATAAATTGAAATTCAGATATTAATTAATAGTAAGAAGGTACTAAAAAGCACTGGTTCGGAGTAGAGAAGAAAAAGAAGATTCATTAATAAATAATACAATCTAAAAGAAGATTGAATGGGATGCCTGACAGCGAGGGCCGTCTCCCACATGACAAAGACAGTCTGAATGGCAGGCATTACACCTCCAGGGCAACTTCCTGCCGCTGCTTAGCCAGATTGTCTGATGGGGCGGTTCACACTTTAACACGTTTGATTGTGTTCTGACTCAGGAGAGGAGCGGGGGTTTTCTGCAGCCTCTTAACTCTCTTCTGACAAGAGAGGAGAGAATGATAATGAAGCAAGTGATATATCAAAGAAGCGGTTGAATTTGATCAAAATTGTATTTATCTGTCAATCATATTTTATTCCAGCCCACTGTGACTTGTATTTGAAGGTGCCCTGTCAATAATTTTTTGTCAGAATGATTTATCTCCCTTCCTCACGTGGAATAGCTTTCCTGTAGCTCAACTGGTAGAGCATGGCGCTAGCAATGCCAAGATCATGGGTTCTGTGGGATTACAAATTTTATTTTAAATGTTCACTTCCTGACTAACAAAGTGTCAGGCATTTCAGGTGTTTGAGATCGTTTCCTGACCATTGAGCTTGAGACAGCTGTGCTTTTGTCTCTATGATAATGGTAAGATCAATGAGTCAGACTACTGAGAGATTCAACTTTTGTTCTGCAAATGGCTTTGTCCTGGCCCAGACGTGGATTCGTGGATTAGTGTAACCACGGGAAGTTCCCGTAACAAACTAACGCCTCCCTCAGGTGCTTGCTTTGTTTGAATTTGTCTCCACCTCCAAGAAGTCCCTCCTCCAAAAATGCCTATACAATACCCTTGTAAAGTTACTTAAGATTGAGATTTCGATGACTACAGATACCGATGACATGTCATAGAATAAAGAATTCTGCTGACGATCCAATCCGAAGTCTCCTGGTCTTCTCTTCTGAGTTTTCTACACTTTAGAAGAACAGAGTTCACAACAGTTCGATTCCCAGGGAAAGCAAGACCTGATAAAAAATGTAGAAACTGTAACTTGAATGCAATGTAAGTCGCTTTGGATAAAAGCGTCTGCTAAATGCATAAATGTAAATGAATATGTTTGTTTTTGCATCTTCTGCATTCTCCGAGTTTCATCTTATTTACAACCTCTATATTCCAGAATGGTGGTCAAATCTGTTTTTGCTGTTTATTTTTATCAATGTTTTCATCATTCAGTGTCTGTCAGAATCCAGATTTTTCTCCTGCAGAACATTGACAGTCTGAACCAGCTGATTATATTTTTACTGTTTCTATATGTTTTCTTATATTAATAAATCTCAGATCAGCCATTATGCTGGAAGGCTAACAGATGTTTTAGCCACATACGCAAAGAAAACCCTAGAAGCCCAACACCTGTGCATAGAATATAAAGAACACAACATAGATTGACAGGGAGGATAGGGCCCAATACATCAAATTGTCATATGAATAAAATCCCCTCCTGTTAATCATGTGTTGATGACAAAGTGTGTTTATCATTGTTAGATATGTTTATTTTACTGGTATGTGTCGTGGCCCAAAGAGCAAGAGATGGATTCCTTCATTTTAGTCAATGAGGCTCGAGAAGCAGATTTCCAGATGTCAAAATAAGACTTTATTAACCAGTAACAAAGCCGAGATACAGTCACTGCAGCTACCGCATCTGACTCTGTCTGTACATCCATTTTATACCTTTTTCACTACCCGACCTTGGTAGTTCCAGTTTTTTTATCTGTTATGTTTTGTCTGGTTTGCCACAATTTGTTACTAGTGCACCTGGTCCATTTTTAATGTTGGTATTTGGCTGAATCAGCCCTTTGTTTAAAAATCCTTCATCCCGCTGCTCCTATCGGTTGGCAGTGGTCCAATGAGATAAAACTCAAACCTGTTCACATGTTTTTGTCATATTCTGGGACATTACCAAAAGTTCATAGGGTTATTCAAGTTCACTGATACACTCCATTCAAAAGCACCAGTACTGCCCAATAGATTGAAATAATTCAACATATTGATCAGCTTGTGGATTACATTCTTAAACATACATCATATTTTGAGCAAAATAATACTATATTGAGTAAATAACATACTATAAAGTAAAATAACACAATAATGTCAAGTGATCTGTATATTTTACTGCCTTGCTTTTTATGGCACAAATAAATTGTAGATGTTATTGTAGTTGCCGATCATTGTACTGTACCGATTATTATTTAAGAAGCAATATGAAAATGCACAAACAGTAAGATTTTGATGTGATTTGACAATAATGATTTGATTTATTTTATTATTAAAACTCAAATTGCCTCATACCTTGACAAAATATTAATTTGAGTGATTATATGGTTAAGTTGATAAGCGTTATATACACAAATTTTTTATAACATAATTTTTTAATGCTTGATCAGTCAGCATAAATGAATATTGATACACATAATTACATAAAATATTGTCCAATTTTAGATAAATTAAACATAATTAACAAACACAAATGCACGCACGCTCATTCATGTCTTATAATAAATTAAAAAAGGTCACAAACAAACAACTGGCAATACAACGAGATAAAGGCCAACAGAATCTAAAAGTTACTCACACAAACAAAAAAACTACTTTGATTGCAAATGACAGAGACAATACAATGAGAATAAAACAATCATAAACATGGAAAGCATCTAAACGCATGGCTTTTCTTTAAATACTTCTCTGTATTTCAGGAAACCTAGCGTTTTTGTAATTATTATTCTCTATAAGGTAAAGAGGTTTCAAAAGTGAGTTTAATTCCATTTTAAAAAGGGGAGAAGATGGGATTTGCAAATTGTTGTTTGTTAATGAAAAATTAACCATATATTAATAAATACTAGTATGTTCCAGGGGTTTATTTATAATAAATAATGTCTTTAAACTAAAGTGTGTTTTTTTTACTTTAAACTAAAGTAAACTAAAGAGTGTACAACATTGACAAAATCAAACATATGAGAACCTATATCCGATCAAAATTGCTTGGATATAAAGCAATCAAAAAGCAGATGTGTTAATTTATCCACTTATTATTATAAAAAGAACGTGAACTATCAGGGGAATTATTTCACGCTGCTGATAGAAGCCAGATCCACGACTAGAGGTAATGGCTGTAAAGTCTATTATCATAGCCTCCGGCTTGCATCAAAGCCCAGAGTCTTTGTTCGCATGCAGGTTACAATGTGTTGCCAGATCACACCCAATTGATCAAACACGGAATCATTTGGATCATGTGGAGTGACTGCACGCTAAGTATAAAATACACAAATTAAATAATTTGTATTAATTTTTTTAAAGAATACAACGTTATCCTTGTAAATGCACACACACACACACACACACACACACACATCAAAATCGACAGTAAATCGACATAAAAACAATGGACTTGGCAACGTGAGCTCTAACGTCCCACCCCTCGCGCACATCAGAGGCCTGAAAAGAATCGCGTGGAGCTGACTAGCATATAGTAGATCGAGAAAGCAGCTGAAAGAAATACATTCATCGCAGACAGAGGAGCGTTTTTTGCACGAATGTTCAGTAAGTAGTTCAGTATTTCCCTATAGTGAACGATTTATGTTTCCGTCGTTTAAAATGTGGCCGTGTTTACATTGCAGACTGCATGGCAAACGCTTTCTCGGTTTAGTTTGAGAGCTCCGTTTTTCGTTTGCGTAAAAACGTTGATCTTTGTAAAGCCGAACAAAGCAAGTCTGTGCGTTTAAAAGCATATTTTAAAAAAAAGATTAAAGATGATATGCTTTATAACGCGAATTTAAAACATAGACTGTTTACTGTAAATTACCTTAAAGGTCAATTCACACTGTACAGACGAACACCAACAAACTATTGTTATGCCGGAGTTCGCTGGTTCAGTGTGTCCCTGTCGCTGCGCAAGAAAACTTGTCCAGAGTTTTACATTATCAACCCACACACGTCCAGTGACTGCAAACTGCATTGCACACGGGACCAAAATGTTGGCTATCATGAAAAGTATATGAACGGAGGCAATACCGGCATATTTAAGAAGAATAGTGTATGCAGCTCTACACACCCACATGAAAACAGTGGCCAAAATCGCAACGTGAGCATTACCGCGGGAAGTAGAGGTGCTACAACACCCCATGGCTTGTAGCCCAAGAAAAAAAACAAGTATAGGTCTCTGCGGAACAACAAGAAGGTGTTCTCTTTCATAGGTAACTCAACACTGCGTTGACCGCTTCGGGAACGCCTCCGCGTGACCGAGTCTTGAACCCATATAGAATCACGCCAATTCATTGGCTGATGGCGCGACGCCGTCTCTGACGCAATGACGTCGTCTGGTCATACTGGCGAACGCGCCATCCACTCCTCAGATTTCTCTGCCTTCACGAAGCGGTCACATTGCCCTTCGTTGTTGCGATTTTCTTACCCATCTACTACCCTTACGATTATCCGTTTGCACTTCGGCGGCTGCCTCAGTGGAACTTTGTTCTCCTCGCGGTGAAGTGCCATGGAGTTTCGTCGCTGTCAACCGCCGTGCGCGCGATTCATCGCTCGCTATGACCCGCACAGATAAGTAAAATTATATGTTTCGGGTTCACGCATGCGGTTTATGGGATTTGAATGTAATTTGTGAGAATCTCCGTCTCATAACCCTCCGCTCTCAGCTTGAGGTGTGTGAAAAGGAGTCATCCATTTTCTTCCCCGTCGCGCTCCGGAGGCCTCCGCGGCTTCTCGCGAATCCGCGGCCTCTCGTGAATCCGCGACCTGGGGTTCGGATGTTTAGCTCGAGGAGACGGAGAGTGAGCAGACAGGCCTCGCCTTTTCTCTCCCTCCCTCACCAGAGCATGTGCGCGCGAATTCACCGGTTGAATTCACGCATGATTATCTGTTTCCTAGCCTGAGGGCACGTTATACTGTTTCCTTCGGGATAGATGATGTTCTGCTAACTGCGGCCAACGACTCCGAGGATTTCGGGCCTAGTTTAGCAGATGCGCTACCGCTTAGCGGTCAGGAGGCGCGGCCTTTACCGGCCTATTCTGAGCTCGTGGACGTGCTTTCGCGCGCCCGCTGAGAAGCTCACGCATGGATTGGACGAGCCCCGCGACTCTCGCTCTTCGAAACTCAACGAGCGGTTTCTTAGCGGTGTAAATTCCAAAATTAGCAGAGGAAGCTGCCGTTTTTCGGTGATCTGCATCAGGAGATTTTCAGATCCTGGAAACAGCCTTTTTTCTTCCCGCTTTACTAACGCGACGGCCGCTGACTTCACCAACCTCGTGGTTTCGGTGTAGCAGGGCTATACCGCCATGCCGTGTGCGCGATTCATCGCTCGCTATGACCCGCACAGATAAGTAAATTATATGTTTGGGGTTTACGCATGCGGTTTTTGTGATTTGAATGTATTTTGTGAGAATCTCTGTCTCATAACCCTCCGCTTTCGGCTTGAGGTGTGTGAAAAGGAGTCATCCATTTTCTTTCGCCGCCGTGCTCCGGAGGCCTCCGCGGCTTCGCATGAATCCGCGGCCTCTCGTGATTCCGCAACCTGGGGTTCGGATGTTTAGCTCGAGGAGAAGGAGAGTGAGCAGACAGGCCTCGCCTTTCTCTCCCTCCCTAACCAGAGCATGTGCGTGCGAATTCACCGGTTGAATTCATGCAGGATTATCTGTTTCCTAGCCCTCCATACGATGGCCACCCTTCAGGCCTACCAGACGGACGTCCTCAAGGAAACCCGAGGGGACTGGTCTGACTCCGGAGGCTGTAAAGGAGCTGCGCAGAGCCACTGACTTAGCTCTCAGAGCCACTAAGCACACCGCACGCGCCGTGGGGCACCTTATGGCGGGTTCGGTGGCCGCAGAGCGCCATTTGTGGCTAAACCTCAGAGGAGAGCCGTCTCACCGCTACGGGGCGAGGTCAGACCGCAAAAGCGTTTCTGCCCGCTTCAATCATGCTCTCCTCACTCAAAACCGTCACAGCCGCCCCTAGGGGCTTGGCGTGCGGGATGAGTTCATCCTCATTTATTCTCGGTCTGGCAGTTGGGGGACACGTTGTCTTTCCCCCGCTACAGTCCGTCCTTTCGCGGCCAGTGGGCCGCGTGTGTGGGGACACAGTCGATTCTCCCCTGCAGCGTTCAAGAAAAGACCTGCAGGGGTTTCACCGCTACGAGGCGAGGTCAGACCGCAAAAGCGTTTCTGCCCGCTTCAATCGTACTCCTCACTCAAAACCGTCACAGCCGCCCCTAGGGACTTGGCGTGCGGGACGAGTTCATCCTCATTTATTCTCGGTCTGGCAGTTGGGGGACACGTTGTCTTTCCCCCGCTACAGTCCGTCCTTTCGCCGCCAGCGGGCCGCGTGTGTGGGGACACAGTCGATTCTCCCCTGCAGCGTTCGGACCCCGTGCTGACCACCTGTCAGTCCAGCACTTCACACTCCATCAACCCGGACAAGGACGCCAAGGGCTCTCCTTCATGGCGGAGGGTGCCGCTGCTCACGATTCGGTCCGGCTACACATTTCAGTTTGGGGAATATCCCCCCCGCCTCGACGGGCTCAACTGACGGTAGTAAACAGCGCCTCCAAGGCTTCTGTTCTACTGCTGTAGCTTTCCTCCCTCCTACAGAAAGGAGCGATAGAGGAAATACCGCAGTCGGACATCGAACGAGGGTTCTTCAGCCGAAGGGGGACGGCGGCCTGAGACTATTCTGGATCTACGGCGTTTTAATTTTCCCTCTACAAAGGGAAGTTCAAGATGCTGATGATAAAAACCATCATGTCTCAGGTCCAGGAGGAGGACTGGTTTGTCACCATCGACCTGAAGGATGCGTATTTCACATCCAGGTCGTTCAAGACACAGGAGATTCCTTCGGTTCGCCTTTGGAGGGAAGGCTTACCAATACAAGGTCCTGCCCTTCGGCCTGGCTTTGGCCCCGAGGACATTTACCAAAATCATGAATGCTGCACTGGCCCCTTTGAGGCTCCAGGGCATCCGTGTACTGAACTATCTGGACGACTGGCTCATTCTGGCTCACTCCAGGGAGCTAGTGAGTCGTCACAGGGATATCGTTCTCGGCCACATCCATTCTCTTGGCCTCAGGATGAACGCCAAGAAGAGTGTGCTCCTCCCATCTCAACGAACCGTATTTCTAGGGGTTCGTTTGGATTCCGTTCAGATGCAGGCCCGTTTGGCTCCTGCCCGGATACCAGTTTTTACAGCATGTTTGGCCCGCTCAAGCTAGGCCATCATGTCTCTGAAGGTACCTGCCGCAGGCTGTTGGGCCTTATGGCAGCAGCCTCCCCTGTGTTGCCCCTAGGGCTGCTTCACATGAGGCCATTCCTTTGGTGGATGAAGGAGCTGAGGTTACACCCCACTGTACCAGCTACTCGCCTTATCAGAGTGTCGCGCAGTTGCTGCCGACCCCTTTTAAATGTGGCGAGACCCCGTCTTCTCCGGAGCGGGGTGAGAATGGGTGCGATCCACCGTCGCCATATGATCACGACGGACGCATCAATGACAGGCTGGGGCGCGGTCTTCGAAAGAAGGCCGGCGAGTGGAGAGTGGAAGGGAGAGTTCCTCTTTTGGCATATAAACTGCCTGGAACTCAGGGCTGTCTTCCTGGCTTTGAAGTATTTTCTCCCCGTTCTCGGGGGGCATCATATTATAGTCAGGACGGACAATATGGCGGTTGTGTCCCAAGGCATAAACCGCCAAGGAGGTTCGAAGTCGCGCACCCTGGACAGGCTTGCGCGCTATCTTCTCCTTTGGTCCCAAGACAAGTTCCTTTCTTTGAGGGCGGTTCACGTTCTGGGAGTACTGAACCTGGCGGCCGATTTTCTCTCGAGACAGAAGCTCGAGCCCGGGGAATGGATGTTGAACCGTCAGACGGTATCCCAGATTTGGGATCTGTTTGGAAAAGCGGAGATGGACCTCTTTGCTTCTACAAGAGTCATCCCAGTGCCCGCTCTGGTTCTCCCTAAGTTTCCCGACGACTCTGGGCATAGTTGCGTTCGCCCACCCATGGCCGACTGCCAGTCTGTACGCGTTTCCGCCAATAAAGCTGATTCCGGCAGTACTATGCAGAGTGAAGGTGAGCGGTGCCCGTCTCCTTCTCATAGCCCCATTCTGGCCCTCCCAGACCTGGTTCTCGGAGCTTACTCCCCTCTTGTATCGGCTTCCTTGGGAGATTCCGATCAGGCGGGACTTGCTGTCCCAGCTTCAGGGCAAGATCTGGCATCCTCAGCCAGAACTCTGGAAATTGTGGTTATGGCCCATACAGGGCCAAGGGCTGTGATTGATGATTTGCCTGACGAAGTTCAGGAAACCATAGCCAGTGCCAGAGCCCCCGCTACTAGGAAGCTGTACTCTTCCAAGTGGGGCGTCTTTGAATCCTGGTGTTTGACTCGTGCAATTGACCCAGTTAACTGCCCTGTTGGTCCAGTGCTGGAGTTTTTGCAAGAAAGGCTGACCGCAGGGGCGGCTGCTACCACCCTTAGGGTTTATGTAGCGGCCATTGCAGCTCGGAGAGAGCTGGATGAGATCCCCTTGGGGAGGCATCGGATGGTCTCCGCCGTCATGCGTGGGGCCAGACGCCTTAGGCCTGTTCGCCCTACGGCAGTTCCTTCTTGGGACTTGTCAGTCGTCCTCGAAGGACTAGTGACGGCCCCTTTTGAGCCCTTAGAGTCAGCTTCGGAACGGATACTGACTCTTAAGGTTGTTCTTTTGCTGGCGCTTACGTCACTGAAAAGAGTTGGAGATCTGCAGGCTTTCTCTGATAGTGAGACGTGTATGGACTTTGCCCCGGGTCTAGTCAAAGTTACCCTGCGGCCTAGGCCGGGTTACATTCCCAAGGTCTTGTCCACGTCGTTTCGATCTCAGGTGGTCACGCTTCACTCTTTCCATCCCCCTCCCTTTGCTTCAAGTGAGGATGAGAGGCTCCACATGCTCTGCCCGGTCAGGGCATTGAAGCTGTATGTGGATCGCTCCAAGGTTTGGAGAAAATCTCCCCAGTTATTGACCTGTTTTGGTGCTGGTCGCCGCGGGCTTGCCACGTCAAAGCAGAGGATTTCTCACTGGGTGAGAGACGCCATTTCGCTGGCTTATGAGGCGCGGAAACTCCCTTCACCTCTTAGTCTTCGGGCGCATTCTACTAGAGGCGTAGCCTCCTCTCAAGCTCTTTTTAGAGGGGTTCCCCTGGAGGATATTTGTGTTGCGGCAGGATGTTCCTCTCCACACACCTTTGTCAGGTTTTACAACCTTGATGTTGATACGGCTCCAGGTTCTCAGGTCCTGTCTGTTTGAACCGACCGTATGTTGTGGGTTCATTATTGTGCCAGATAGGCAGCGCTTCCAGCTTGGCGTGTTTGGTATATCGTTCCCGAAGCGGTCAACGCAGTGTTGAGTTACCTATGAAAGAGAACGTCTCGGGTTACTTGCGTAACCCTTGTTCTCTGAGTAGGGAACGAGACACTGCGTTTGCTGCCAAGCTCCTCACGCTGCCGACAGGGTTCTTTTCGGCAGAGAAATCTAAGGAGTGGATGGCGCGTTTGCCAGTATGACCTGACGACGTCATTGCGTCAGAGACGGCGTCGCGCCATCAGCCAATGAATTGGCGTGATTCTATATGGGTTCAAGACTCGGTCACGCGGAGGCGTTCCCGAAGCGGTCAACGCAGTGTCTCGTTCCCTACTCAGAGAACAAGGGTTACGCAAGTAACCCGAGACGTTTTCCAATTATTGGGCGTTTTCAAACCGGTCTAGGCATTTTCCAACCATCCAATCAAAACCGTACGGAAGCCCGTACAGAAGCGGAAATGCGTTATTATTATTTCTCGTTTTTTCTTGATTTTTACTATTATGTCGATATCGCGACAACATTTGTCAAAATAAAATGTGTATAAAATACAGGCTACAGTACCTACTTTCTTTAAAAAAAAAAGTGTTACATTGAACTACTGAGAGATCTTTAATATGGAATTCTTTCATAACCCAAATTTCCCGTTCTTATGTTATAAGATACGGATCTTGTATATAATAGCCTGTGAGTGTGTATTATATTTTATAATATTATCTCCTACCTGCATGCAATTTTTCTCTAAATGTAAACCTTAATAAAAGCTAAAAGTATAAAAAAATACTTTATTACTCAACTATTTATAATTACATTACTGTTTTATTTTCGTTTTGTGTGTGTGAACAACACAACATAAATCAAGTTGTAACGGTGATTAACAAGGAAAATTAATAGCAATTTTCAATAAAGTTACCAAATCCTACTGTAAAGCAATGGTGAAAATGATTGTATTGGTTTTTCTCACCTGTATATTTCAAAATATTATATTTATATGTAATGACTGATATTTAAGTGATATTTGTAGCTTGCATTAAATGATATATAAAATAAAATGTATTAACCTTGAAATTAAGGTAAAATGTGTTAACTTAGAATGATGACTCTGAAAACTTTAAACATTAGCATCACTTTATTGACCGTATAGATACTGTAACCAATATGATGAAAAACTATATCAATAAATGCCGCATTCTCTACTTAATGTAATAGTAAAAAAGAGAGAATCCAATAAAATAAAATAAGCAATAAATGTGGCAAGTTCAAACATGAGGAACACATTGCATGAAACATTAGATGCTTCCTCCAGCCTCATAGAAACAGTCGCTTCCGCTTTATCCTCGGAAGTCATCAGAGCCAAAGAACCCCTGCATCACACCTCTTTGCCCTCTTCCTCTGTAGCCTTCACCACAGTCTTTGTATGTAGTCTCTAGGGGTCGACCGATATGTGTTTTTCAGGGCCGATACCGATTATTACAGATCAAGTAGACCGATAACCGATATTTTGAACCGATATACGTGTCTGGTGTAAAAATGAAAATGAATGCCAAAATTAATAATAACAAGAGCTCTGACAAAACTTTCTTTAAATGCTTTTAAACATGTCTTTAATTCTGAAAACTGTTAATAACAACAACATTAAATAAACAGTAATATTAATAATAACATAAGTGCAGGGATCACCCAGAAGCATTCTGAAAACATTTTGTAAAACTTAAAGTAAACGTATTTAGCGTATTGTGTGATTATTCTCAACAAAAGTTGTAATAATTGTTGTAGTTGTATTACGTATACAGTAATATATTCGGCTAAACCGAACTTATATTTTGACAGGTTGCCATGAGGACCTTTTAAGTTTCTGTAGCCTATGTATATATGATATGACGATCGTTTTACTCAAATGAAACGGTCAAATGCTAATGCAAGCAGTTCTGGGGATGTTGTTCATGTATTTATGTCCTCATTTAGTGAGACGGCAGACGCTGAAGTCACTGCGAGCGTCACGTGCGCTTCAGTATGTATGTGTGCAGTCAATGAAACCGCACGTCTGTGTCATTCATTAACAGAGATGCAGAACATGCAGGATTCATATTTAAAGTGTTTTTGCGGCTTAATATTTATAGATACTAGTCCATAGTCGATTTAAGTGTACTGACCTACTTTTGATTAATTCATCCAAACTTCGACACATTCCGTGACATTCCGCGTTATACGGTACATTCCATTATATGACTGCATTCCGCGATTCCGCCCGCATTTTCCGCATCGCGGACATCATAGGTTATATTGAGGTGTTTTGCAACTTCAGCAACGTCTGCTGCTGCTTTACCTTTGAGAGACAACTGATGCGTGATCACTGACGCAACTCCAGTTAGCAAGTGCTCTCGGTGTGAGACTGCCTTCAGTTTTCCGCGTTGATTGGTCGGACTCGTGACTCTCTGCATATCAGATGAGCGGTGGGCGGAGATTGCTCTCAGAGATTGAGAGATCGCCTCACTCTCTCAGAGTGTTGAGCTCAGACAGGCTGCATCGAGCCAAATAGTGCATTTAAACATTAAATAGTTTCACCTGTATTATTTATTCACCAATAAATAATGTCACCTGCAAATAGTATGTTTGTTTGCAAAAAAAAAAAAAAAAAAAGATTATCGGCAAATCTGTTTTTAAAATGGCCGATATCGATAATCGGTAAAATGCTTAATATCGGCGCCGATAATCGGTCGACCCCTAGTAGTCTCACAATGGAGACATCTGGATAGACTGTATGGAACCCTGTACAGGTTTCTGACATTTTCACTGAATGCCTTCCAGTTCACGACACCTGAAAAAAAAATGTCAGCTGACCTCATCATTGTCTTAAACATATTGAACCATACATAACTGAGAAAAAACAGAGAGAGAACTGTGATTAACCAAACAGTGACACTAATCAAACTTACTGTCCAACCACCGAATGTGAGCCTCTCTGCGTAAACTTTCCATGCTCACAATGCTGTTGAAGCACCTGCAGGTGAGGGCAAGGGAGCCATCTTGAAGCACAACCTCCAGTACGATTTCACGAAGGGCCAGCGGAGGAAGAACAAAACATAACAATCTGAACTTCTTGTGGTTATAATGATTCCCTTGCATTTTATAAATTGAGTAATAGCAAATACATGCCTCCTGTATGTTCAGGGGTTGGTCAACGGTTGCCACTATGAAGGGACAAATGAAGAACATCAGTAAATGACAGTCAACATTTACTATAAATAATAGAGCACCTCAAACAAAATAAATCATACCAGTTTTGTGTGGCTTGTCAGACCACCTTATCTTTCTTTGCTGGATTTCCATGACCGATCTTGTTAGATTTATGACATAAAACACATTAATAATACAGTAGATCAAGTTTCATTGCATGAAGATATGACAACTAAAGAAAAGTCACACTAGCTGTAAAGGCATTTTGCCATCCTTGTCATTATTTTTTAGAAAAGGACTAATAACAAGGGAAATGAAAGAAAGAAAGAGTCAAACACCTTGGTAGGAATTTCTCCAGCAAAAGGACAGACCACCATCTTCTTATACTTGGTATGTCTGACTATAGCTGGAAAAAGCACAAGTTTATCAAAACAATTCTTAAACTTACAAAATGTTTTTTAATGAGCTTGGAAAACCCACCTCTGAAAAGTAAAACGTTCCCCCCAAGATGACATAGAGAGCATACTGCAACATGAATTATGTATTAATAACTGCACATGGGTTTAATTCTGACATGGCACCTGCAGAACCAATAGTAGCCATTGATCCTACCATTAGTATGAAGACTCCACAGCTGCAAGACATCTCTTGTCGAGGTATATCCTAGATATAAGTAAATTACATATGATATCATTTTTAACTAGTACCACTAAAGCCCTAATTCATAAAAATGTTCAATCACATTTGGTGTAAAATGAAACATACCCCAAGGTCCTCAGAATAGAATTCTGTCCATGTCCCAGGGGACAGGCTCTGAGCTGAGAACTACCCTGCAATACTACATATGATTACCAAGTACATTTGAAATAGAACAGAGAATAATAAAGGCAGAGTTTAACAGGAACTGTCCTGCCTTTATTTTTCCCATGGCTTTCTTCTTAATGCAGGGATGCACAAAATTAATTAATATATGACCCTAAAATTAGAGTGTGTTGCAAGTAGTGTTTCTTAAATTGTATGCAATGAGAAAAAAGCCCAAAACATAGAACAAGAGAACACACAATTCTGTAACAGGAAAACCTGTATATGGCAATGTAAGTGCCATCTCCAAAACCTGGAGTTTTCAGGAAATTGAAAGAATACAATTCACGCAATTTTGGCTTCATGATCTGAAAAAATGTTTTCACCCTGTGTTAGTTGTTAGGAAACGCATAATATCAAGGAAATAATCAGAAATATGCCGCTGATTTCAGTTTGTACAACAATTGGTATTGTATGTTTAAGTATCGCAACATTAAAGCAACATCCAATGCCTTGGCACCCAAGATGGGAAGACCACAGCATCCTTGCTCATAATTTCAGGCTACATGTATATTAAACAAAATATTTTATAGTATATAGTATGTTTAATGTTTAAAGACGTTACAAATGTCAGTGATCCTTACAGGTAAGTGGTCCATGGGATGTGCACAAATTGGTGGCAACCATGTCACTATGGCATGGCTGTCAACTGGATAGATGTCCACATTCTGGCCACAAAAAGAAAATAGAGCAGCTTTATTTATGTAGGTCTGTGGACACTGACAGCAGTGAAATACTTGGTCTTTTGGCCACAGCTGTATATAACATAATCTAAAGCAAAATTTAAAATAGCCATGTTAGTAGACGTAAAAAAAATGTTTTATACACATAAGATATGCATATACACTCACCTCCATATTCAATTGCTCTTATTTTATGCCCAGCTATATGGGCCACTATTTGATGATACTGTCTGGGCTTACATATTTGAGATGTGCAGAAGGGGCATGTGAATAAATTAGTATCTGCATGGTAGCGCTGTGGTTGAGGCTCTCGTCCTCTCCGCTGAATTGTGATGTGCTGAATAGACAACAAGTTTAAAACAAGTTTCCTCCTCTGTACAGAATAATTTTACATTTTAACATTCATCCATTATGTTAGTCTATAGGTTTGACTACACATGTGAGGTATTAAGTGTTGAACATTGACTAGTGAGCTGATCTCACTGCTAAAAAAGGTCAAATCATGTTTCTATTTAAATCTAGTGGTCTGCAGAGGTTTTTGTTAGGGTTATGTTTAGGGGTACATGATGGGTTATGAGATATAATATAAATAACAGACAAATAATAAATATTACATTAAAATTGATATTAAAAATAATAAACTTAAGCAATGCTTTTCTGTGGAGCTTTTCTTGTTTTCTTACAGCGCACCTCACACTCAAACACCATTTCATATATGAAGGGAGTGTGTTCTGGACTGAATGAAAACGTGTAATTTATCCAAAATATTATAGTTTTTAATAATTTTTTAATTAGATAAAATTAGCAGTTAGATTAATGTGCACAACACTTTCCTTAATACAATGTATTTATGTACATATTAGTAGCTATACCCCCCGGTTTCACAAACAATTTTAAAGCCTAGTCCTAGACTAAAATGTAAGTCTGAGCTGTTCCAACTGAAATAAACTTGCACTGATTGATCTTAAAATATATCAGTGCCTTTGTTTTGTCTCAAGATGAACAACAGTAATGTTTTTTTCGAAGCATGTTTATGAAAATTATTTAAATGTCCTAATTGAACTATGGACTAATCCTGGTTTAGGCTAAGCCCTGTCTGTGAACCCAGGTCATAATGTCCTGGGGACATAAATTCGGTGGAATAGCCCATTAACATTTGTTTACAACTATTTATTACCTTATTTATGTAGTGTTTTCTAGTCTGACAAGCTAACTAGTCATTTTTATATTAGAATGCGCCGACAGGAAAAAATTAAGCAAACTACCGCTATCAACACTAAAGTAACAAACTTATGCACCAAAAAGTTAGCGAATGATTGCTAATAATGGTTAGCGATAGATTGTAAGTGGCAGACCTCTTGGAGCTTTCTCTGTCATGTTGCAAGCAAATTTACACAAACTAATTAAAACGTTAACTTAGACAAAATGAGAATTTACAAAAATCCACTTACATCCATATACAGGTGATCTCTCTCCTCATTTCACTGCTTTCTCACTCGTATCTGATGGGAAAGGCGTATTCATATTAGGAATCGCCCACTCAAGTTTTAGCAAACCAGGCACAGAGGTTGAAAAACGCCTACCCAGTTGGAAAACGCCCCAAAATTGAGGCACGCCCTTTGTTGCTCTGCAGAGACCTCATTCTCAGAAAAAATGTGAGGTGGGGCTGGGGGTGTGGTGTTAAAAATAAATAAATTCTAATTTTGTAACAGAAAATAAATAAAACTAATTTTATTAATTTGTATACTCATTAAAATTAGTAGAAAAAGAAGCCTAAACCTACAATAAGCAACAGTAGAACATGAATTAAGTTGAATCAAATTTATTGTGAAAGTCGTTTAAACTTAAACTGACTTAGTCGTTTGTTGCCATTTCATTTTTTGTTATCATATTATTACCTGCACCGTGCAGGGCACTAGACTAACTTTTTTTCTTAGGTGCACCAGCACAAAAGTTAGGTGCACCCAAATTTTCAGATAGGCAATATTGACTAGTAAACGATTAACTAACAATCTGATCAACATAAAGTTCTTTATTTGAAGCACAATTCTACAAGAAAGGTAACTTACTGAAAAAGTGTTGGTGCTTAAAGTTAAAACATCTCAAGATAAATTAAATAAAATCTAAATTAAGTGTTTGAAGGGCGTCAAACTGAACATCTCATGGCTCAATGTCTTATGGACTATCCTCTATTGCAGTCACATGCCCCTCGGATGGCCAACTCCTGTAGTTTGTCCTTCTTGATCTATGGCCTTGGCTAAACCAGCTGGCCACACTCCCTCTAGCATCAACATCTTCCAGACTTGCCCCTCTACACTGATTCTTATCAGATCTTCCACTGTGTCTGAATGAAGGGATGCTCTAGTGCAGTGCTTCTCAACCCCCCCTTAAACCTATAAATCAGGCGCTCATCCCACCTCAGACTACCAAATAATTTCACTAAACATTATGAAAAAAAAGTATTTAAAGAGGAAAAAAAACACCTGGTCTGTCTGTGCTCATACTGTATTTTAATTAGGGATCGGTATCGTTAAGGTGTTAACGGTATTACTCCTTATCGATTTTATATATATATATATATGATAGATTAGCAGCTTAATTAACATTGCTTTATATTCTGAAATGTTAAATAAATATTTATTTAAATAAATATAAAACATCAATTTGTAAATGCACCAGTGTACAGGCATTTTTAGTGTTTTATATACATAAGATACAGTAAGAACATGAACAAAGAAACAAAGTTAAACAAACTGACAAATATACCATTTGTCATACCATAAAACAAATGTACAAATGAAATGAAAAAAAAAACTGTCATTAATGTTCAGGTAAGTAATAGCTACAAAAGAAATCTGAAAGTGATCAAATGTAAATTAACTATTTTCACTATGTATTGATAGATTAATGCTTAAAGCTATAACTTTATTCAGATAAATTAATGCTTAAGGTTGATTCAGTATTAGGCTACTCTTAATGGGGGGAAAAATCCCACACAACATCAGTACAAGTAGCATATTAAACCTAAAACTTGTATTAACTGACTGAATAAGACATACCCGCATTGTAACAAATAAATAAAAGGTTTTTGGATTTTGCCCTTCAAACGAATGCATATTGGCTCATTGTTGTTATTGTTATTATTATTATTAATAATAAAAAGGCTATAGCCTACAATGACAAATTCATTTAGGCCTATATTAAACTTTTTATTAACAATATGTAAATAAGCAACGTAATTATAGGTATTTCACACTCGTTCATGCACACACCATGACAGTCAAAACGGTGTCATTCATTGATGCATACATACTGTATGAAAATCCAACAATAAAACAAATTACAAGAATAATGCGCTTACCTTAGTGGCTCTATAATTTCACACAGAAATAGAGGAAGTCTTTTGTTAAGTTCATATTGAACATAATATAGAAGTTTGCACAGTCAAAACTAGGGCTGGCTCGATACATTCTGAGTATCTACCGATATTGATCCAATACCAGCACAGGTTTTTTTAAATCGGTGTATAATTTCTATATCTCAGTGTGTGTTGACCTGCTAATCACTCTCTAAATTATGTAAAGGCTTCAGAACACTTTAAATATAATGTACGGAAACCTTATTAGAGATCGACCGATATATCGGTTGACCGATATTTTTCCCGATATTTAAGCATTTTACCATAATCGGTTATCGGTTTTGTAAAAAAAAAAAAAACGGTTTTGAATTATTATTATTATTATTTTTTTTTTTACATTAATTATACAGAGTATAATTAGCAGTGAAATGTGTTCTCTGTATTTGACCCATCCAAGTATACACACACCTGGAGCAGTGGACGCACGCACGCACACACACACCTGGAGCAGTGGACACTGTTCACTCAGCGGTTGATGCTCAGCACGTCCACCGCATGTAACTTTTAACAAGATTCACTTGTTTGAAACACGCTAAATTATATTAACATTTACTAACCATTATTTTGCCAATAAACATATAAATAAATACATCTCTATCGAAATTAATGATTTATTATTTCCGCAAGCGATCGCAGTTTGAGTATAGTTCTGTGTAAATAGATAAGACGCGCTGTCAGTAGTTTTCATAATTTAGAATGACAAAAACATTTTAATAATTCTGATAAAACATGCCAGTTAAGAAATGCAATCAAATACAATGTTTTGTTTGTTATATCTTATTTCAATATTCCAGAGAATATTATTCAGTGAATTAACATTATCCAGTGAATTATTATTCACTCTTTAGCCTATTAAACAGCTTATAAACCTAAAACTGTAGTTTAAAATGAAGTTGATATTTTGTTTGAGTTTTCCTCACTTTCCTTAGGTTTTAAATAAGCCTGTAAGCGCCGTGCGCGTTTTACTTTGACTTTAACATCAGCAGCAATTCGGCGTCAAGCAGTGTTTAAAATAAAAATCAGCAAATACTGTGGAACCAAATAAATGAGAAACGATTATTTTTTTTTTTTAAACATTATCACTTATGGCGCTTTTCCACTGCATGGTACGGATCGGTACGGTTCGGGTCGGTTTGCATTTCCACCGCAGTTTAGTACCGCTATAGAGTGGGCGGGATTATTCACGCGTCGTTATAATTGCGCCGCCTCTACTGCCGTGACATCATCATAAACGCGCCACAAACAAACTCACAACAAAGAAAGGAGACGGAACAGTGTTCTTCATTCTCGGCATGTGGATGTTTTTAACAACAATGGAGAGGTCTATATATGAGTGCTTGTGATTTACCCGCAGCAGCAGAGACTTTGGTGCAGTGACACAGGCTGTAGATGAGGAGGGCAGAGATGTTCGTGCAGGTGTGCTGCGTTACTTGATTAGTTAACTATTCATGCAGCGTGTTCTGTAAAGTGAATTATCAATAAACCTTTGAATATTTCAAAATGTACAATGTATCCCTTGTTTTTTTATTTATGTGATGGTTTTTATAATCGTGGCATTAATTATTTGTCTTTTTCAAGAGGTTCATTACGTGCTCATACAATAATACATATTTAATATAGTCTGGAGGTACACTTATTCGATCAGATTGTTTTTAATTGAAGCAAAACACAGATACAAAGGTAAAAATATAAACAGAAGACATACTCTGAAAATATAGCAAGTTCAAAAGTAACGTTATACTCAAGGCTTTTTCCTTCGGCGTCGCGTCATCAAGCTTTCGCTGGAGCCGCTCCTCGGCTATCAACGAGAGGAACATCTGAACTTCCTCAACAGACAACGACACTGTTATTTTGTGGTTGATACAAAAAGGTGCGTTTGTTCAAACAAAAGCTGCGTCCACTCCTTCGCTGGCTGTGCTGATTTAAATCTAGCGGGTATATGGGTCTCATGTCGCAAGTTCAGTGACGCAGTAATGACGATTCTCTCCGGCCAATCAGTGATCAACAGAGTTTACATGTCACGTTTTGGTAACGGTACGGTACGCTTGGAACCTCGGCTGAGGTGGTACTAAAAAAGTACCAGGTACAGTACCCAGTGGAAAACCCCCCAAAAGTGAACCGTACCGTGCCGTACCATGCAGTGGAAAAGCGCCATTAGATCAGGGGTAATAGATCGGTCGCGCTTTAGGTCAGTGTTTCTCAACCAGGGGGGCGAGAGATCAAACTCAAATATAATACATTCACTAATATTATGACTCGCATGTTATGTAATGTAAAAAAATATATAGCCTATAAATAAATAACAGTACCACCTCTCTACGTATTCTGTGTTTAGGAGGAGAAATACGGTTCTCATGGCGCTGTGAATACCGACTGAACGGCGGCTCAAAACCGCTGTATGAGTATATGATACACAAACTACAGCTCTCGCTGGATAAAAGAAGCCACTAGTACACGCAAGTTTTGTAATCAAGGTAAAGTTGATTACAGTGACATGATCGTGCATTAGGCGCGCGTTATGTCCGTTATAAATGATGCGCAAACGAACCGTGTATGTGCGCTCTCTATCACTATAACATCATATTTCTGCTTGAATACAGCTCAGTATATAGTTGAATACAGCGATGTTAATAATAATAAAACACTATTTTATGTATTATTATTAAATTAATGCAACATCACAACGAGCCTTTTTAATTATTTATTTAATATGTATTTTATAATTTATTTACTTTTCACTTGGTAGATCTCGGTGAGTTTTCTCCCAGACTAAGATTAATGTCAGACTCAGAAGTCAACAGGCTTAAAACGGGCGCTTTTACATTTCGTTTCGAAACTCTTCCGCATCGTCTTGTCTGTGTCACCTCACTCTTCTTGTCAGTCATCTCTCTTCACGTGATAAATGAAATCTGATCTGTGATGTAGAGGTCTGCGCGGGACTGTTTGAGGTTCTCTTTCATAGGTAACTCTACACTGCGTTGCTTAGCTTAACGCATCGGGAACGCCTTCGCGTGACCGAGTCCTGAACCCATATAGAATCACGCCAATTCATTGGCTGATGGCGCGACGCCGTCTCTGACGCAATGACGTCGTCAGGTCATACTGGCGAACGCGCCATCCACTCCTCAGATTTCTCTGCCTTCACGAAGCGGCCACATCGCCCTTCGTTGTTGCGATTTCCTACCCATCTAATAACTTTGCGATTATCCATTTGCACTTCGGCGACTGCCTCTGTGGAACTTTGTTCTCCTCGCGGTGAAGTGCCATGGAATTTCGCCGCTGTATGCCACCGTGCACGCGTTTCATCGCTCGCGAAGACCCACACAGTAAGTGTATTTTGTGTTTGGGTTTTTCGCACGCACGTGAGGCGGTTTATGGGACCTCTAACTGCGAAATTTGCGACGATTTCCGTCTCATAACCCTCCGCTCTCGGCTTGAGGATTATGAACGTGAATCCTCCAAATTTTCACGGCGCGCATCGAGCACCAACGCGCCGCCTCGTGAGATCGCGGCCTCTCGTGAGGCCGCGGCCTCTCGTAGAGCCGCGAGCTGGGGTTCAGATGTCGAGCTCGAGGAGATGGAGAGTGAGCAGACAGGCCTCGCCTTTTCTCTCCCTCCCTCTTCCGAGCGCGCACGTGCGAATTCGCCGGTCGAATTTTTGCCTGATTTTCAATTTCCTAGCCCGAAAGCACGTGATTTCGTTTCTTTCGGGCTAGATGATATTCTGCACACGGCAGCCTCCGACTCCGAGGATTTCGGGCCTGCTTTAGCAGATGCGCTCCCGCCTAGCAGCCAGGAGGCGCGGCCTTCAGCGGCCTACTCTGAACTCGTGGACGTGCTTTCGCGCGCCACCGAAAAGCTTGCGCTTGATTGGCCCGATGAGCCCCGCGAGTCTCGAGCTTCGAAGCTCGACGATCGCTTCCTCATCGGCGCGCACTCCAAGCTTGAAAGGAGGAAGCTGCCATTTTTCAGCGATCTGCATCGTGAGATCTCCAGTTCCTGGAAGCAGCCATTTTCCTCCCGCCTTACTAACGCGGCAGCCGCTGACTTCACCAACCTTGTGGGTTCTGTGGAGCAGGGTTACACCGCCATGCCGGTGATTGAGGATACTTTGGCCTCACATCTTTCACCTTCTTTGGCTCCTTCTTGGAAGTCCCGCCCCCTCCTTCCTTCCAAGCCGTGTAGGACCACTTCCGCCCTTATCGGGAAGTCCTACATCGCGGCCGGTCAGGCAGGTATGGCCCTTCACACAATGGCCATCCTTCAGGCCTGCCAGGCGGACGTCCTGAAGGAAATGGACGAAGGGACCGGCTTGACTCCTGAAGCCGTGAAGGAGCTACGAAGAGCCACTGACTTGGCTCTGAGAGCCACCAAGCACACCGCACGTGCCGTGGGGCGCTCTATGGCGGCTTCGGTGGCCGCAGAACGCCATCTGTGGCTCAACCTGACCGAGATTCGGGAGAGGGAGAAGACGTTTTTAATGGACGCACCCATCTCACAATCTGGGTTGTTCGGGGAGGCTGTTAGCGCTGTAGTGGACAAGTTCCGCTCAGCCAAAACCCAGTCGGCTGCTCTCAATCAGTTCATGCCGAGGAGAGCAAGGGATTTTTCAACTCCCTCCTCCTCTTTGTCTAGGGAGCAGCCGCCCCCCAGGAGGGAACCCCCTAGCGGCGGAGCCCAGGCCACGCGCCTTCCCCCCACTACGGTTTGGGGAGCCCGCGGCCGGTCTTCTTCCCGCCAACAACCACGCAAGCGGGTTAACATGAAGCGGCCCAACAAGCCTGCCGCTTCGGCTAACCCGGGTCGTTCCTGACCTCCGGGTCGGAATGAGGAGAGTCGTTTCACCGTTACGGGGCGAGACCAGACCGCGAAAGCGTTTCTGCCCGCCCCGAACGCGCTCTCCTCACTTAAATCTGTCACAACCACCCTTCGAGGCTTGGTGTGCAGATCCAATTCACCCTCATTTTCACTCGGGCTGGCAGTTGGGGGACGCGTTCGTCTTTCCCCCTTTGCAGCCCGTCCACTCGCCGCCGGCGTGCCGCATGTTAGGAGACATAGCTGTTTCTCTCCTGCAGTGTACGGAACCCGTGCCGGCCACCCGTCAGCCCAGCACTTCTCTCTCCGCCATCCCGAGCAAGGACGCCGAGGGCTTTCCTTCACGGTGGAGGGTGCCGCTGCTTCCAGGCCTTCTCGACACCCCATCTCAGGTATGTCTTCCCTTGCACGACACTATGATTCCTCTGTCACACTTCCTTCACGAATGGGAGCGTTTACCCGGGGTATCGCTGTGGGTTCTCCGCACAATTCGAACCGGTTACACTCTTCAGTTTGGGAAAAATCCCCCCCGTTTCGACGGGGTTCACCTGACAGTAGTAAACAGCGCCGCCAAGGCTTCTGTTCTACAACAGGAACTTTCCTCCCTCCTGCAGAAAGGAGCAATAGAGGAAGTACCGCAGACGGAAGTCGAACGAGGTTTCTTCAGCCGCTACTTCCTCGTTCCAAAGAGGGACGGCGGCTTGAGGCCTATCCTGGATCTACGGCGTTTGAATCTTTCCCTCTACAAAGGGAAGTTCAAAATGCTGACGATGAGAACCATCATGTCTCAGGTTCAGGAGGGAGACTGGTTTGTCACCATCGACCTGAAGGATGCGTATTTTCACATCCAGGTCGTTCACAGACACAGGAGATTCCTTCGGTTCGCCTTTGGAGGGAAGGCTTACCAATACAAGGTTCTGCCCTTCGGCCTGGCTTTGGCCCCGAGGACATTTACCAAATGCATGGATGCTGCACTGGCCCCTTTGAGGCTCCAGGGCATCCGTGTACTGAACTATCTGGACGACTGGCTCATTCTGGCTCACTCCAGGGAGCTAGTGAGTCGTCACAGGGATATCGTTCTCGGCCACATCCATTCTCTTGGCCTCAGAATGAACGCCAAGAAGAGTGTGCTCCTCCCATCTCAACGAACTGTATTTCTAGGAGTTCGTTTGGATTCCGTTCAGATGCAGGCCCGTTTGGCTCCTGCCCGGATACCAGTTTTTACAGCATGTTTGGCCCGCTTCAAGCTAGACCATCATGTCTCTGTAGGTACCTGCCGCAGGCTGTTGGGCCTTATGGCAGCAGCCTCCCCTGTGTTGCCCCTAGGGCTGCTTCACATGAGGCCATTCCTTTGGTGGATGAAGGAGCTGAGGTTACACCCCACTGTACCAGCTACTCGCCTTGTCAGAGTGTCGCGCAGTTGCTGTCGACACCTGTTAATGTGGCGAGACCCCGTCTTTCTCCGGAGCGGGGTGAGAATGGGTGCGATCCACCGTCGCCATATGATCACGACGGACGCATCAATGACAGGCTGGGGCGCGGTCTTCGAAGGAAGGCCGGCGAGTGGAGAGTGGAAGGAAGGGTTCCTCTTTTGGCATATAAACTGCCTGGAACTCAGGGCTGTCTTCCTGGCTTTGAAGTATTTTCTCCCCGTTCTCGGGGAGCATCATGTCATAGTCAGGACGGACAATATGGCGGTTGTGTCCCACATAAACCGCCAAGGAGGTTCAAGGTCGCGCACCCTGGACAGGCTTGCGCGCCATCTTCTCCTTTGGTCTCAAGACAAGTTCCTCTCTTTGAGGGCGGTTCACGTTCCGGGAGTACTGAACCTGGCGGCCGATTTTCTGTCGAGACAGAAGCTCAAGCCGGGGGAATGGATGTTGAACCGTCAGACGGTATCCCAGATCTGGGATCTGTTTGGAAAAGCGGAGGTGGACCTCTTTGCTTCTCAAGAGTCATCCCAGTGCCCGCTCTGGTTCTCCCTGAGTTTCCCGACGACTCTAGGCATAGATGCGTTCGCCCACCCATGGCCGAATGTCAGTCTGTACGCGTTTCCGCCAATAAAGCTGATTCCGGCAGTACTATGCAGAGTGAAGGTGAGCGGTGCCCGTCTCCTTCTCATAGCCCCATTCTGGCCCTCCCAGACCTGGTTCTCGGAGCTAACTCCCCTCTTGTATCGGCCTCCTTGGGAGATTCCGATCAGGCGGGACTTACTGTCCCAGCTTCAGGGCAAGATCTGGCATCCTCAGCCGGAGCTCTGGAAGTTGTGGGTATGGCCCATACAGGGCCAAGGGCTGTGATTGATGGTTTGCCTGCCGAAGTTCAGGAAACCATAGCCAGTGCCAGAGCCCCCGCTACCAGGAAGCTATACTCTTCCAAGTGGGGCGTCTTTGAATCGTGGTGTTTGACTCGTGCAATCGACCCAGTTAACTGCCCTGTTGGTCCAGTGCTGGAGTTTTTGCAAGAAAGGCTGACAGCGGGGGCGGCTGCTACCACCCTTAGGGTTTATGTAGCGGCCATTGCAGCTCGAAGAGAGCTGGATGAGATCCCCTTGGGGAGGCATCGGTTGGTCTCCGCTTTCATGCGTGGGGCCAGACGCCTTAGGCCTGTTCGCCCCACGGCAGTTCCTTCTTGGGACTTGTCAGTCGTCCTCGAAGGACTAGTGACGGCCCCTTTTGAGCCCTTAGAGTCAGCTTCGGATCGGATACTGACTCTTAAGGTTGTTCTTTTACTGGCGCTTACGTCACTGAAAAGAGTTGGAGATCTGCAGGCTTTTTCTGTCAGTGAAACGTGTATGGACTTTGCCCCGGGTCTAGTCAAAGTTACCCTGCGGCCTAGGCCGGGTTACATTCCCAAGGTCTTGTCCACGTCGTTTCGTTCTCAAGTGGTCACTCTTCACTCTTTCCATCCCCCTCCCTTTGCTTCAAGTGAGGATGAGAGACTCCACATGCTCTGCCCGGTCAGGGCATTGAAGCTATATGTGGATCGCTCCAAGGTTTGGAGAAAATCTCCCCAGTTATTGATCTGTTTTGGTGCTGGTCGCCGCGGGCTTGCCACGTCAAAGCAGAGGATTTCTCACTGGGTGAGAGATGCTATTTCGCTGGCTTATGAGGCGCGGGAACTCCCTTCACCTCTTAGTCTTCGGGCGCATTCTACTAGAGGCGTAGCCTCCTCTCAAGCTCTTTTTAGAGGGGTACCCCTGGAGGATATTTGTGTTGCGGCAGGATGGTCTTCTCCGCACACCTTTGTCAGGTTTTACAACCTTGATGTTGATACGGCTCCAGGTTCTCAGGTCCTGTCTGTTTGAACCGACCGTATGTTGTTGGTTCATTATTGGGCCAGATAGGCAGCGTTTTCAGCTTGGCGTGTTTGGTATATCGTTCCCGATGCGTTAAGCTAAGCAACGCAGTGTAGAGTTACCTATGAAAGAGAACGTCTCGGGTTACTCGCGTAACCCTTGTTCTCTGAATAGGGAACGAGACACTGCGTTCGCTGCCAAGCTTCTCAGGCTGCCGACAGGATTCTTTTCGGCAGAGAAATCTGAGGAGTGGATGGCGCGTTCGCCAGTATGACCTGACGACGTCATTGCGTCAGAGACGGCGTCGCGCCATCAGCCAATGAATTGGCGTGATTCTATATGGGTTCAGGACTCGGTCACGCGAAGGCGTTCCCGATGCGTTAAGCTAAGCAACGCAGTGTCTCGTTCCCTATTCAGAGAACAAGGGTTACGCGAGTAACCCGAGACGTTTTATTCCGCACACACCCGCTCCCCCGATTTCTTCACATTTCTGCTGAAAGAAAGAGAGCTAGGCTAACAAATAAAAGTGTAGTCTGCACAATTTTATTTATTTTATTCGTCTTGTCAAGAGTCTTGAATTTATTGACTGATAAATGTCAATAACATTTTGCTGCCAACACAGAATAAAGTGTCACAGAGAGGAAAAAAAAGTTATATAAAAATTGCAATCCCTGTAATCCATTTTGTCAGGATATAATTCGTTTAGGCTAACATTCAGCCTACAACACAATAGGAAAAAATGTAGGTTTAGCCTAATATATAGTTTATAAGTCTTGTCAAAACACTAAATTCATTTAACATCTTGCTTTTAACACAATGAAAAGTGCAGCAGAGAAAAATAAATAAATTCGACACAGTCTGTCATTTAAAATCATAGAATAAGCATAATACAAAAAAGAAAAAAGGAAAGATGAGTTGAACGTCCTTCAATGACATCGCATTCACACTCCATCTTTATTCTGATCTGTCACTCATCACAGCCTGCCAGTTCTGTTTGAGAGCTGTATATTATATCTGCATCGTTGCACATGCTTTGCTCAGACCCTGCAAATAAAACGAAGCACTGGTTCCTGCTGCAGCGCGCGCATAACGGTCCGAGTGCAGGCTGTATCGGAGCTCGATAAGATTAAAGCGCAGATATGCTGTTCTGAAAGGACGTATGGGAACGGGATATTGTTAGACTGCCCGCTCAAATTCAAATTGCGCCAGAGTTACCGACCGTTACAAAAATTTATTTTTGTTTATTTTTAAATTCGGGAAATTAATCCCGCGGTGTAAGAAATCTAGTCGGGACCGCCGCGGCAAGAGCATGGCTCTCGTTCGTTCGGTGCACTGCGTTGAGCAGCAGCGTTCAGTTTTAATTGTAGTGTCCTCTATCTGAACGAATAAATTTGTATTACTATAAAAACAATCTAAACGATGGTGCCATGGTGAGCAAGTGACGTAACGGTGTTGCGCCTTAACACTGGTATTACCGTCATCACGTCTATCGCGGCAAGCCTACTTCACTCTGTTATTTATTTACTTTATAACAGTAAATAAATATCGGTTCTGCATATCGGTTATCGGGTACAGAAACGTACAAATAATCTGTATCGGTATTGGTTATAAAAAATCAATATCGGTCGATCACTAAACCTTATGGTGTTTTATAATGTGTCTGTGGCTTTTGTGGGGCTTAACAATAACACAATATTAGCTATGCAGAATATCAAAAATAATAAATAGGAGCATAGAAACATATACCAAACAAAGAGTGCTTCCAGTATTTAAGATTATCTGAATGTTTTCCATTCAAGGACTGTGAGTGATTTTTCTTCATCTTTACTGTTGTTTTTTACTATGACATCATAGACCGCGGGAGATCTATTAAGCTGCATTCACGCAATGATCTCTTTTGAAATACAAGAAGTAATGTGGTTGGTCCTGTCCGTTGAATCCCTTAACGGGATCTCTGGGTATTATGACTTGTATGGCTTGATATAATGTATTTTATGTATCTTACTGAAATATGTAGAAGAAAACCCATGAATGTTTCTGTTATTTAAAAAAAAATCAGAGTTTTATACATATTTTGGACTATGGGGGGGTGCCATTTTTGTGATGACATAAAATGGTTGCACTCGGTGAGCTACCTGTTGCTATTTTTACCACAACACATCTCGGAATAGACAACTCGGAAAATAAAATACTGATATAATGACCACAGCGACCGAAAGAGCTTACAGGTGGCGATGGATATAAGTATAGGTTTAAACCAAATGCTGTTACATGGATTTTTCCCCACAAGGAGTCTAAACGCCTCTGATATTGAGTAAGATCCCTGCTGAGAAACTCCTAGCGGCAGGTGGCACTTCAAGCCTTTCCTTGGTTTCCGGTGTAAACATACATGCTCAGTCTATCAGCTGCTCTGCTCGTGCTCATCCGGTCTCTTTTCACAGCAGTTCGGTCAGCGTACTATTGGAGTAACTGAATAACTCAGCATATTGGTTTATTTGGACTCGGAGTGGCAGGCACGTTTATAAACTGAATAATTTAAGTAATTTGTGTATTGGAGAGGCGAACAGTTTCAAACGATTCCGTTAGATTTGGTGAACTGGTTCACTAAGAAGATCTGGTTATATCGTCTGATTCGTTCCCGAACCCGGACATCACTAAACAAGCAGCGCTGCCCTTATGAACTTTAAAATGCATTATACAGAGGCAAGATGAAAAGAAAAAATACCATCTAAACTTTTCTAAAGACAGTAAGTACCCCTCAGACAAGCACTCATATAAACTCCTACCCCTAATTGGATCTCGATTCCTTTAGCATCTCAACCGGCTCGCGGTTAATAGTTACATCCAGGGTTTGAAATTAACACCCGCCAAAAACGGGTAAAAATCAGCTGTGGCGGGTAATGCCGTTTTGAAGGATGTTTTTTTTTTTTATGTGGGCTCAATGGATGAACAGTGTGGGAATGGAATTTAAGGGGGATACTATCAAGGTTGTAATTGGTACAAAATGACATCCTTGTCTCTTGGGAAGGTACATGGTCTATTGCATTGACCTTCAAGATAAGTTTGGATACTATTGTTGCTTTAGAAGTACTAGGTGCAGAATTCTGAAGCCACTTTGATTACAAATCTCGGAGATCTTGTTAAATAATAGCTAACCATACCAAGTTATGTTCACTCGTTATTTTCTTGGGGAAGTCAAATCTGTGCAGGTTTAGCGCAAATACTGAACCCGTGAGACATCATGCCATTATCGAGTATATTGCAAACAAAACACACACAGAATGCACGCATGCGTGACTACGATGAAGTCTGGTTAGACTAAGGGTGAATCCCATTTCTCTGTCTTACCCCCTTCCCCTTCGTCTTACCCCTAGCCCTTGTCCCTCGAAACCGAGTGGCAAGCGTTAGGGGTGAAAACATACTAGTGATCGACCGATATTGATTTTTTATAACCGATACCGATATTTATATAACCGATATTCAGAACCGATATTTATTTACTGTTATAAAGTAAATAAATAACAGAGTGAAGTAGGCTTGCCGCGATAGACGTGACAACGGTTATACTGGTCTTAAGCCGCAACACTGTTACATTACTTGCTCACCGTGGCACCGTCCCCCCACCGTCCTTTAGATTGTTTTTATAGTAATCAAAATAAATTCGTTCAGATAGAGGACACTAAAATTAAAACTGACCGCGGCTGCTAAATGCAATGCACCGAACGAACGAGAGTCTTGCATCACAGCAGTCTAGGTCTGCATTGCCAGCTGTCCCGACCAGATTTATTACTCCGCTGTCCTTGAAGGACGTGCAATTCTCTTTCCTTTTTTTTTGTATTATGCTTATCCTATCATTTTAAATGACAGACTGTGTCGAATTCATTTATTTTTTCTCTGCTGCACTTTTCACTGTGTTAACAGCAAGATGTTAAATGAATAGTGTTTTGACAAGACTACTAAAATAGCTATTAGGCTAAACCTTCATTTATTTCCTATTGTGTTGTAGGCTGAATGTTAGCATAAACGAATTATATCCTGACAAAACAAATTATAATAGGGATTACAATTTTTGTATAACTTTTTTCCTCTCTGTGAAACTTTATTCCGTGTTGGCAGCAAAATGTTATTGACATTTATCAGTCAATAAATTCAAGACTCTTGACAAGACGAATAAAATAAATACACTTTTGTGCAGACTAAACTTTTATGTGTTAGCCTATCTCTCTGTCTTTCATCAGAAATGTGAACAAACAGTTAATATATCGCGGGAGCGGAATAAAACCTAAAATAGTCCCGCGCAGACCTCTACATCACAGATCAGATTTCATTTATCACGTGAAGAGAGATGACTGACAAGAAGAGTGAGGTGAGAGACAACACGATGCGGAAGAGTTTCTAAACCAAATGTAAAAGCGCCCGTTTTATGCCTGTTAACTTCTGAGTCTGACATTAATCTAAGTCAAGGAGAAAACTCACCGAGATCTACCAAGTGAAAAGTAAATAAATGATAAAATAGGCTACACATTAAATAAATAATTAAAAAGGCTTGTTGTGATGTATCTTTGTTGCATTAATTTAATAATAATAAATAAAATAGTGTTTTATTATTATGCACTATTCACGTCGCTGTATTCAACTATATACTGAGCTGTATTCAAGCAGAAATATGAGTGATCGAGAGCACACATACACGGTTCGTTTGCGCATCATTTATAACGGACACAGCGCGCGCCTAATGCACGATCATGTCACTGTAATCAGCTTTACCATGATTACAAAACTTGCCCATTAAAACTTGCGTGTACTAGTGTGACACTGGTTTCTTTTATACAGCGAGAGCTGTAGTTTGTGTATCATATGTTCATACAGCGGTTTTGAGCCGCCGTTCAGTCTGTATTCACAGCGCCATGAGAACCGTATTTCTCCTCCTAAACACATACGTAGAGAGGTGAATACGATCTATTACCCCTGATCTAAGTGATAATGTTAAAAAAAAAACATTCGTTTCTCATTTATTTGGTTCCACAGTATTTGCTGTTTTTTATTTTAAACACTGCTTGACGCCGAATTGCTGCTGATATTAAAGTCAAAGTAAAACGCGCACGGCGCTTACAGGCTTATTTAAAACCTAAGGAAAGCAAGGAAAACTCAAACAAAATATCAACTTCATTTTAAACTACAGTTTTAGGTTTATAAGCTGTTATATTCTCTGGAATATTGAAATAAGCTATAACAAACAAAACATTGTATTTTATTGCATTGCTCAACTGGCATGTTTTGTCAGAATTCAAATGTTTTTGTCATTCTAGATTATGAAGACTGCTGACAGCGCGGTTTATCTATTTACACAGAACTACTCAAACTGCGATCGCTTGCAGAGATAATAAATAATTAATTTCGATAGAGATGTATTTATTTAGATGTTTATTGGCGAAATAATGGTTCTATAGTAAATGTTAATATAAGTCAGCGTGTTTCAAACAAGTTAATCTTGTATAAAGTTACATGCGGTGGTTGTGCTGGAGCTTCTCCTGAGTGAACAGTGTCCACTGCTCCAGGTGTGTGTGTGTATGTGTGTGTGTCCACTTCTCCAGGTGTGTGTGCACTTGGATGGGTCAAATGTAGAGAACAAAATTTCACTGCTGGTTATACTCTGTATAATTATGGATGTAAAAAAATAAAAATAAAAATTCAAAACCGATATTTTTTTTTTACAAAACCGATAACCGATAATGGTAAAATGCTTAAATATCGGGAGAAATATCGGTAAACCGATATATCGGTCGATCTCTAAAACATACCCCTATGTATTGAGACACCACTTGGTTATGGTTACGTCATCATACATCGTCGCTAGCTGGCTGTTACATCACCAGAGGCGATAAGTGTTGATCGCAAACTTACCGTCTAAAAGAGTGTGTTTGTCGATTGCGTGGGTTTTAGTGATGTTTTCTGTAGTCAGAGAAACGTGGGACTGTTGTGCAAATCAGCAATGTAACGTTAGCGCGGAAATATATATATATATATATTTTTTTTTTTTAAGAGCATGGTTGCAAATATATATGTAAGTTACAGGACTGTGTAGAGCACAAAACAAGACTGTCGTAATTTTAAATAAAGACGAAAATACTATCTGGATGACCTGGCTGCAGTGTGTTCTGGGTACCCCTTGGTTTCAAGTAAGCTCGCGAAAATTCTTGGTTTTAAGGGCTATCTTCCCCTTACCCCTACCCCTCGATCAAAACGAGAATTGGGACAGCCCTTACTCTCACGTGAATGTGCAAAACTAAGGGGAAGGGGTGAGACAGAGAAATGGGATTCAACCTAACTTACTTGCAAATACTTAAGAGTTTTTTTACTGCATGATTCAGTCTATTAATATGCATTAAGAATGATCACATCATTCAAGATAAGGGGGCAGAAAATGCATAAGCCCAATATAAATATATATATCAATTAATATAGTTATTCAATATCACACGAAGAGTGCCGTTTTTCTTAAAAAATTAGCATGGTTACAAATGTGATATTGATTTTATACAACAATTCAATAAAAAAAGTTAACATCAATAGACTTGTGTTTTAGACAAAATATTGGCTATTTTCTATCTATTTTGCCAACAACAAAAAACCATTCCAAATACAGCCACAGCACTGTTTTGTGTCTCTTGGCAACATGACAATGTTTTGTTCGTTCCTGAATGAATCAACCGTTTAATGATTCGGTTCAATCGCAACGACTTGCTGCCATCTACTGGTGGTTTTAATTTTACATTTAAAGTATCTTTTCCATTTTAAAGTAATTTCAAATATCAGTATTCAACATTTCATGTTTAAAATATCAAAATATAATTTATACATTTGTAACTGCAGTTTAAAGCATTCCATGCAGTAAGCTGCATGGAATGTGTGTAAATTTATGTAAATGCCACTTCATATGCAACTTCTGCAAAGATGTTTTTTTAGACTGATTGCATTTGTTTAGTAACAGCCTAAATGTATTATTATTATAATTGACTGATTAAATGTAAGAATTTGACTCAATATATGATGTACACCTTTAGAAAAAATGGCTTTATAAAGGTAAAAATGTACATAAAAGGTAAAACTCAATTTAATCTTATTGGAAAAGATTAATTTCTATCACTGCTGTGAGCTGACCACTCAGAATATGAAGAATATCAAAAACTTGGTCAGCTGTCCACAGTAGTCCTTTAAAGATCAGCACAAAAGCACACTCACCAAAATATTGTTTAATTACCTTTTATTGATAAAATCCCAGAAAATATTGAGATTTTTTCAATATCGCACAAGCCTTAGTAGCCTGGAATGTCCAGTGTAGACTGCCTCAAGCTGCTGGTATTTTTTGGGGGGGCTAGTAGAAGTTATGAATGACCGGTTATTTAAAATCTAGTAGCCAAATTGGCTGGTGAGTGAAAGTTAATTTAAATCCCTTGTTACATCCCTAGATATAATACACTTCCAAATAGGGGTGGGCGATATGGCAAAAATATCATATCACGATTGTTTTTGCAATATCATGATTTTATCACGATTCTTTGTCATGTTGAGCAGTGCAGCCAAAATTATTTCCCCATTATAAAGACAAATCCTTTAAAAGTAACAAAATTATAAAAAGAATGGTGGATATTTAGGCCAAAGTGGACGAAGATAAAAATATTTTTTCATTATTTTCTTTATTAAAAATAAGAACCAAGATACACATAATATACAAATAAAACAAACAGTGCTTTATTTTCAGATACATATTTAGCAGGAGCTTTCAAGAAATTGAATGAACAAATATAAAAATAAAACTCTATATAGATTGATTCCTATTAAAGCTGCTGTATTATTTTTTCTGTCAAGAGTAGAGTTATTTTTATCTTTTTGTTCTTTAATGCTAAAACAACAAAACACAAATTGTCCTCTGTCGATTCTGTCATTGAAAACTATGACATTTTTATTTATACCATTTACTCATTCAAGTTTAGTTTTAAACCTGAATGAGTTTTTTTTTCTGCTGAACATTAACGCTATTTTGAAGAATGTGGAAAACCAAAAAGTTGCTGGTCCACCGTGACTGCCATAATATTGTTTCCTTCTATCAATGACAATGTGGACTAGCAACTGTTTGGTTACCCACGTTTTTCAAAATATCATCTTTTGTGTTCAGCAAAGAAAGAAATTAATACAGGTTTGGGACAACATGTGAGTGAGTAAATGACAGAAATTAAATGTTAGGGTCAACTATCCCTTTAATTACAGTCGGTAACATATTTAGTTCTGTCCCTTTAAGACCTGAATGCATCTAATATCCAGGCACGCATCCGTTTGTCTCGGCTGTTTACTTTTATTTTAGACAACCAATTGAGTCTATGCATAAACCTTATGTGTTTTGACACTATTAGCACAAAAGATAACTTGGTTCAGTTATCAGGTGCTGTTTGACGGGCTTTTTCGTGCACGCTCTTCAGGTGTACGGGCTCAGAAAAAGCGCACGTCAGAACAGTGTGTGATTGAAACGTTTAACGTAAACGCTTTAAAACACGCAAATAATGTACTTTTGTGATTGCGAATAAGTGCAGTGTTCCGTGAGAGTAACTCAACTGCTAAGTTAACACGGATGTGAATGTATGTCGCATTGGACAGTTTGATATGGAGGCACCAGAACTGCAGCTGATAGAATGTGCGCTGTAGCACGATACTACGATATTTCTCCAAAAGCAGATCATGGAGACATTTTTATCGTCCACGATCAAAAATCATCATATCGCAAGCCCCTACTTCCAAAGAGTTAATTTAATGTGGTTGAAGTCTTGGATGAAGATAGTCGAGTCGAAGTTTTAAGAATAAAGGAATAAGGTTTTTTATTGAAGAATTGTCTTCAGCCCAAACAATACTGAAAGTTTTCACCCAGATGTTCTTCTGGCTGATCATGTGAAAACGTCTCGGGTTACTTGCGTAACCCTTGTTCTCTGAGTAGGGAACGAGACACTGCGCTGAACGCTTCGGGAACGCCCACTGCGGACCGAGTCTGAAAACCCATATAGAATCACGCCAATTCATTGGCTGATGGCGCGACGCCGTCTCTGACGCAATGACGTCGTCAGGTCATACTGGCGAACGCGCCATCCACTCCTCAGATTTCTCTGCCGAAAAGAATCCTGTCGGCAGCGTGAGGAGCTTGGCAGCAAGCGCAGTGTCTCGTTCCCTACTCAGAGAACAAGGGTTACGCAAGTAACCCGAGACGTTCTCTTTCATAGGTAACTCAACACTGCGCTGAACGCTTCGGGAACGATATACCAAACACGCCAAGCTGTAAGCGCTGCCTATCTGGTTTCCCGATAATGAACCAACAACATACAGTCGGTTCAAACAGACATACGGTCGGTTCAAACAGACAGGACCTGAGAACCTGGAGCCGTATCAACGTCAAGGTTATAAAACCTGACAAAGGTGTGCGGAGAGGACCATCCTGCCGCAACACAAATATCCTCCAGGGGTACCCCTCTAAAAAGAGCTTGAGAGGAGGCTACGCCTCTAGTAGAATGCGCCCGAAGACTAAGAGGTGAAGGGAGTTCCCGCGCCTCATAAGCCAGCGAAATGGCGTCTCTCACCCAGTGAGAAATTCTCTGCTTTGACGTGGCAAGCCCGCGGCGACCAGCACCAAAACAGATCAATAACTGGGGAGATCTTCTCCAAACTTTGGAGCGATCCACATACAGCTTCAATGCCCTGACCGGGCAGAGCATGTGGAGTCTCTCATCCTCACTTGAAGCAAAGGGAGGGGGATGGAAAGAGTGAAGAGTGACCACTTGAGAACGGAACGACGTGGACAAGACCTTGGGAATGTAACCCGGCCTAGGCCGCAGGGTAACTTTGACTAGACCCGGGGCAAAGTCCATACATGTTTCACTGACAGAAAAAGCCTGCAGATCTCCAACTCTTTTCAGTGACGTAAGCGCCAGTAAAAGAACAACCTTAAGAGTCAGTATCCGATCCGAAGCTGACTCTAAGGGCTCAAAAGGGGCCGTCACTAGTCCTTCGAGGACGACTGACAAGTCCCAAGAAGGAACTGCCGTGGGGCGAACAGGCCTAAGGCGTCTGGCCCCACGCATGAAAGCGGAGACCAACCGATGCCTCCCCAAGGGGATCTCATCCAGCTCTCTCCGAGCTGCGATGGCCGCTACATAAACCCTAAGGGTAGTAGCAGCCGCCCCCGCTGTCAGCCTTTCTTGCAAAAACTCCAGCACTGGACCAACAGGGCAGTTAACTGGGTCAATTGCACGAGTCAAACACCACGATTCAAAGACGCCCCACTTGGAAGAGTATAGCTTCCTGGTAGAGGGGGCTCTGGCACTGGCTATGGTTTCCTGAACTTCGGCAGGCAAACCATCAATCACAGCCCTTGGCCCTGTATGGGCCATACCCACAACTTCCAGAGCTCCGGCTGAGGATGCCAGATCTTGCCCTGAAGCTGGGACAGTAAGTCCCGCCTGATCGGAATCTCCCAAGGAGGTCGATACAAGAGGGGAGTTAGCTCCGAGAACCAGGTCTGGGAGGGCCAGAATGGGGCTATGAGAAGGAGACGGGCACCGCTCACCTTCACTCTGCATAGTACTGCCGGAATCAGCTTTATTGGCGGAAACGCGTACAGATTGACATTCGGCCATGGGTGGGCGAACGCATCTATGCCTAGAGTCGTGGGGAAACTCAGGGAGAACCAGAGCGGGCACTGGGATGACTCTTGAGAAGCAAAGAGGTCCACCTCCGCTTTGCCAAACAGATCCCAGATCTGGGATACCGTCTGACAGTTCAACATCCATTCCCCGGGCTTGAGCTTCTGTCTCGACAGAAAATCGGCCGCCAGGTTCAGTACTCCCGGAACGTGAACCGCCCTCAAAGAGAGGAACTTGTCTTGGGACCAAAGGAGAAGATGGCGCGCAAGCCTGTCCAGGGTGCGCGACCTTGAACCTCCTTGGCGGTTTATGTGGGACACAACCGCCATATTGTCCGTCCTGACTATGACATGATGCTCCCCGAGAACGGGGAGAAAACACTTCAAAGCTAGGAAGACAGCCCTGAGTTCCAGGCAGTTTATATGCCAAAAGAGGAACTCTTCCTCCCACTCTCCACTCGCCGGCCTTCCTTCGAAGACCGCGCCCCAGCCCGTCATTGATGCGTCCGTCGTGATCATATGGCGACGGTGGATCGCACCCATTCTCACCCCGCTCCGGAGAAAGACGGGGTCTCGCCACATTAACAGGTGTCGACAGCAACTGCGCGACACTCTGACAAGGCGAGTAGCTGGTACAGTGGGGTGTAACCTCAGCTCCTTCATCCACCAAAGGAATGGCCTCATGTGAAGCAGCCCTAGGGGCAACACAGGGGAGGCTGCTGCCATAAGGCCCAACAGCCTGCGGCAGGTACCTACAGAGACATGATGGCCTAGCTTGAAGCGGGCCAAACATGCTGTAAAAACTGGTATCCGGGCAGGAGCCAAACGGGCCTGCATCTGAACGGAATCCAAACGAACTCCCAGAAATACAGTTCGTTGAGATGGGAGGAGCACACTCTTCTTGGCGTTCATCCTGAGGCCAAGAGAATGGATGTGGCCGAGAACGATATCCCTGTGACGACTCACTAGCTCCCTGGAGTGAGCCAGAATGAGCCAGTCGTCCAGATAGTTCAGTACACGGATGCCCTGGAGCCTCAAAGGGGCCAGTGCAGCATCCATGCATTTGGTAAATGTCCTCGGGGCCAAAGCCAGGCCGAAGGGCAGAACCCTGTATTGATAAGCCTTCCCTCCAAAGGCGAACCGAAGGAATCTCCTGTGTCTCTGAACGACCTGGATGTGAAAATATGCATCCTTCAGGTCGATGGTGACAAACCAGTCTCCTTCCTGGACCTGAGACATGATGGTTCTCATAGTCAGCATCTTGAACTTCCCTTTGTAGAGGGCAAGATTCAAACGCCGTAGATCCAGGATAGGCCTCAAGCCGCCGTCCCTCTTTGGAACGAGGAAGTAGCGGCTGAAGAAACCTCGTTCGACTTCCGACTGCGGTACTTCCTCTATTGCTCCTTTCTGCAGGAGGGAGGAAAGTTCCTGTTGTAGAACAGAGGCCTTGGCGGCGCTGTTTACTACTGTCAGGTGAACCCCGTCGAAACGGGGGGGATTTTTCCCAAACTGAAGAGTGTAACCGGTTCGAATTGTGCGGAGAACCCACAGCGATACCCCGGGTAAACGCTCCCATTCGCGAAGGAAGTGTGACAGAGGAATCATAGTGTCGTGCAAGGGAAGACATACCTGAGATGGGGTGTCGAGAAGGCCTGGAAGCAGCGGCACCCTCCACCGTGAAGGAGAGCCCTCGGCGTCCTTGCTCGGGATGACGGAGAGAGAAGTGCTGGGCTGACGGGTGGCCGGCACGGGTTCCGTACACTGCAGGAGAGAAACAGCTGTGTCTCCTAACATGCGGCTCGCCTGCGGCGAATGGACGGGCTGCAAAGGGGGAAAGAAGAACGCGTCCCTCAACTGCCAGCCCGAGTGAAAAGGAGGGTGAATTGGATCTGCACACCAAGCCTCGAAGGGTGGCTGTGACAGATTTAAGTGAGGAGAGCGCGTTCGGGGCGGGCAGAAACGCTTTTGTGGTCTGGCCTCGCCCCGTAACGGTGAAACGACTCTCCTCATTTCGACCCGGAGGTCAGGAACGACCCGGGTTAGCCGAAGCGGCAGGCTTGTTGGGCCGCTTCATGTTAACCCGCTTGCGTGGTTGTTGGCGGGAAGAAGACCGGCCACGGGCTCCCCAAACCGCAGTGGGGGGAGGGCGCGTGGCCTGGGCTCCGCCGCTAGGAGGCTCTCTCCTGGGGAGCGGCTGCTCCCTAGACACAGAGGAGGAGGGAGTTGAAAAGTCCCTTGCTCTCCTCGGCATAAATTGTTTGAGAGCAGCCGACTGAGTTTTGGCTGAGCGGAACTTGTCCACTACAGCGTTAACAGCCTCCCCAAACAACCCAGATTGTGAGATGGGTGCGTCCATTAAGAACACCTTCTCCTTCTCCCGAATCTCGGTGAGGTTGAGCCACAGATGGCGTTCTGCGGCCACCGAAGCCGCCATAGAGCGCCCCACGGCACGTGCGGTGTGCTTGGTGGCTCTCAGAGCCAAGTCAGTGGCTCTTCGTAGCTCCTTCACGGCTTCAGGAGTCAAGCCGGTCCCTTCGTCCATTTCCTTCAGGACATCCGCCTGGTAGGCCTGAAGGATGGCCATTGTGTGCAGGGCCATACCTGCCTGACCGGCCGCGATGTAGGACTTCCCGATAAGGGCGGAAGTGGTCCTACACGGCTTGGAAGGAAGGAGGGGGCGGGACTTCCAAGAAGGAGCCAAAGAGGGTGAAAGATGTGAGGCCAAAGTATCCTCAATCACCGGCATGGCGGTGTAACCCTGCTCCACAGAACCCACAAGGTTGGTGAAGTCAGCGGCTGCCGCGTTAGTAAGCCGAGAGGAAAATGGCTGCTTCCAGGAACTGGAGATCTCGCGATGCAGATCACTGAAAAATGGCAGCTTCCTCCTTTCAAGCTTGGAATGCGCGCCGATGAGGAAGCGATCGTCGAGTTTCGAAGCTCGAGACTCGCGGGGCTCATCGGGCCAATCCAGCGCAAGCTTCTCGGTGGCGCGCGAAAGCACGTCCACGAGCTCGGAGTAGGCCGCTGAAGGCCGCGCCCCTTGGCCGTTAGGCGGGAGCGCATCTGCTGAAGCAGGCCCGAAATCCTCGGAGTCGGAGGCTGCCGTGTGCAGAATATCATCTAGCCCGAAAGAAACTAAATCACGTGCTTTTGGGCTAGGAAACTGAAAATCAGGTAAAAATTCGACCGGCGAATTCGCACGTGCGCGATCGGGAGAGGGAGGGAGAGAAAAGGCGAGGCCTGTCTGCTCACTCTCCATCTCCTCGAGCTCGACATCCGAACCCCAGCTCGCGGCTCTACGAGAGGGCGCGGCCTCACGCGAGGCCGCGATCTCACGAGGCGGCGCGTTGGTGCTCGATGCGCGCCGTGAAAATTTGGAGGATTCGCGTTCACAATCCTCAAGCCGAGAGCGGAGGGTTATGAGACGGAAATCGTCGCAAATTTTGCAGTTCGAGGTCCCATAAACCGCCTCACGTGCATGCGAATAGCCCAAACACAAAATACACTTACTGTGTGGGTCTTCGCGAGCGATGAAACGCGTGCACGGTGGCATACAGCGGCGAAATTCCATGGCACTTCACCGCGAGGAGAACAAAGTTCCACTGAAGCAGTCGCCGAAGTGCAAATGAATAATCGCTGGTTAGTAATTTGGGTCAGAAATCGCAACAACGAAGGGCGATGTAGCCGCTTCGTGAAGGCAGAGAAATCTGAGGAGTGGATGGCGCGTTCGCCAGTATGACCTGACGACGTCATTGCGTCAGAATGGCGTCGCGCCATCAGCCAATGAATTGGCGTGATTCTATATGGGTTCAGACTCGGTCACGCAGTGGGCATTCCCGAAGTGTTCAAACGCAGCGTCTCATTCCCTATTCAGAGAACAAGGGTTACGCGAGTAACCAGAGACGTTCTCTTTCATAGGTAACTCAACACTGCGCTGAACGCTTCGGGAACGCCCACTGCGGACCGAGTCTGAAAACCCATATAGAATCACGCCAATTCATTGGCTGATGGCGCGACGCCGTCTCTGACGCAATGACGTCGTCAGGTCATACTGGCGAACGCGCCATCCACTCCTCAGATTTCTCTGCCGAAAAGAACCCTGTCGGCAGCGTGAGGTGCTTGGCAGTGTAATGATAACATATAATATATATATTGTTATAAGGGAAACCGGTCAATTTAGCTCAAAGGGAATCATTAATGATTTTATAGGGAATTTGAACCGACTCACTGTTTCACGGCGATTCACTGAACAAGCCGTATAACAAACTCTGCACTGGATATTAAAATCCCAAAATATAGTGAAAACACTATTAAATAGCACAGTAACAAAATCGACAGATTAAGACATTAACTTATGAACACAAAACACAAGATATTTCTCTTTTCAATATAAACAAGACTTTATTTCTATAACTCTAAGACATGTAAACTAATCTACACATGAACACAAGCATTCACGCGTTGCAAAAAGAGAGAAAGTGAGGAAAGGATTAGATTAAGAGAATGAGAATTTGATATCCCACGTTTACAGCAATATGTGCAATTGCATAAACCTGAACAACCATCAATCACTTATTTAACACTCGCATTGAGTTTTCAATGAGGCTAAAATCTATATTAAAATTACACCAGCTCAGCAAGAATCTGGGGTTCGTACTTGCGTTGCTTTTGTGTTTAAGGATTCCCTTTTGTCCTCCGTTTTTGCAAGAGAGGGTTTTCTCCGAAGTCGCTGATTGGCTTAGAGTTCAGGAGTCGTTGAAGTGGGCGTTGGTTATTGGCTGGTTTTGCAGAGTTTTTGGGCTGGTTGTCGTTGGCAAACGCAACTTAGCACACGAACTCAACGGAAAGAAAATAAACTAAAGTAAAAGGATGTAAAGAGACTAGGTGGTTTTTCTTTCCATCATGGTAGCAACTGGCTGGGTTGTGGTCCAGAGCACATGGCTGAAGAGAGAGTTAGATGGCATTTTTCCAGAGAGAGAGAGGGCGTTCAAGGGAGAGAGAGAGAGTATTTTCAGGAGAGAAGAATTCAAGAGTGTCCTGGGTATTTAACCTCGGCTTTCAGGCACCACCCCAATGGTTGTCTTGACCAATTAGATCCTATGCTGGCTCTGGGTGCTGCTTTGTTTCTCCACCCAATCAATAAATCAACATGTCATGTTTAGTCACATTGCCCGAATTTTACATTCTCTTGCAAAGTATCCTTTTGAATGTGATTTCTATAACCAGAATATGATACATTTGACAGATAATCACTTTGAAGAAATGTTTAAAGCTAGAAGTATCGAACTCATACCAAACATGACATTAACCCTTAAGGCTTAAACTAGTCAATACTAATTAAAAGCACGACAAACACAATGATTAAAACAAGGATAGTCAAATTTGGGGGTCACATACATAATATGCAGTTATGCATAGAAATTATTAGTTTCATTAACAATGAGAATGAAAGTCTTTTTTAAGATGATTTTACAGTTTTGTGACCCAAGGAATTTCATCCGGATCCTTTGTCCTGTTGCAGGGTGTATTCAGACGGGCTGGGGGTCTGATTTATGACTTCCTGCTGTTGTCTTGTGGAATTCGGCTCCTCATGTTTCAACTAGAGCTGGGCGGTATGACCAAAAATGTATATCACAGTATTTTTCTAAATTATACCGGTTTCACGGTATATGACTGTATTTTTTTTCATGCATGACCGGGTGTTAACCACATTTTCTACTGACTGAGGAAAAACTGCAGTAGATTGACTTAGAATGCCATATTTTAGTGTCATGATGAGTGAATATTGTAGAAAAAGTCCACACTAAATACAGGGGTTAAAGCAAAAAATATATATTTTGACTGAGAATATTTCCTCGGCCAAACCCCATTCCACAGCCATACGGCTACATTCACACACACAGTTTAAGAGCCGTGTTTTTCTTCTTGTAATTAGGAGCGCTTGTCCTCCTAATTAAAAACATTTAGGAGTACCTTCTGATCAATAAAAAAAAATTCTGATAAAAAAATTAGCCTTCCGAATACGAGGTGACATTTGACTCCTTAAAGTGACTTACAGGGGTATTTTATTTTTACCTTTGCAATAGCATCATTTACATCTACTTCAAATTCAAAAATGTATGTTTATAAGCTTTTTAAAATGTATATTTAAAAAATATAATAAGTACAATACGACAAATAAGTTACCAATGATGAAATTAGTATTAATAAAAAAAATAATTTGTATAATGTGGCACAAAAGAACACAAAAGGGGCTTGTACGTACATTTTCAGACGTTTAATGAGGCTCAGATGTGGCATGAGTGCAATTAATGTCATAGATTCATGTGGACATTAATGTTTTACTTATAAATTTGCTTTTAGTGATGCACAATGGCTCAGCTGTTACTTTATTTTGAACTATTTTCGTTGATGAAATAGAACAAAATCATGCAGTACTTGTTTATGGATCTTTTGTATTAAATCAATATCACATTTGCAAACTCCCCTTATAATTATTAAAAGCTGTCTACTGATCGCGATCTGTGGGCGCACAGAAATTAAGAGCGCACGAGTGAGCTCAAGAATCAAAAGCACGTGCAAATGTGATGCATTAATCCACTCCAGGCTTTGATCACACCCCCCTCAACAGACTGAATGCACCTCGTCTTTCCTTCATTTAAGACCTATTCAAGCTAAAATCAAGACAGTTATAACACTATTTGAGAAATGTAAGCGTATTTACGGTCTTAAAATTATGAAAAGTGAATTTAAGAAGGCGGGAACCCTGCAATTGACGGGAATCCGTCGTATCGACAGAGAACTTTAGTTTGTGAGAGACGCGGGAGCTTATGCAGTGGACGGTGGATATTTGAGGCAGTCAATGTGAATATTGTGGATGACTTCTTCTCTCTCATCACATTCTACTAGTGCTTCAGTTTCGGTATCAATAATGAACCAACAATGTACGGTCGGTTCAAACAGACAGGACCTGAGAACCTGGAGCCGTATCAACGTCAAGGTTGTAAAACCTGACAAAGGTGTGCAGAGAGGACCATCCTGCCGCAACACAAATATCCTCCAGGGGTACCCCTCTAAAAAGAGCTTGAGAGGAGGCTACGCCCTTAGTAGAATGCGCCCGAAGACTAAGAGGTAAAGGGAGTTTCCGCGCCTCGTAAGCCAGCAAAATGGCGTCTCTCACCCAGTGAGAAATCCTCTGCTTTGACGTGGCAAGCCCGCGGCGACCAGCACCAAAACAGATCAATAACTGGGGAGATTTTCTCCAAACCTTGGAGCGATCCACATACAGCTTCAATGCCCTGACCGGGCAGAGCATGTGGAGTCTCTCATCCTCACTTGAAGCAAAGGGAGGTGGATGGAAATAGTGAAGCGTGACCACCTAAGATCGAAACGATGTGGACAAGACCTTGGGAATGTAACCCGGCCTAGGCCGCAGGGTAACTTTGACTAGACCCGGGGCAAAGTCCATACACGTCCCACTAACAGAGAAGGCCTGCAGGTCTCCAACTCTTTTCAGTGACATAAGTGCCAGCAAAAGAACAACCGAAGCTGACTCTAAGGGCTCGAAAGGGGCCGTCACTAGTCCTTCGAGTACAACTGACAAGTCTCAAGAAGGAACTGCCGTGGGGCGAACCGGCCTAAGGCATCTGACCCCACGCATAAAGGCGGAGACCAAACGATGTCTCCCCAAGGGGATCTCATCCAGCTCTGTTCGAGCCGCAATGGCCGCTACATAAACCCTAAGGGTGGTAGCAGCCGCCCCCGCTGTCAGCCTTTCTTGAAAATACTCCAGCACTGGACCAACAGGGCAGTTAACTGGGTCAATTGCACGAGTCAAACACCAAGACTCAAAAACGCCCCACTTGGAAGAGTACAGCTTCCTAGTAGCGGGGGCTCTGGCACTGGCTATGGTTTCCTGAACTTCGGCAGGCAAACCATCAATCACAGCCCTTGGCCCTGTATGGGCCATACCCACAACTTCCAGAGCTCCGGTTGAGGATGCCAGATCTTGCCCTGAAGCTGGGACAGTAAGTCCCGCCTGATCGGAATCTCCCAAGGAGGCCGATACAAGAGGGGATTTAGCTCCGAGTACCAGGTCTGGGAGGGCCAGAATGGGCTATGAGAAGGAGATGGGCACCGCTCACCTTTACTCTGCATAGTACTGCCGGAATCAGCGTTATTGGCGGAAACGCGTACAGACTGACATTCCGCCATGGGTGGGCGAGCGCATCTATGCCCAGAGTCGTCGGGAAACTCAGGGAGAACCAGAGCGGGCACTGGGATGACTCTTGAGAAGCAAAGAGGTCCACCTCCGCTTTGTCAAACAGATCCCAGATCTGGGATACCGTCTGACGGTTCAACATCCATTCCCCCGGCCTGAGCTTCTGTCTCGACAGAAAATCGGCCGCCAGGTTCAGTACTCCCGGAACGTGAACCGCCCTCAAAGAGAGGAACTTGTCTTGGGACCAAAGGAGAAGCCTGTCCAGGGTGCGCGACCGTGAACCTCCTTGGCGGTTTATGTGGGACACAACCGCCATATTGTCCGTCCTGAATATGATATGATACCCCCCGAGAACGGGGAGAAAATACTTCAAAGCCAGGAAGACAGCCCTGAGTTCCAGGCAGTTTATATGCCAAAAGAGGAACTCTTCCTTCCACTCCCCGCTCTGCCTTCGAAGACCGCGCCCCAGCCTGTCATTGATGCGTCCGTCGTGATCATATGGCGACGGTGGATCGCACCCATTCTCACCCCGCTCCGGAGAAGACGGGGTCTCGCCACATTTAAAAGGGGTCGACAGCAACTGCGTGACACCCTGATAAGGCGGGTAGCTGGTACAGTGGGATGTAACCTCAGCTCCTTCATCCACCAAAGGAACGGCCTCATGTGAAGCAACCCTAGGGGCAACACAGGGGAGGCCGCTGCCATGAGACCCAACAGCCTGCGGCAGGTACCTACAGAGATATGATGGCCTAGCTTGAAGCGGGCCAGACATGCTGTAAGATCGGGTATCCGGGCAGGAGCCAAACGGGCCTGCATCTGAACGGGATCCAAACGAACCCCTAGAAACACGGTTCGCTGAGATGGGAGGAGCACACTCTTCTTGGCGTTGCTCCTGAGGCCAAGAGAATGGATGTGGCCGAGAACGATATCCCTGTGACGACTCACTAGCTTCCTGGAGTGAACCAGAAGGAGCCAGTCGTCCAGATAGTTCAGTACACGAATGCCCTGGAGCCTCAAAGGGGCCAGTGCAGCATCCATGCATTTCGTAAACGTTCTCGGCGCCAGGCCGAAGGGCAGGACCTTGTATTGGTAAGCCTTCCCTCCAAAGGCAAACCGAAGGAATCTCCTGTGTCTTTGAACGACCTGGATGTGAAATACGCATCCTTCCGGTCGATGGTGACAAACCAGTCCCCTCCTGGACCTGAGACATGATGGTTTTTATCAGCATCTTGAACTTCCCTTTGTAGAGGGAAAAATTAAAACGCTGTAGATCCAGAATGGGTCTCAGGCCGCCGTCCCCCTTCGGCTGAAGAACCCTCGTTCGATGTCCTAGTGCGGTATTTCCTCTATCGCTCTTTTCTGTAGGAAGGAGGAAAGCTATAGCTGTAGAACAGAAGCCTTGGAGGAGCTGTTTACTACCGTCGAGGCGGGGGGGATATTCCCCAAACTGAAGTGTGTAGCCGGACCGAATTGTGAGCAGCAGCACCCTCCGCCACGAAGGAGAGCCCTTGGTGTCCTTGTCCGGGTTGATGGAGTGTGAAGTGCTGGACTGACAGGTGGCCAGCACGGGGTCCAAACGCTGCAGGGGAGAATCGACTGTGTCCCCACACATGCGGCCCACTGGCGGCGAAAGGACGGACTGTAGCGGGGGAAAGACAACGCGTCCCCCAACTGCCAGACCGAGAATAAATGAGGATGAACTCGTCCCGCACGCCAAGCCCCTAGGGGTGGCTGTGACGGTTTTGAGTGAGGAGAGCACGTTTGAAGCGGGCAGAAACGCTTTTGCGGTCTGACCTCGCCCCGTAGCGGTGAAACGGCTCTCCTCTGAGGTTTAGCCACAAATGGCGCTCTGCGGCCACCGAACCCGCCATAGGGCGCCCCACGGCGCGTGCGTTGTGCTTAGTGGCTCTGAGAGCTAAGTCAGTGGCTCTGCGCAGCTCCTTTACAGCCTCCGGAGTCAGACCAGTCCCCTCGGATTTCCTTGAGGGCGTCCGCCTGGTAGGCCTGAAGGATGGCCATCGTATGGAGGGCTAGGAAACAGATAATCCTGCGTGAATTCAACCGGTGAATTCGCGCACACATGCTCTGGTGAGGGAGGGAGAGAAAGGCGAGGCCTGTCCGCTCATTCTCCTTCTCCTCGAGCTAAACAGCCGAACCCCAGGTCGCGGATTCACGAGAAGCCGCGGAGGCCTCCGGAGCGAGACGGGGAAAGAAAATGGATGACTCCTTTTCACACACCTCAAGCTGAGAGCGGAGGGTTATGAGACGGAGATTCTCACAAATTACAAATCCCATAAACCGCATGCGTGAACCCAAAACATATAATTTTACTTATCTGTGCGGGCCATAGCGAGCGATGAATCGCGCGCGCGCGCACGGCGGTCGACAACGGCCATATTCCGTGGCACGTCACTGCGAGGAGAACAAAGTTACACTGAGGCAGTCGCCGAAGTGCAGATGGATGATCGCAAAAAGGTAAGTTGGGTCAGAAATCGCAACAACGAAGGATAATGTGACCGCTTCGTGAAGGCAGAGAAATCTGAGGAGTGGATGGCGCGTTCGCCAGTATGACCTGACGACGTCATTGCGTCAGAGATGGCGTCGCGCCATCAGCCAATGAATTGGTGTGATTCTATATGGGTTCAGACTCGGTCACGCAGTGGGCGTTCCGGCAGCGTTGAGTTCACCTATGAAAGAGAACAATGGCCTTTACTTTCTGCAGCTCTGCTTAGACCACTAGCCCCACCTGTGCTGGTGTCACCCCGTACCAACCTCGGTTTTGATCTAACTTGATTTATGTTTGGTAATTTTCCACAGCAGATTGGCTGCTGCTCAGACTGACTCCCAGAACCCTGCCTCTGGAGCAGAACACTTCTTAATGTAAAACATATAATGTGAGACATTCATAAAACAGACAAATAATTCATTTCAACATATTCAACATAAACATGAGTATTAAATGATCAACAAGTATTAGATGATTAACAAAATCATACTGTTTTCCACCATATTAAATGATTAACAAGTATTAGATGATTAACAAAATCGTACTGTTTTCGACCACACTAACACCTGTGAATGATCTTGTAATACTAATGGCATTTAGTTTGTAAGAATTTTGTTACCCTAATATTTTGCTTGCTTTTTTCCAGGGATGTGATTATTCCACTCCTACATTCTGTCTAGAGATGCAGTTGAACATTCAGTAGCATGCAGGCCAACTCACAACATTCAGGACAACAGCAAAACTTGCATGGACAAGGAACTACACCTGGAAACGGCATGAGCCAGAACATTTACCAACTATGTTTACCACCTCCCACTGCAAGTCCCTCATATTCTGGACAAACTGCCACTGGAAATTACTTCACCTGCACAGTGCAACCAGCAATCAGTGACCAGATTTTGGCTAGTGGCGTTCAAGCTACAAAAGGCACAAAACTTGCACAAGAAAATCAGCTTAATTCAAACCATACGATGCCTGAAAGGAAAACCGGACTGCCAAATTATTATGTGGAACATGCCCACTAATTGCCAGTTATTCCTACCTGTTAACAACGCAAATCTACAAGGTGCTCCCAACAATAATGGACCAAACGTGTCACAATGTGCCTTTAACTCAACCAACAGTTTATATGTTCTACAGCAAACTATCTCCTCATCAGGGGGCCCAAATAATTTGCAACAGTTTAAAACAATAGACACTCAAAGTCTTAATGAAGCTAGAATAAATGTCAACACAACCAACTTGCATACCAGGCAGCACTATGCAAATAGTACTACTAATTTGCCAATAGACTCCTCAAAAACAAGGACAAGCTTGCCATCTGGCCTAAGTTATTGTCCCCCAACAGAAAATGCACATCATGGCCCAAGTAGTTTGTTTGGTGGATACCTTTACCAGTTGTTGTTTGCTGAGAAATCCAAAAATGCTAACGTGCAAATGCTTTCTACATGTACACAGAACCTGCAACTGAATAATGCTGCTCAGAGAGCTGTTGCTGTTGTCACACCATTGTCTCCGATAGGAACAGCACCTGTTAACGTAGACAAATCTGCTAATGTGAAAATTAATGTAAGCCTTTTGCAAGAGACTGTAGACAATCACCCAAATATTCCACATCCTCGGACCAACGCTAATCTGAATAACCAAACGGGAGAACCCAATGACCTAACAAGCAAGTGTCAACGACCAAAGTCAGCAGAACCAAGGCTGAATGATGACCTTTGCAATGTAGTTGGAGCCAAGAGTCCCGTTTTGGCTAATGAATCGACTGACCAAAGTCTCCGTGCGAGTTCGCCCAACCTGAATTGTGTGGTCTCAGAACAAAACAAGTCTGTTCCAGCTCAAATGCAAAATGAATCGTCTGAAAATACAAATAAAAACTGTACCATCATAGACAATAAAACAATTGACCTGGACACGGTTCCTTTTATTGAATGGCCATTAGATCGATTGAAGACCTTAATAGACGTGAGTCAGCAAATGGAAAATGGGCAGCAAAAGAACAACCACAAAACTGACCCTGGGAAGGAGATCATAAAGCTTTACTGGAACGGGGATACTCGCAAGATTTCTGAAGCTGTAGAAAGTGGCATATATCAACGCATAATGGAAGAAGTTTATAATTGCTCTCCAATGAACGAGCCTGTGATACTGAGGCAAATTGTAAATGATCCTCGTAGCAAAGTCATCAAGGATTTTCACATTTTAAAGCACAACGAAGCGCCACCGAGAATGACGTACACTTCATCCTGGTTAAATCTTAATGAAAACGTTGATGAAATCGACAAGGAATGTGGTTATTCTTGGTTCTATAAGTCTTTTCAAAATGACCCTGAACACGAAGCACAAAACTTAGCATGTGAAGAACCAAGCAAATTGCAAGATGCCACTGAAAACCCATTATTGATTAGGACTAAATCATTACAATCAGAGGTGGAGAACAACGTACCAGCAGACGAACCAGCATCAAACAATGAGAGTCTACATGAAAACGTTCCCGTTTCATTTAATGGTCAATCTCCACCTGTGACTAACATCAATCGCTCACTGATGCATAATCAGGTTACAGAACTAACCAACAGTCAACCAATTATTACAAATTCTCTGGAGGCCATGGTGGATTTGGATGAACAAGGTGTCCTGACAGGAAAGTTAAGTTTGGAGAACCAATTTGGAACCAATAGTGTTGTGTCGCCCAAATCAACTGGCCAAAGTGACTATACAAACTCACCAAAGCCCATTCAAGCAGTTGCAGAACAACAGGAGATTGCGTTAACTTCTCAATTGCAAGTTGGATCCAGTCAGAAAAAAAATATCAATGACTGTGCCGTTCTTGATAAGAACGTGAGATTTGAGACCATGGCAAAACCTAGTCAAGAACCTCCTGTGCATGTGAATGAAGTGGAGACTGACAAGATGAATGCTTCACCCATTGAGATGAATGTTCTCCCTCACGAAATGACTAGACAGTGCTTTGCTAATGGGATGAAAGGACATAAAGTTATTGCTGCATTTCTAGACAAGCACGAGGCGCCTTTGAACACACCCCAAGTACTTGAGACAATATCAACAGAAGAACCAGCAAGCAGGCAGAAGCTAGAGAAGGCCAAATATTCAGCATCCAGCACTCTAGCATTACTATCAGCCTGGTATAAATCATCTTTAACTGAACATAATCCGATTACAGACGAAGTACAACAAGAAGAACAAATCTCCTCAGAGAAAAATATGTACGATGAGATTCGTGAAGAATGTCCTGTTCCGTCGAATGCTCCGTCTCCACCAGTGATTGATAACTTCTCTCCGAAGCTTAATGAACAACCAAATACTGGTAATCCTCTGAAGGGCATGAGACATCTGGTGAGAACACTGGAAAAACGAAATGTTTCATTAAAGTATAAAAAACTTTTTGAAAAACATGGTGGTTTTGAATAAAGCATAAACAGTCAAACAGTTTTGGTAATCGTGTTGGAGCCCAAAGTCCCATGTTGATTGATGAATCATCCAGCCAAAGTGACTGCACAATCGAAGCATTGCCGTTTAGTCCTGTGGTTGAAAAACAGGAGTTTGTTCCATTAATTCAAGCGCAAAATGAATCCAGTGACATGATGGTTAACCGTAAATTTGATAAGACCCTAAGATGTGAGACTGATCCAAAAGTTTGTCAAGAACTTTCTGTACAAATCAATGATGAGAAGTTTGAGATGGATGCTTCATCTTCTATTAAGCTTGACGTTCTCACTCAGGAAGTGGCTAAACAATGCTTTGCTGAAAATAAAGACATTGCTGCAACACCAAAGAATGAAATATTAAGGCTGGATGACTCTCTTTGTAGTCGAGCCAAATGTCCAGTTGATGGACCATCCAGGCAAATTGACTATGGAAGTCCACCAAAACTTTATTCAGTGCTCACAGGACCATCTCCAATGCAAAATGAATTCGATGAAGAAATGCCTGAAATTGACTGTGTACTCTCAGATGACTCCGTGAGATGTGAGACTGATCCAAAACCCAGTCAAGAACTTTCTGTGAACATGAATAAAGAGGAGTTTGAGATGGATTCTTCAGCTTCTATTAAGATTAATGTCCTCCCTCACAAAGTGGCTAAGCAATGCTTTTCTGGTCAGTTAGTGCAAGATAAAGACACTGCTGCACGACCAGTTTCCCAATCAAATAGAGTACATCCACTGAACGCCATGACACATCTGGGTAGGGCAGTAGGAAAACAACACCAAACTGGAAAACGTGACCGTTTCAAAAATAAGCATCAAATCTCAACTGCAACATCAAGGCTTAATGTGCATTTTTGTAATGGAGCCAAAAATCTAGTGTTGACTGATGGATCAGCCAGCCCAGTTGGATACGCAAGTACACCAACACTTCATCCTGTGCTTGCAGAATCATATCAAGTGCAATCAGATGAAGAAATGCCGGAAATTGACTGTGTATTCACAGATAAGAGTGTGAGATGTCACACTGATCAAAAACCTGGTCAAGCATTTCCTGTGGAAATGAACGAAGAGCAGATTGGCGGGTTGGACACTTCAGCTTGTATTAAGATTAATGTTCTCCCTCATGAAGTGGCTATGCAATGGTTTGCTGATCAGATTATGGAAGATAAAGGCGTTGTTGCACCACCAGAGACCATGCACAAGGCCTGTTTGTTGAATTCACCCACAGACACTGTATCAACAAAAGAACAGATAAACATATGGAGGTTGGAAGGGACTGATGGAGCTAAAAGTCCTGTGTTGACTGAAGGATCAATGAGCCAAAGAACTTGTGCAATTCCACCAAAACTTGATCCTGTGATTAAAGAACCATCTCAAGTGCAAAGTAAATCCAGTGAAGAAATGCCTGAACTTGACTGTATGCTCACAGGTGAGAGCATGAGATGCGAGACTGAGAAGATTGATGGTTTAGACACTATAAAGATCAATGTTCTCCCTCATGAAATGGCTGAGCTATGGTTTGCTGGCGAGTTGGAGGATAAGGGCTTGCAGAAAGACATTGCAGTTCATAATTCCGCTGAAGACCAGGTGAAAGTTCAAGTTCAGGAAATCAAGTCTGAAAAAGTGCTCCTAGAAAATGTGAAGCCAAAAGAGAAGAAATATACAAGTTCTGGTGGTGAACTTTTGGAGTCTTACTGTTGTCTTGCTAAATGGTTTCAAACTTTAGAATATGGAAATAGCTCATTGTGCATGTGCCAGATAAAAGCCAAGTTGAGAGAGAAGGAGATTCAAATTGAGACCCACAGCACAAGTTTAGAGGTGCAGGCTGAAAAAGACAGTCCAGGTGAATGCGAACGGGAGGAAATGGATGCTGCTGTTCTGGAAGGAACAGATAATTCTGAGGACGAAACCCCATTGCTGCACGATCCTGCTATGGACAAGACCAAGATTACAAAGGACATATCAAGTTCTGAAGAGGCCTCTAAGGCAGTGAATGTAACTTCAGAGCAGAAAATAAATGAATCGTCCACAGAATGTGCAACAAACATGACGCTTATGAATGAGATTGAGCAAGACACCCCAGCTCCTAATTCGAAGACTAATACAGTATGTCTTGCACTATATGGGTCGTCCTCTGAAAAAGGAAACCAACTAAAGCTAACTAAAAGAAAAAAAGAGAAATCAAGTTTTGAAGAACCCCCAAAAACTCTTCAAGTAACTATAAGCTCTCACCTGAAGGTTAAAAACAAGAGTGAGTCAAAGAAGCGCAAATGTGTGGAATTGGAAGATGGAGATGCTACTGACAGGAAAGAACGAATACAAAGAGCATCATTGCAAAATCTGGATCAGCGTAAATCCTTGCCCTTGTATCCTGTTTCTGAACTCCGCAAAAATGGACTTTCATCTACCTCAGTCAGAACACTGCTCAGTCAAAGTGCTAATGTGAAGAGTGACGTCCATTTGGCTGAAGGTAATCGACGAAAGAGACGACATAAGCATACAACGCAACAAATGTCAATGAATAAATATATAATTAAAGGGAAGTCTGTGCAATCCAATTTATTGCATTCACTCGAGATTGTGAAGAAAAGTAAATATGAGTTGGGGAACCCTGCTTTGATGCCATTGGATGAGGGTCCTGCTTTGGCATTCAAAGTATTGCCAGAGACTTTTAACTTTAAAGATGGAGCTGAACTTAATTGCGCTCAAGCCGACGCATCACAGCGTATGCAAAATGGTAACTTCTGAATATATATATACTACTATTATTATTATTTATCCTGTACCAAATCTATACTTATAAATTCATGTTCCTTTTTCTTAAGAGCTGTCAGGCCCAGAAGAAAATACTAATATGGTGAAAACTAGCAATGTGCCAACCCAAGGTATTGGACACCAGGTTAATGTTGTTAATTTGAACATTTTTATTAGCCTCTTATAAAGTTAAGGTGCAATTCAACACTTTTAAATAATTAACTGATTTGTATAACATTCTGACAGGTAGTTTACAACTCCTCTAAATTGCTTTGTGCTTGTCTATCTGCAGGTGTCTGGAGTTTCAGTCCCTTGAAGAAAAAGTGCACTCAACCCATCCAGGACACTGACGTCTCGGGTTCATGTAGCCTCTTCCAAGAGTTCAAAAAGAAATATCAAGAAAATAAGGACTTAGCCTCCAAGCAGATCTGAATTTAAGTGAAAGAGCTTGATTTTTTGATTTTATTATTAAAAATAAAGCAAATGGGCTCATTGTCATGTTTACTTTCTGTGAATGATAAACCTCAACAGATACAAACTGCAAGTGTTAAAATACATTTGTACATTTACTTTCATTGAATGTGTACTATAATATAAATGCATCATTTGCACACTGTTCATCCAGAACATCAGCTGCTAGTCATCTAGTATTTGTGTACCAGTTTTATACATTACATTTCCAAGTAAGATGTTTGTCATGAAAGTGTAATTTTTTTTTATTCTGCATATTGTAGCATTTTTATTTGGATTCCACTGGTTTGTAGAAATGACACTCTATTTTTGTATGACTTTATAAGACCCTTTTAATAAAAACATTTGGTTACATATACATTTGATTTTACTCCTGTTTTGTTTAAGCTCTGCTAAACAATGATTCAAAGAGGTCAGTGATAAAACAAGTGAACATTATTTTAATAGTAGCAATTTCAGAGAACACAAAACTTGTGAGAGGAGATGTATAATAAAATGTCAAGAAACCCCTTGGGCTAGATAGATTCCCGGACACAGGCAATAATATAACCTAGTAAACGTAATGATCATAACATTTATTTCGAGGCTGTGGTGATTTTACACAGCGTTTGAATATCACATTTAAACTGCAAAAACGTTAAATACTAAACATTCACATACATCAACGCAAACAATTTTAAAATAGAAAATACGTGTACAAAGAATGCATAAAATGATTCAAAACTGAAAAATATTTTAAATTCCTCGAACGCTTATGTTTGTCGCTTATGAATGACGTAACACTATAAATGAGACCCACCCACTATGTACTCGCGAAGGAGACAAAACCAAAACAATGTGGCGATGAAGATGCTAGATAGAAAGTTAACGATGTGATTAAACTATAGCACGTAAAGAAAGTATATTACATATGATATATTAGTCATATAAAGGTATATAAACAACACAAAAAAACGACCAAATCATGGCTACCATTGATTCTCTTATGAGCTTGTGAGTAACATCGTTTTTTATTTAGCGTTTAATGCTATTGACAGTATTAATTCTGTTCATTTATTAGCATGAATTCCAGATCTTTGAGTGTTTTCTCCGCACGCAGGTGCGCGTTTAGTGTTGCTCAGCGCGCTGAGAGGTTTGAGGAGATCAGGATGTTGCCTGCTGCCGTGAAAGACCGATTATTGCGAATAATGATGTCTTACGGCACGGTCACCGACTCCAACATTAGCCAGGTACTGCGTCCCCATCACCAGAGCGTTTGTGATGATAATATATTGCGCTCATGCGTGTGATTTGTGTTTCAGCTCGTGCACAACGGAACCCACACACTGGATCTGCAGAACTGCAAGGTGTCAGACTCTGCGCTTCTACAAATCCACTGCCTACAGCTGAGGACGATACTGTTAAGAGGCTGTGCAGAAATCACCTCTGAGGGTACTCTTCTCACAGATCACTGCTGTTTATGGGGCTTCATTTGTGATATGCAGTCATTAGTTGGTAAATTAACTAGTGTTGTTAAACTGTTAAAAACGTGATCAGGTATTTAAAATAGGCAAGGCAAGTTTATTTGTATAGCACATTTCATACACAGTGGTAATTCAAAGTGCTTTACATAAAAGAAAGTGAAATAATCATTCACAGCAATAAAAACAAGGAGTTAAAAATAATAAAATAAGGAAATTTAAAATGATATAGAAATTGATTTAAAATGAAATTTAAAACAGTTAAATAGAAAAGGATTATACATAAAATAATGCAGTCAGTTCGGACGTAGCACAGTGCTCATTCAACAAATGCACAGCTAAATAGATGAGTTTTGAGACCGGATTTAAATGTGGCTAATGTTTTAGCACATTTGATCTCTTCTGGAAGCTGGTTCCAGCTGTGGGCGGCATAATAGCTAAAAGCGGACTCCCCTTGTTTTGTGTGAACCCTTGGTATTTCTAACTGACTCGATCCTAATGATCTGTGTGGTCTGTTAGGTTTATATTCAGTGAGCATATCTGACATATATTTAGGTCCTAGGCCATTGAGCGACTTATAAACGAGTAGAAGTACTTTAAAATCGATCCTAAATGTAACTGGAAGCCAGTGTAAGGACCTGAGGACTGGTGTGATATGCTCATATTTTCTGGTTTTAGTCAGAATCCTGGCAGCAGCGTTCTGGATGAGCTGCAGATGTCTAATGGTCTTCTTTGGAAGGCCGGTGAGGAGACCATTACAATAATCCACCCTGCTGGTGATAAAGGCATGAACAAGTTTCTCCAAATCTTGACTGGAAACAAAACATCTAAATCTTGCTATGTTTTTGAGATGATAGTATGCTGATTTAGTTACTGCTTTGACATGACTACTAAAGCTAAGGTCTGTCTCCAGAATCACCCCAAGATTTCTGACTTGATTTTTAGTTGTTTGACCCCTAGAGTCAAGGTATGCATTCACCTTGAGAACTTCATCTTTGTTTCCATATGCAATGACTTCAGTTTTCTCCTTGTTTAACTGAAGAAAGTTTTGGCACATCCAACTGTTAATTTCATCAATGCATTGGCAGAGGGAGTCAATGGGGCTATAATCATTTGGAGATAAGGCTAGGTAGATCTGGGTATCATCAGCATAGCTGTGATAGGCAATTTGGTTCTTCCTCATTATCTGACTTAGTGGGAGCATATACAGGCTAAACAAGAGCGGTGCAAGAATAGAGCCTTGTGGGACTCCGCATGTCATGGACGTCCACTTAGACTTATGCTCTCCTATACTCACATAATAACCTCTCCCTTCTAAGTATGACCTGAACCATTTGAGTGCCATTCCAGAAAGCCCAACCCAGTTTTCCAGTCTCTCTAGAAGTATGTTATGATCGACAGTGTCAAACGCAGCACTAAGATCTAATAGTACCAGCACTGATATTTTGCCAGAATCAGAATTAAAGCGAATATCATTTATTATCTTAATGAGTGCTGTCTCTGTGCTGTGATGCACGCGGAAACCAGATTGAAAATTATCCAGGTATTCATTTGAGTTTAAGTAGTTGTTCAGCTGATTAAAAACTACCTTTTCAATAATCTTACCTATGAAAGGAAGATTTGATATTGGTCTATAGTTGCTCAACACAGTGTTATCAAGATTGCGCTTTTTCAGAAGGGGCTTAACAACTGCAGTTTTCAGGGAGTTTGGAAAAGTCCCAGAAAGAAGTGAGGTGTTTACCACTTCTAAGAGATCTGCTTCTAAACAGTTAAGCACACTTTTGAAAAAAGATGTGGGAAGTGTGTCAAGATAGCAGGTTGACGATTTAAGATGCTGTACTATTTCTTCCAAAATTTTGCTATCAATTGTTTTAAAACCAGACATAGTCACTTCTTTTTGAGATTGCTGTCGAATCTGTGTGACCTCTGTATTACAGGAAGATGTGCCACTCTCCTTCCTGATATTACTGATCTTCTCTGAAAAGAAGGAAGCAAACTCATTGCATTTGCTGTCAGAGAGCATTTCACTGGGAATCTGACTGGGGGGGTTTGTCAGTCTCTCAACAGTAGCAAAAAGAGTGCGAGTGTTGTTTAAGTTACTGTTTATAAGGTTTGAGAAGAAGGTCTGTCTAGCTGTGGCTAGTTCCAAATTGAAAGCATGAAGGCTGTCTTTATAGATGCTATAGTGTATTTCTAGTTTCGTCTTCCGCCACATCCGCTCAGCTTTTCTGCATTGTCTTTTCATATTCTGAACTGCTGTTGATTTTCTCCAAAATGATTTTTGTCTGCCATTCTTCTTGCTGACCTTTATCGGTGCAATATCATCAATAACATTCTTAACTTTTGAGTCAAATGAATCCAGGAGAAGATCAACAGTGTCTGCAGAAATGCTCGGTGTTAAAGATATTGCCTTCATAAATAGCACACTAGTGTTCTCATTAATGCATCTCTTTCTGACAGAGACAGATCTAGATTCAGTGGTGACAGAGATCAATATATCAAAGAAAATACAGAAGTAATCAGACAGAGCTACATCCTTAATGACAATGGATGAAATGTTTAGACCTCTACTTATGAGTAAATCTAGAGTGTGTCCACGATTGTGTGTGGGTCCGTGCACATGCTGAATCAGGTCAAAAGTGTTTAAAACAGTTACAATTTCTTTTGTAGTTTTGATTTCAGCATTGTCTATGTGAATATTAAAATCCCCTGCAATAGCAAAACAGTCAAACTCTGAGGAAATCATTGATAACAGTTCTGTGAACTCTTCAACAAAGGCTGGAGAGTATTTCGGGGGCCTGTAAATAATAATAAACAGAATGCGTGGGGCACCTTTCAGCACAATACCTAGATATTCAAAAGACAAGTACTGACCAAATGACACTTGCTTGCATTGATAAACATCTTTAAACAGAGCAGCTACACCTCCACCTCTCCTAACAGTCCTGCAGACACTTAAAAAATTAAAGTTAGGAGGGGCTGTTTCAGTGAGGACTGTTGCACTGCAGTTGTCTTCTAGCCATGTTTCAATTAGAAACATAAAATCCAGGTTGTTTGTGGTTATTAAATCATTGATCACAAATGATTTATTTTTTAGTGAGCGAGTGTTTAAAAATGCTAACTTGATGGAATTACATTTTGTCTCTACAGCAATCTTAGACTGATGCATAACAGGCCGCAGATTAGATGGGTCAGCCGTACGCCTTTTGAAGGCCTTAGACCTTCTATCATGTGATAAAACAGAGATAGAGAAGGCTACAGGCACACTGGGTTCCCGCTTGTTTTGTAAACGTTTGTGAATGTTGCTGCTAATATAGCGGGGACCCGACACATATCACTGAGAGCTGTTATCAGTTGTCTTTGGTTCACCTACAGCAGATGGAGGAGGGTTTGGGCCCTGGCGTTGTGGCAGCGGTCGGAGAGCTCTCACAGGAGGAGGCGGGAGAGCTGAGCCTGAAGTCTTTGGTGGTTGGGGGGCCCGCCGTTTTTTAGTTGATATCTGGGGACTTGCAGAGAGTTTGGTCCCAGCATACACCAATTCCTCCATTTTCTGTGAAAAGCTTAGAAGTGGAGATGCTGGAGAGAGGGATAGTGTGTCTGGTGAGCGGGGCATATTCTGTCCAGGTGCTGGAGAGAGGGATAGTGTGTCTGGTGAGCGGGGCTCTAGCTCTGGTGTTTCCGGTGACTGTGATGTGTTGTCATGGCATCCCAGGCTGTTTTCCAGAAAGTCGTCCTTGGGTGCTGAGTCTTGGAGCTGTTGTGATACGTCACAGTCTGCATGTGATGAGCTCTGTGGGCAGGGCTCAGCCGGGATGTCCATGAGCAGTGCTTGTTTTGGCTGTGTGGCGTTATCAGTATCCTTGTGGGATTCTTCAACCACATAATGACTCGGAAGCTGATATGAAGTCCTGTGGTCACTCATATTCTGTCCAGGTGAGTGTATGAGTGGATTGGCACACACCACTGAAGGATGACGGAGGGAGAAATAGAAATTGTCTTTTAGCACTCTTGCACCAAGTTTGTTTGGGTGGAGGCCATCCAGTTTGAACAGCTGTCTGTGGCCCCAGAAAATATTGAAGTTGTCGATGAAGTTGAAAATAAAGCTGAAACAAGATATAAATAACAAAAAAAAGTACAATATAAAAACATACATATAGAATATCAATGCATACTATATTAAAATTTAAATAGTTCTAAAATGACACTGAAATTAACTAAAGAAACAACAGTCAATTATTAATAAATTATTTTAGAAATGTATAAATTAGTATAAGGGGTAAATGATAACAGTGTCCCCGTAGTTAAACCTGAAAATATTACGGGATTAATTTAATTATACATATTATTAATTGTTAATAATAATTAGTGCTGTCAAACCATTTTGTTTACATAATATATGCATGTACTGTGTATATTTATTATGTGTATATATATATATAAATACACACACATACAGCAAATATTTAGAAAATATTTACATGCATTTATTAATATTCTTATATTTTATATTATATCTAAATATATTTAACATATAAACATAACATATTTTTCATGAATCTACACATGCATGTGTTTGTATTTATATATAGATAATACATATATATACACACATATTATCTAAACAAAAACTTAAATTTGGATGCGATTAATTGCTTGACAGCACTAATAATAATGAAACTTTATTAATCATAATCAACTAGAAAACGTCACTAATAATTGGAAATAAATCTAGCTAGAGCTAAATACATGTATATTTAGTATTTTAATAACTACAATAACTTAAAAAATAGATTTTAAATTGATCAAAAATTATAAAAATATTAAGCAGCACAACTGTCGACAGTGATAATAATGTTTATAGAGTACCAAATCAGCATATTAGATTGATTTCTGAAGGATCACATGACACCGGAGTAATGATGCTGAAAATCAGCGTTGCATCACATGAATAAATTACATATAATAAAACTGAACACATTCATTTAAAATAGTAATTATATTCCATGGTATTGCTGTTTTACTGCATTTTTGACCAAATAATTGTAGTCTTGTTAAACATAAGAGACTTCTTTCCGTATTAAAAAAACATTTCTAAACTTTATATACTGAAATGAAATTGCACTTATTACTTGACTAATAATTCAGAAAGCGAATGTGAGGTGCTCTTTATTTTCAATTTCCCCATTATCTTGGACGTTAACACCCAAACTGTACATTTTAGACTCACTTTGCAATCTGTTTGCACTATTGTTCAAATGAAATTGTTCAAGACCTCAACCCTTGCTGTATTTCTCTTTCCCTCAGGTCTAGAGGTGCTGGCATCCCGGTGCCCTTATCTTCAGGTCGTTGATCTCACGGGCTGCACGGCTGTGACAGACTCAGGGGTTCAGGCTCTGGCACGACACTGTAAATGTTTGGAAGTGATTTCCCTGCGTGGCTGCGCTGCTCTCAGTGACATAGCCCTGCTGGAGCTGGGAGAGAACTGCAGGATGCTGCACAGCATTTACTTCTCTGGGACAGAGGTAGGGGCAGGGGCGCCGCTACGAATTCTGGGCCCCCTTGACAGCATATTCACTTGTGCCCTCCTGCGTTCCGGGGGTGTGGTGGGGAGTGGGGATGGGGTCCCCCTCCGTACAGATCACAATCCGGTAGAATCACCCTCAGTAGAAATTGCGATCGTGTTCCCGGTAGAGCTCTGCACGGGCCTCAAATTTAGGTCCTAGCCCGGCCTGTATCTGACAGCTTAACAGAATTACCAGCCCGAGTCCGACCCAAGCCTGTCTTTATTCCCCCTTCTCCCAAATCAGATTGTAATGCTGTTTCAGTTATTAAAATAGTTCAGTTTTGTATGTAATTGCAAAGTTATTATATTTCGTTTAGTTTTTAGTTAATATAGAAAAACGTTTGGAGCATTTTTCTGTTCGTTACATTTTTCTGTTTTCTGTAAATTTTTGTCTTTCTTAAAGTAGCGGCCAGCAGCAGACCGGCAGGCTGATCAAAGCCAATGTTTGATCAATTTAGCCTTCTCAAATAATCACGACTTGCCTAATATAAAATCTATAGATATACTAAAACAGTTCAAGCATATAACAATGGTTAAACCTAGATAAATGTGCATCTACTCCAATAGTTTGTGCAGAGAGTGGAAGCTAAAGCGCAGGACATGGAGGCACCGGCGCAATCAAGCACATTATTTTCAATAGAAACAACTTAAAATATGCGCGCATGATATGACGATTTGTGATTGTAGATGATAAAAAAGTTTTATCAAAAACGTAAAAATTAGTTTTATTTAAAAAAGTTTTAAATTCAAAGTTTAGAATTTTTTTATTTGAATTTTCTAATTGTTTAGAATCGTTTTCAAATTTGCTATAAAATTCAGTTTTGCGCGCATATTTCTGTCTTTATTTACTCACTCACGTTGTCTCAAACCTGTATTAAATGTATTTATTGTGCTGAACACAAAAGAAGATATTTTAAAGAATATGGGTACCCAAACAGTTGCTGGTCCACATTGACTTTGATAGAAGGAAAAAAATATTATGAAAGTCACGGTGGACCAGCAACTGTTTGGTTTTCCACATTCTTCAAAATAGCATTTATGTTCAGCAGAAGAAAGAAACTCATTCAGGGTTAAAACTAAACTTGAGTGAGTAAATGATGGTATAAACACTATGATGGAATTACAGACAGATGACAGAATATTTATTATTGACTTATCAATGGTGCCCCAAAACAGCCGGGTTACAAACTTTCTTCAAAATATCTTCTTTTGTGTTCGGCAGGACAAAGACATTCATACAGGTTTGGAACTACTTGAGGGTGATTAATGATGACAGGATTTTCATTTTTGGGTGAACTATCCCTTTATTCACACATCACTTTATTTGAATATTAATTGAATTGGACCCAGGCTGATTCTGAAAAAATACTCTGCTGTTGCTGTAGTAACGAAACTCGTGCGCATCTTATTGACAGACAAGCTCTTATATGAGTGTTGTTTTTAATTTTGTGGATATTTCAGCGAATAGTTCGCTTTGTACATTCAGTTGAACAACATTAATTCAAAGTTAAACACTGTCCGCGGCGACTCAGGATGCTGTTCTAAATCCTGCTGCACCAGAATGCCACTTAAGGTTTATCCAAAAAAAACTATCACTTTATATTTGTCCCAAATTATTGTTGATGTTCATGACTTTATCCTAGGCTGAAAGATTGTGTATATTTCCGCGCAACATTTGTCTTTCTGTCCGTATATGCTTTTATAGGGAGCTAATAATAGCCATAGATCACGCTTTCTCTTTCCGTCTGCTGTTTTGTCAAGGAAACGCCACTTCAAACTCTTAGATGCACCTTTGTTCATTCCTGAAGTGGGCTTTTATATGATCTGTTTAGACTGCTGTCTTGAATTGATTGCAATGCCTGTGAGTGTGAGTTCTAAACGCGACTTTATTCCGCATGTGTATTAAATGCGCGTCCTTGAGAGCGCGCAGTTTTCTAACGTATTTACTTTAACTTGTAAGGTAATATAAACGATATGACGTTTCAGATGTGTATGAAACAACAAAAATATATACATATATTTAAATATTTGATCAAATTATTGCTAGGGACAGTTTGGTAGTAGCTGGATATTGGTAGGGACATGTCTCTAGCTTCCCCCCTAATTCTACGTCACTGGGTCATATACACCGTTGTTGGTTTTTCAGACTTTGGACACTACCCAGTCAAACGTCTGGAATAATTAGGATTTTTTTCAATGTAAAAAACAAACACTCTCCAAACCAGCATATTAGAATGATTTCTGAAGGATCCTGTGACTCTGTTTGCATCACAGAAATACACAGAAATTACAATGTTCAAATATAAATCATTATTTTAAATTGTCATAATATTTATGTTCATATTGTATTTTTGATCAAATAAATGTCAACTAGATGAGCATTAGGGTGTTATTTCAAAAACATTAAAAATCGTAATTATTCCAACTTTTGTCCGGTAGTGTATTTACCAAAATCATAGTGCTGCTCTAAATCCTTTTGAACATTGTGTAGACACTGATGATTATATGTTTGACCAAATACTTACTACTTGTACACTATTTAAAGGTAACTGATCAAGGGGTCATTGGACTTGCAACTGGAGTTTGTTCACACAGCCTAAAGGTATTGCATACTGATTTTACATTTTTCATGAAGACCATTTTAATATTGTATTATTATTTTTAATTAATGATTTACTGTTACAGGAGTTACAGATGATACGATGTCGCAATTTGACGGATGTGGCTGTGACTGCTGTTCTTGCAAACTGCGCCAACATCAGAATTTTCAATTTCCACGGATGTCCCCTGATTACAGGTAGTCCCATGGAGCAGAACCTGATTTTACCAAGTGGGACATGTTCCTGGGTCAACATCTTTTTTGATCCTGGAACAACATTGTTATTAACCAATCGGATTTGAAGAACAAGTTTATATTTTTTGTGAAGTTTACAATCAGTGTTTGGTGCTTGTACATCAGTGTCCTTCATCTATCATTTCCTCTGATTTTAGGGATTACTCGTGGTTAAGTTTAGGTTTAGGGAAATGGTCAAGATTAAATTTTTGGATTAATATGTTGACCCAGGAACACATCTAACTCCGCAAAATCAGGACGTGCGTCACATGGACATCAAACGCAACACATATTTTGTTGTCCAAAAATGCTGTTTCAGTGCATCTATGCTCTATCTCTTTTAGATAAATCAAGGGAGGCGCTCCAAAACTTCATTGGTCCCAACAAGATCCAACAAGTGTCTTGGACTGTGTACTGATGTGACTTATCATCTATCATACATCAGCTACAGCACATCAACTTTATTCTCCTAAATGTAATGCGCTCATCAAAGAAGATCTGCATCATCCTTGTCAAATTTATTAAACAAATGTTGAATGTTTGAAGGGAAAAAATTATAAAAATCAATTAATTTTTTACAGCATTTACAGCGCTTGCATTGTAATGTTATTTAATATTTAAGAATATATTTATGTAACATTTTGTTTACCTACTTTTAATTTTCAACATTTCAACTGTACTATAATACATAATAAATACAAATAAATGTATGAAATAACAGTAATTGCTCCAGAATATTTTCCATTGAACATGGCATCAATTATAGATGGATAGATAGACAGACAGATAAAATACATATTTGCATTTTCTTGAATAATGTTTTATTGACATCCATATACTTACACATGAATACTTTAGCTGTTATAGATCAGGTTTGTAGTTGTAGCACCACACTGTGCTATTTGTTAGTCCATAATTCTCCTCTTTGACTGAGTCGGGCAGCTCAAAGTGAGCCAGTATATGTAATAACTTTCTGATGTCATGGCTTTCAAATTGAGCCCGTCCCGGGTCACCAATAAGCACCTGTGTTCCATGTGTGGTTATGCATGTCTGGAGCCACTTATGCAGATGATCAGTCAGATCTTGATCGTAGAACATGTCTCCGAGAAGAATGAGATCCCAGTCATCAGGTTTGGAGCCGATCATGTTGTGTGTCACACAAGGTAAAGGGTCCAGATTGTTCAGTTCACAGTTCATTTTTGTGGCAACGGCAGCAACTGTAAACACAGAACAAAGCAATTATGTTTAATATTATAAAACCGTTGTTTGTCAGTCAGTGTGGTGCAACCAACATGAAATCAGTTTTTACTTTACTTTTCAATTTTGTTCAGGTTTTAATCATTTAGTTGCATTGTCGCTGTTTAGTTTAGTACATCAACGATTTTTAAATAAAAATGTTTTATATATAGCTTTTATTTTATTTCATTTAACATTTATTTTATTTTAACAATTTGTTATGGGTTTAGTTAACTATAATAACCCTGCTTTAGACCCTTATAACCATGTAAATGTTATTATTGAAAAAAAATTTTTTTTAATATTATTTGTGTGTTTGAAAATTGTATGACTAAGTGGCACATCATTTGTGTGGGCTCAAAGTACACATATTATTTTAGTAATATTTACTAAATGGATACACCTTAATGGACAGTTTTCTATTAAATCAATGATTAAATTAATTATTTTAATTAAGAACATTAAATTGATTATAAATAATCAATGTGAATATTTTCACCAGCTAAAAAATGGTCTGAAGTCAGTTATTTTTGTATTTTGCTGTAGTGTGTCAGTAGGAAAGATCAGTTTACATTTTCAAACATTTATTTTGCCATTAATTATAATAATCCAGAGAATGTCTGACAACAGCCAGAGATCTGATCTGATCATCATCAGTCTGTCTGGAATCACATGAGGAAAGAAACTGAGACAGACTAAATCCAGAAGAACTGTGGCAACATCTCCAAGACACTTCAAGAAACCTTCCTACAAAACTACCTGAAAACTATGCACAAGTGCACCGAGGGCAAAAAATGCTTTAAACGCAAAAGATGCTCACACCAAATGTTGATTTAATTTAGTTAATAGAAGTTAATTGATAAAGAAAATCTATTTATGACGTTATTTTTTGACAGCATTCTCATTCTACAGCATTTTTACACTAGTGCCGAAAACTGTGAGCAGTACTGTAGCTTTGCAGGAAGGTTTCTTGAAGCGTCTTGGAGATGTTGCCACAGTTCTTCTGGATTTATTCTGTCTCAGTTTCTTCTGTTTCTTCATGTCATTCCAGACAGACTGATGATGATCAGATCAGATCTCTGGTGGTTGCCAGACTCCTTGTGCCAACAAAAATCTCACTAGATTATTAAAATTAATGGCAAAATGAATGTTTGGAAATGTAAACTGATATGTCCTACTGACACACTACAGCAAAACATAGAAATAACTGACTTCCAAAAAATGTTAGCTGGTGAAAACACTAGTGTTCTAATAATATTGCCCACCATATTTTTGATAAACTCTTCAAAAAAGTACGTTCAGTTTACTCGTCGAGTTGAATTTCACAAATCACAGTTATTCTTCTTTCAATTATGAGGAGCAGCAGGAACACAAGTCTCACTTGGATCAATGTCATTGGCAACAACATGGGAAGCTCCAGTGAGTTTGGCAGCAATGGCTGATGCTCCACAGCCACAGCCGAGATCCAGCACCTTTCTGCCTCCAGACACCTCGGGGTTATTTAACAGATACCTGAGAAAACAGTCCACTCAGAACAGCATCATTAATAAAAACAACACAATAACGCAGGTAGCCTAAGTATGGTGACCCATACTCGGAATTCGTGCTCTGCATTTACCCATCCTACGCACGCGCGCGCACGCACGCACGCACGCACACACACACACACACACACACACCAGTGGGTAGCCGACACTGCGGCGCCCGGGGAACAGATAGGAGTCCGGTGCCTTGCTCAAGGGTCTCACCTCAGTCGTGGTATTGAGGGTGGGGAGAGCGCTGTGCATGCACTCCCCCCACCTACAATTCCTGCTGGACCGAGACTTGAAACCGCAACCTTTCGATTATGAGTCCAACTCTCTACCATTAGGCCACGACTTCCCCACAATATCGTACAGTAACTAACCTACAATCTACCGTTTTTATTATTAGTGATTTGTTACCTAGCCAGCGCCTGTCCACCGGGCCAATATATTGCCCAGAACGGATCAGGAAAAGGCCATAATTCAGGTCTCTCCGTCCAAAACCGACAGGTGGAGGTGAAGAGTCTTAAAGAAATCTCTGGGGTTAAACTTTGAGAGCTCACTACTTCTGTGTTTTCTGTAATGACGTTCTTTATATCATCCTCTGATCTGACGCTTCTCACGTATCGACGCATTAAACAACACGTTCCTCTTTGAAATGCGTTTAAAGTGCCCTGACCTGGGAAACACAGGATTACTCCTCTGAACATGTCTGCAATGCTTAAACGAGTCGAAGCGAGTCCTGTTCCTTCTGTTTACGTTTCTTCCACATGTCTGTCACGCAATGCGCAGACCGGCCTGGCACGTCTGCAACGTCACGAAGAAAATCGCACCAATCAGAGCGCTCGACTAAAAACACATGCTAACATTTTTATACTTTAAGTTTACATTTTTCGAATTCATTAACAAGGGTAAGAACATCCTACAAAAATATTACTAGGAATCAATATCAAAAGTAACAGTAAAAGATTATATATTTGCCAGTTATCACTCTTTTGGAGCATGTTAGATGATAAGAATATTCAAAATGTACTCGTTTAAATTAAAATGCTGTAAACATGAATAAGGGGGGGGGCGAGGACCAAAATAAATAAGTTACATGAATGCATACATATACACACACACACACACACACACACACACACACAAAAGGATATTTTAAGGTCATTATTTTGAAAATAATTTTCAAATATATTAAAATGAAATAGCTAAGTAAAAATACATCGATTATTTTAATAATTGTCATGGAACAATTTATTTCATTGTTGTTATTGACTGGTTACAGTCTTCTGGCAGGTATACTGTACATGTTATATGCTAAATTAATTAAATATGGCTATACTATGGTATTTTTCAAATTACAATGGTATTTCCATGATTTGTGAAAATTGTTGAAAAAACTATGTTTAGAACTATTCTGAATAAACATATAAAATGAATTTGCATGTAACAATATATTTCATTGTTGTTATTGACTGGTTACAGTGTTCTGGCAGGTACATGTTAAATCTTCAGTATTGTGATCATACCTTCCAGAAATAGTCCCATGAGCTCACCAAATGATTATTCAGTGAAGAGGTGGGCTGCGTCCTGTATATGACAGTCACCATAGATACCTGCTGCCAAGGCTTCTCTTTCAACAGCACTGCCTGCTCAATAAGGAAACTGACTGAGTGTCAAGTACACAAGAGTGTGTGTTAAATCAAAACAACCATCACCAAGGAGACAAACGGTATGTTATATTGTTTTGGTAATTATGTATATGCAAATTAATAATAGACAGCATTAGTGAAAAATGTATCTCAATAAATAGTACTATGAATATTTACTCATAATATTATGCTTATTATAAAAGAGCAAATGCTACAAAGCCCCCTCTGCCACAGATACTGCTTGACTGTCAAGTTACTAAGTTTAAAAAGATTCTGGCAACAAAACAACATTAGACATTGTTTCCATGTTGCTGCGCCATTCTGGCATGCTAGGTTCAAACTGTCTGGTTGGTGTGAAATAGTTTTGTATAAGGGCAGGAAAATCTGCTGTTGAGTACAGAGTCTCTCAACTCACTTTTGGATATGGCCAAGTGGAGAGGAGAAAGAAGAAACCTTTCACCTTCAGGATTCTGGAGTGGGCAGGAATGGGACGCTGACCCGGGCCGTACATCTTTCTGGCGCACTCTTAGATCTCAAAGTCCCCTCGCTCTCTCGGATCTTGACTTGTGGGATAGTAGACCTCTTCTTAAAGATCGGGTATGTACAAAGTGAAGCTCTGAGGATCAAAACAAATTCTGTATTCTTTTACAAAATTGTAACAAATATGAGGCTTCTTTTCAGAAATCTCGAGCATGGAGTTGTGTAGGCTTATCTGGATTGACTGACCACTCAAAAATCAGCACTAGGTTAGTGCTTTTAAGGAATAGTTCACACAAAAATGAATATTTACAAAAAATGTATCCACCCTCGGGCCATCCAAAATGTATAGTTTGTTTCTTCGCAGATTTGGAGAAATTTAGCATTACATCACTTGCTCACTAATGGATGCTCTGCTGTGAATGGGTGCCGTCAGAATGAGAGTCCAAACAGCTGATAAAAACATCACAATAATCTAAAAATAAATCACATGACCCAAGTCCATCAGTTAATGTCTCGAATTGAAAAGGAGCATGTTTGTAAGAAACAAATCCACCATTAAGACCTTTTGAACTTCAGACCAAAATACAAGTCCTCTATTCATAACATTAATTTCTCCAGTGAAAAAGTATTTTGTCTGAAGCAGGAGAGAAATATGCACAGATCATTTTCTGTTTACAAGTGAAAACAGTATTAAACAAAAATGTGGGTTGATTTTGATGTGAGAGGACAACAGAGGATTTACTTTTTCACTGAAGGACATGTTATTATGGATATTATGGACTGGTATTTTGGCCAGAGGCGAAATTTTAAAGTTAATGATAAATTTGTTTTTTTACAAACATGCATTTTTTTCCCTTTACAAGATGTTAATTGATTGACTTGAGTGGTGTGGATTACTTGTAGATTATTGTGATCTTTTTATCAGCTGTTTGGACTCTCATTCTGACGGCACCCATTCACTCCATTGGTGAACAATTGATGTAATGCTACATTTCTCTAAATCTGTTCTGATGAAGAAACAAACTCCTCTAAATCTTGTATGGCCTGAAGGTGAGGAGTTTCGAGGAAATTATAACAATATCAAATTTTAATAATCATTCTAATTCTACGATAATAGTGAAGTTTGACATCTCTTTAAACCAGCAGTCTTGGCAGCCAGAAACACAGGGGCTCCCCGGGCATGACGAGATGGTCATCTACCTCCCGTCTGGCTCCAGACGGAGCTCCACGAGCGCACTCTTCTGCTGAAGACTTTGAGCTCAGTGCTGCTCCGGAGGAAAGCCGCATGAGGAGAGCAGAGCTCATCCAGAAGCTCCGAGAGGTCAGAGGTCACATGGATGCTCAGACAGACCTTCTGAAAACCAAAGGATCTCAGCTTCAACAAAGCCAGAGCATCTCAAACGTCCTGGAGATGAAGCAAAAGGTATGGTTGAAGTAGTTTGAGCTCTACAGACACTGAATTTTGCAATTGATGGGACAGGAAACAGAAAGGGATATCAAAGTGTGCTGTTGTTTACAAGGGACCCTCATCGCTGTTGATTTTCCTCCCCCACAGCAGCTGTCTGAAGCAGTGAATGCTCTTGAACAAGACAAGGAAGCTGCAGAGCTGAGCCGATTTGAGGAAAGCCGCCGTCGAGGGGAATTACATGACAAGTGAGTTATATTTGTGTTATATATGGAATCCACACTCTTTGACAAATACATTAATGTTAGTATAAACAACTAACATTTAATCAAAATACATTATTACATTTTTTTGCAAGGACACACTGCTACTTGGAACTTTAAAGTATTTAATTTATGCATGCATTAGCATTCTAAAGTTTGGGGTCTGTCAAATGTTTGGTATTTGAAAAAGTCTCTTCTGCTCACCAATGCTGCATTTATTCATTTATTTGATCAAAAATACAGTAAAACATAAATGTTCTGAAATATTATTATGATTTAAAAAATGGATTTTCTATTTGAATATATTTTAAAATGTAATTTATTCCTGTCATGCAAAGCTGAATTTTCAGTATCATTACTCCAGTCTTCAGTGTCACATGATCCTCCAGAAATCATTATAATATGCTGATGTGCTGTTAAAGAAACATTTCCTCTTATTATTGTTGAAAACAATTGTGCTACTTATTATTTTCTGTGGAAACCAAAAAAAAATTCAAGATTCTTTGATGAACAAAAATGTCAAAAGAACATTAACATTATAAATAATGTCACTTTGAGCTGTTGAATGCATCTTTGCAAGATAAAAGTATTAATTTCTTTAAGAAAATGTTTTACTGACCCCAAATCTTTGAGTGGTATCATACAGTGGGGTCCAAAAGTCTAAGGTTGCTCTATCTTTCCCCTTAAAACACATAAACCCATTTTGTACGATTTGGAGGGATTTAAAACTATGCTTAATGCAAATAAATATTGAGAATGTTGCACTATTTCTAAGTCACACATTTGTGTTATTGATCATGGGACACTTTTGTACAGATGATCAGATATTCTTGCATCCACTGAAGTATAAGATGCTATTTGGATCAACTTAACTCAGATTGGAGATCAGGAACAAAGAAATTAATGCTAATTTTACATTATTATATTGCTGTCAATAATATAATTTAAAATGAAAAACGATCCATAAGATTTGAAAAAAGCAAAACAGACACATTTGAATTTGTCTTGATTTGATTTGTTGATTCACTCCACTGTAAACAAAGAGTTCTGCAGCTTGAGTTGGACATTTTGAAGATGAGGTCTAACCTGGAGAGAAGAAGTCCTCCCACATCACCAAACCCTCTCAGCAGAACTCTGCCCGCTGCAAGAGATCAAGTCCTCAGAGAGGTAGAGCACACAGTGTGTGACACAAAATGTCTACAAACGTACACGAGAAGTATTCATCTTTTGATACTTTCAATCGAATTAAGAAGGTTTTGTATGCTGCTGCTTCCATCAGGGACAGAGGCAGGTTGAGAAAGAGATAAAGAAGCTCAGAGAAGCTCTCAGAAAAGCAGAGGAGAGAACAAACGACCTGGAGTATGAGAAAGACAGCGCACTGAGACAGCGCCACTCCTCTGAAGAGGTTAAACACGGAGTAGATTTCACCCAAAAATTCACATTTTGTCATTATTTTACTCATCCTCATGTTTGTTCAAACCTCTATGGTTTTCTTATATGAAACGGAAAAGAAGATTTTGAATTTGTCTATACAGTGGAAGTCAATAGAGGGTAACTGATCACCTCCATGCCACGCTGAATTGAGACAGTAATTAAAGCAAAAGGAGCCCCTACCAAGTATTGAGTACATATACAGTAAATTAACATACTTTCCAGAAGGCCAACTATTCACTAAAAATGTTTTTTTTTATTGGTCTTATGAAGTATTCTAATTTGTTGAGAGAGTGAATTGGTGGGTTTTTGTTAAATGTGAGCCAAAATCATCACAATTAAAAGAACCAAAGACTTAAACTACTTTAGTCTGTGTTCATTGAATTTATTTAATATACGAGTTTCACAATTTATTGAGATGCACCTGTACTTTTATACTTTTATCATGCATTATACATAAAGGCTTTAAGTAAAGTGTTACCAATTTTTTTTCAAAAATGTGCTTTTGTGTTCTACAGAAGAATGAAAGTCATACAGGTTTGGAACAACATAAAAAATAAGTATAGCAGAATTAACATTTTGGAGTTAATTGTTCCTTTAAAAGCTGAGGTTTTGCTAAGAATTGGCTAATTTTAGATTTAAAAAGTGCGCAACCATTTACACAGAGGAAACACGAGGCAATTAAGCAAGCAGAAGAGTTGAAACAAAGTCTGAGCAGCTCCATCAGGACCCAGAAAGAGCTAGAGGACCAGCTGAATGAGTCCCGCAGCCGTCTGGGACAAATGGAGCTGGTATGAGCAAAAAACTCTTTTTTCATTATTACATCCATTACTGCCAGAAAAAATAAATAGCAACTCCTTTTATTAGGAAAAAGACCTGTTTTCCACTAAAACCCAGAGACTAGAAGACAATCTGAATGACTTAAAGGTCAAACTATCCACAGCTTTAATGGACAAAGACCGTCTTTTCCAGGTCTGGCATCACATTTTATAATAATCTATGACCTAACACAATATCAACAGGTTGATCAGAAAATATGTTGTTTATCGTACACGTTTTAATACTTGCTTTAGCACTGATTGCACCTGCTGTCCGTGTCCAGTTCAGAAGCACTGTTTAAGATGTATGGTATAAACGCTGACCTCTCTGTCTGTGTCTGTAAAGGAGAAAGCAGAGCTGCATCAGAGGATCCAGGCTTTGGATCTGCAGTTGCAGATGGAGCAGAGGAGCAAACAGGGCTTCACTGAGCAGGTGTGTGAGCTCCATTCTGAGCTGTCTCAAGCTAAGAGCCAGACCAACAAACAGAAGATGGAAACCATGTTGATGAAGGAGGAGCTGCTTTCTGTTAAAGAGGTCAGCGGTCACTCTTTTCCAAATCTGAATACAAAAATATACTACCATACTTAAATTTGTGGTTCTTTTATGAAATAAATCAATATTTTTATTCAGAAAGGACATATTCAATCAAACTTAATTAATGCAACAGAAATAATTAATTTAAAATAAATGCTGTCTTTCACAGTTTTCACAGAAATATTAAGCAGTACAACCTTTTTCACTATTGATAATAATAATAAATGTTTTTGAGCTGCAAATCAGCATATTAGAATGATTTCTGATTTCTGTGACACTGAAGACTGGCGTAATGATGCTGAATTTTTACCATTACAGGAATAAATTACATTTTAAATATAATAATGCTTTTTTAATGTAATAATATTTCACAATATTACAGTTTTTATCTATATTTGTATTAACTAAATGCAGCTTTGGTGAGCATATGGGACTTTTTTCAAAAATATTATTTTTTATTATGCTCATATTTTGAATATTATATCTGACTTACCCAGATGATCTCTGCCAGATATATTATTACCCAGATTATATTATATTATATTATAATAATTATATTATATTATATAAGGGGAAATTCTATTATTTTAAAGACAATAATAACATTCATATTATATAACTGAATAATTAAGTAAATATTTTAAGCAATTTGATTGGCTTTCATTAAAAGCCTTTTCTTTATTATTTAGTTTGTTATGAACTCTTCTGAACAACCCTTTTCTGAATACTTTGGTATTTCAGTTGAACGACAAGCTGTCGTCTGATCTGACCAAAGCTACAGAGAGACTCCAGGCGACTCTTAACCAGCTACACGAGCTGGAGGCAGAGAAACTGATCCAAACCAATCAGATTGCGGCACTGGAGACTGAGCGCTTGCAGCTGATAGGAGAGAAAGAGGAACCGAGGAAAACAATTGATGATGGACTTCATGAGAAGATGATAGAGCTGGGAAAGAGATGCTCCCAGCACAGGTCGGACAACTATGTCTATTATCTAACTTCAGTGTTGCTTGAAAATGATTATTAATATTGATTGTACAGATTTTGATTCAAGTTATTCATTGTATATATACAGAGAATTGCAGGACAATCTAGAACAAGAAAATCAGACTCTGCAATTAAAATGTCTAGACCTGGAAAAAAAAGGGCAAATCTTGGAGGCGGAGTATACGCATAAAGAGGAGGAGCAACAGCAAATGAAGGCGGAGTTTGAGCGGGAAAAGGAGGAGTTGAGGAAACTGTCTGCTCACTGGAACGAGAGGTGGTTGGATGTGGCGATGACGTTATGCTCGACACAAACAGAACTCGATGAGCTCAAGAGTCAACAGCGAGTGAATGACAGCGTAACTGTTTTTACATTTTTTGTTTCCCTTTTATTGGTCTAATGTGACCATTTGTCAAGTGTAGTGTTACTGTCCTATATGTTAGTATATCTTTAAGTTGTCTTACACCGAGAGCCTGAAGTTTCGCAACAGATAGAGTCTGAGAGGGACCAAAGCCATGTGCAGCAGAGACTCATGGGTAGCTCTGTCTATATGTCCTTTGTTCTTAATCAAAAAGTCCCTCATAAATAGATATATAATATGCATTTAAAGAGCTGTTTGGTTACAATGCCAACTTGTAGGTCAAACTGTTTTCTAAACTCCGAATGTTAAAAATGTCATGATCAAGGTGTCTCTTGAGGTCGTGGATGGAGAGTTGGTGCAGATGAAGGCGGAGCTGCTGAAGGTGAGGGACATGCTGAAGATCAGAGACACTGAGCTGGAGAAGCTGCAGTCTGTTCGCCATCAGGTGAGACCTGCAAACCTGACAGAGATCTGGCTCGTCCTGGTTAACTGATTGATGCGATAACAGAGATATGATTTTCTTGTGCAGGTGTCACAACAGAGCGTTGAGGTCCAGAGGTTGGAGCAGCTTCTTGCTAAGAGAGATCAGGAAATTAAAGAAAAGTATATTTACTCATAATCATTCCCATATATGAAAAAAACTTTATTTTCTGATATGGGCAGTATATGGGAAATTAAAAGAAAAAATTATATATATATATATATATATATATATATATATATGTCCCAAAAATAAATAAGCAATTATAAGAAAACATATGAATTTTGAAAATATATTTTAGAATGTATTAGCAATATATTTCTGCCATGCTTATCTTTACAATATATATATATATATATATATATATATATATATATATTGATATATATCTACATAACCAATGTTAACAAAAATGAATAGTTATGGCCATATTTGAATGAATGATGCATGTGACTGTATAAGGACCCTAAGATGCACAATTCGGATCAGTCCATCAGGACAAAGGACACCCTTTATTTCCAGTTGGGGGTTTAAGGATCATGGAATGTGACCATGCAATGCTATCCAAAACTAGTAAAACAGGAACCAAGAGCTTATTGTTCCTTTATGGAACAATAAACTATATGACAGGCTTCATGTCATCAGCTATTTTTTTCTTTCTACCACAGGGATCAAGATCTGAAGAACCAGGAGATACAGAGGATAACAGAGAAAGCAGAGGCTCAGATCAAGATATCCGCCCTGGAGCAGGAGGTACAACGACAGCCATGATATTAAAACTCTCTCACGGTAGAACAGATTAATCTGACGAGGTTTCAGTATCACACGTCTTTGTACCTCTTACCTCGGGCAGATCTTTGGACATAAAAGTCTGCAGTCGAGAAAGGAAGTGGTCAGTGAATGCAGTCCTGAAGACTTAGAGTCACTGAAGGCCCTGCTAGAAGGTATTTCCTCATGCTAAGATTGAGTAAAGGCCAAAAATGTATCATAATTATTAGAACTCAAAAGCTCCTAGATATACAAGCTCGATTTTACATGTTGTTGTGTTCTGAAATGTGTCAGAATTTAAAACACAGTGCAAGTAGATGTAGTATTTACACTAGAAGGGGCTCTATAGCGTATTAGCATTAGCATCTGCTGCAAGGTGGCGGAGTAGTTTGAAACTAAAATAAACTGAAACTGTTGACCTGTGTTTAGCTAGCTACCTGAATACTGCTTAAAAGCAGTAAGCACAACAGTTTGTAGGTGACTCTATCGCCCCTTGTGTACCGGAGAATCATTCCTGCCAAAATAACTGAAGAATGCACATTTTGTACAACAGAAATGTGTTAGCTAAGTGTTCAAGAGTATCTTCCTGCGACATGTTTTTTATGTTTTGGCTGCAGAAAGCAGAAGGCGAGCAGAAACCCCTGAGCAGGAGAGAGACCGAGCCTTACAAAAACAACAGGATCTTGAACCTCCCCAGCAGGTACTGACTGACGTTTGTCTGCACATGTGTGTTAGTGTGTTTATTCATTGATATTTCATTCCATAGGGCAAAACAGAGAAAGAATCTGAATTAGAGACTAAAAAACAGAAACCCGCGGGCTCAGACCTTGTAGATCCAAACCAACAGAGGAGGCTGGTCACCGAGCAGGTGCTGCACCATGTCCATAGTAAAACTTCTAAACACTTCATCAGAAAAAAGTGTTATAGTATTTACTTCCTGTCTGCTTGTTTGTGTCTTCTTTCTGTGCTACAGCTGAAAGGTCTGTTCAGAGAGAGAGAGCAGCGTGGAGAGAGGTCAGTAGAGCAGCATCAACACTGTCAGGTGTCAGTCAGTTTGATTCATTATCTTCCCCCCAAGGCGGGTTTATTTCCACTTCTTATATAAAAATGAGACTGTGGGGAAATTCCATACTCAGAGGCTCCATCATTGTCCACTTCCCCTCCTCCTTTTCCACTTAAAATCTGTGGAGAAATCAGTAAGTGAGCCCATGAAATGGATGGTCAGACACTGAACGAGCACTTTATTAATCCAGATCAGTCAAGGGTTATCTGACTTTTTTATTGATCATTCCTTATATCAAATTGAAGCAAATCCTTCAACCACTGGTTTTTGAAATCCAAAAGGAAAGGAAAAGACTAAAGTTTTAACTGGGAGTTTAACTGGAAACCTTGTTCTTGTACAGAAAACATTCAAGAAATATTTTAAAGAAAAGTTATATATGAGAATGTTGCATTTACAAAATAATACTGTTTCTGTGACTCCAATAATATGTGTATTCATTTCTTTGTTTGTGTTTCTCTGGTAACCAGCAATTCTGGTACAAAAATAAAAAAAGATATTTGAAAGACCCCTTAAGGAAAATCATATTTACAAAATTATTTTGTGACACCAGTATTATTTTTATTTGTTTATTAACATAAAAAAAATTAGTCATGGTTTTATTGCGGTAAAAGTGTAGTAAAGGTTTTTGGCGTATCGATTAGCGTTTGTATGACTACAGTTTTACTACAAATATCATTAGTGCTGCTAAACCATGGTTCATTTTTAGCTACCATGATTATAGTAAACTTTTTTTGTTTTATTTGTAGTAAAACAATGGTTCATTTTTGTAACGTTACTTACGTAACTACTGGAAAGCAGTATTTCTAATATAGAAAAAAATATATATATATCCATTAATTTATTTATTTAGCTTATTTAATTTGTTTGTTTAGTTTTAGTTATTTAGTACTAGTATCATTTATTTTCTGTTATAGTTTTTATTAATGTTTTAATAAGTTTTTGTTCTTATATTTTCCATTTCAATTTGACAAAGTTTGAATAATTTTGTTGTGTTTTTGTCATATTTCCATAGTTTTTATACGTGTCTGTATATATATATATATATTTATTTATATTTCAGTTTTAGTTGTTTTAGTACATCGAAAAAATATTATCTGCAGTTAGCTGAATTTGTATTAGTTTTATGTCAGTTAACATTTACAAGAAACAAATTAGTTATTGTTATTTTCTATGGTTTTAGTTTGAATCCACTACAATAACCCTGCTCCTAACTCAATAGATCTGCATGAATCCTGGCTCAGGAAGAGGAGTGGGGGTGGGAACGCTGACATTTTCCCACTGTCATAATTCACGTTTGACAGGAGCAGACATTAAAACGCACCTTGGAGAAGAGGCTGTAAATCTAATTTTATTGACACTTGACAAAAGTTTTTTTTACGTATTTGATATGTGTACTAGGTCTCCAGTTTTCAAAAGAAGATCCGGTTTAGTCGACAGTAGGGTCCAAAATGCTACAAGCACTAAGGTAAACATCTCGTATAGTTACATCATTTAGAAGTAGTGGATCGTTTTTTAGCCTTATAATACAGAAATGAATAACCGCTGTGTGACACATTTAGAACTGGAATGCTGTTGACACATTATACCATTAGGGAAGAAAAACACAGAAACTGGAACAAGAACTCCAGCAGGGAGCAGCAAAGGGGTCTTCATCCCAGATCTCAGTCTCTCAGGGGGGAATCAACGAGGTCAGAGAAAGGGGAAGAGCAGAAACAGCCCACCAATCTGAAGAACCACAGCAAGACAACCCAGGTATGTTATGATGAGGATTACGGTAAAAACACACATAAAACCGGATCTACAGTCATATTTTAATAAGATTCTTGATGGAATTTTTGTTCTGTTTCTAAATCTGATATCTCAGAGACGGAAGTTTTTAAACAAAACAACTCCACGCATAAGCACGTCAGGTCTTAGACTCTAACTGGAGTGTCCTGATCTCACATTTTGTCTTAATCGAAGAGTATGCTGGGATGAAGTGGCACATAAGCAGCTTTTAGGGTTGCATCTGCGGAGATGTGGTCAGAAGCAGGGATAAAACACATCAGAAACCTTGAATTGAATGAAATTCCAAATGTTGTGTAGTTGTTTTATCCTTACAGCACTTAAAATATAAGTTCAATGGGATAAACAGCTTTAGTGCTGTGGTGAGATATTATTAAAATCAGTGAACCCTAATACGTGGTAAAAAAACAGAAGTAATAAACACATTGAAATGTCCCACACTTACTTCCCTCGCAGATGTCAGCAGTGATAAATGCAATGGGAAATCTAAAAGAGATCGTCTGATGAAGAGCCTGCATGCTTGAAACGTTACACGCTATGTGATAGTTTTTTAATAATAAATCTTTTGATATTTTTGGAGCTTTGGTGTTGCCGACTTTGCATTCCTAATAAAATCTAAAAGAGAGAAATTAAAATCAGCTTGAAGGTGAAAAGTGTGACCAATTCAATCAACATATGGAAAATCAGGCAATTTTGATTGTTCAACTTTTGGACTTTTTGGGGCTCTACTATTTTAGTTTCTCAGAATGCTAGCAGTCTTTTATTGTGCTGTAATTGTGTTTCTTTTCTGTCTTGCTGGTCCAGCCAAAGTAACATCTCAACCAAACTTACAACAGGACAAATTTCCCCTGGGCTGCAGTGATGGAACATTCCTTGCAAGGCCGGTTGAGGTTTGGGACTCAGATTTGGAAGATACGGAAGGGTTCATTTGAAGAAGAGAGGGGAGCCAACGTCTGGAGTGATGAGAATCCATTGTGAAAATCCATACTGCACTGACAGTTTCTTTATTCATTTCCATTTATTATGAATTAAACAAGTACAGATATTAAAAATGAAACACATTTTCATAAGCATGTTACCAAATTTTAAGTGTTGTTGTTTAGCTTTTATGTTTGAAACATCTTTCCTGTAGAGCATGGCGCTAGCAACGCCAAGATCATGGGTTCGATTTCCAGGGAAAGCTAGAGCTGACAAAATGCAGAAACTGTAACTTGAATGCAATGTTAGTCACTTTGGATAAAAGTGTCTGCTAAATGCATAAATGTAAATGTAATTTACACACACACACACTCGCACTCACACACACTCACATACAAAACCAACATGTCATTTGAAACAGACTATATTAATCTTAGCGATTATCAAATTTTTCCATAAATACTGACTTGTTATTGTCTTGAATGCCAGGTACAGGTTATTTTCTAAAGAGTTTGTTTAAAGATATTTGATTTCACTAACAAATACATTTGTACTGAGTTTATACAACAGGAATATTATAAAAATTAATTATATTATTTACTTCTAGATATTTAAAGATATTCAGTAAAACATGTATTCCAACATAAGATACAGAATGCCAGTATAATAAAGGTCATTAATATCTGTTCATGATTGGGTTTGACTTAAGGTTTTGTCAACTTTTCATTTTGCAGCAATGGTTGAAAAACATATTGTTGCACAGTTTCTGTTTGACTTGTGCTGCTACATGGTGAATATATCCGTCTTCATTGGCCTCAAAACCAACAAGAACCTGCCTCAGTGAAATTGAGCAGGCGCATCTCTGCCAACAGAAAAATATGAAATATTCAATAAAATATTCATTATAAAGAAAGAAATTGCCAGATTATTATGGCAACATGTAGTCTATTAAAACATGTACATGTCCATGATTCTCTATACTTAGATATCAAAACCAGTGTTAATATGTAGTCGTACAAGACATATAATACTGTAAAATTTCATATGTGTTATCTATGGATATGAATGCTGAATTGACCTCATGGCTGTGACCTTCCATTGCTGAGGTTTGAGCAGGTCTGAAATTAAAGAGATCGGACTGTTGTCTGAAGGATTGAAGAGGGAGGGGGATTAAACTACAATGTCATTAAAATAGGCTGATCTCCTGTGGATCTTCGTTCTCGAAAGACAAGCGTTTAATCCCGAACATTAAAAGCAAACATTTAGGCTTAGTTTATGATGGATAAATCCTCTTGCTTTTACATAACAGTCATGTAAGCTGGACCTGCCGTATCCATGTGGCAGACATGCTGTCATATCATGACAAATGTATTCATTTATTTTATAGGAGGGATGTGTGGTGCAATATGCTTTCCTGCACTCCCAGGACATTAAACAGTTTTCTGGGAACTATTTTACATTGTACATGGACAATATAACACCTCTTGACATTGTAAGCTTTGTGTAATTTTCTGTGTGAAATTTGGTTAATGCAGAATTTAAGACAGGAACAGGAATGTTTATGAACTCTAATCTTCAATCACACAATAAATTCCTGCCACCTCTGTCAAGCCAAGAAACACAGATGTGCTCACCTTGACATCTTTTTGGCACCACTCGATCATAGAAATGGAACTTTGTCTATTAATTGCTCTGCCCTAAATGCCACCCTCATTTCTAACATCTTCCTCCTCCAAGTCCACATTTGGACATGATTCACAAAAAACACCAGGTAGAAGTCTTATGTGAAGTCCGCACCCTTCTGAATAATACAATGGATTTGAACCCATCTGGGGGCAGAAAATGACTGCGAGTCTGGGCAGAGGTGACCAATCCAGCTCCTTGAGGGCTACCTTCTGCAGACTTCAGCTCCAACCCTGTTCAAACACCTGTTATTTTCAAGTAATCCCGAACACCTTAATCAACTGGTTTAAGTGTTTGATTGGGTTTGTAGTTAAAACTCTGCTGGATAGTAGGCCACCAGGAGCAACCGCTCTGGCCTAACCACCCACATCGAGCGGAACATGGACCCGAGTCGTTGGCATTGAAGGCGGGCGAACTGACAAGGATGCTAGAGACCACAGCCTCTGGTGCACCTCTTGAGTCTAGGGGAGTGAGGTTTACCTGCACGGCTCTTACCAGCTGACATCTTTTTCAGGGTTGGCTACCCCAGTAGTAGGGTTTTATTTTAGGGAAGATTCTTCAGAGAGAAGACTCTTCAGCTGCAGTCCTGGGGGGTAGTGTTTTGCAGACTTTAGTATCAATACCAGTTTAACTCCCTGTTGTTATTTGTGAGTAGTTCTCAATACTTTGATTAACCTGATTGGGAGTGTTTGGTTAGGGTTAGAGCTAAGCTCTGGCCCTCCAGGATTGGAGTTGATGAGCCCTTTTTAGGGTTCAGAATGGTGCTTTTGAGTGCTCTCAATACCCCTTTTGAGAGTTCCTCTTTACTGGACTTCAGATTGGTCAACATGATCTATAAACTTGTATAGCTATCAGTCCACCTGATATTAGGGCAAGGGTACCATTTGGGAGAGGGTGAGAACAGTTTATTGTAATCTCACCTGGAGTCTGGTTGGTAAGATTGTCTGCTTTCAGGATGAGGACTTTCAGCCAATGAACCACAGTTTGGTAATGTGCAACAAGATGAAGAGCTGACCAAAGACCTTGTGAACTCTTTCTGATTCTTGGGAGGTCATATTCTGAGAGGGACATCAATGTCCATATCCATTTAAAGTTGAGCTAGTTGAATAAAAAATGAGCCACTAACAGAACACAACAAGTAGGTTTTTGAAATGTTTGGGTTAATGTTTAAGACAATATAGTCTAGTAGCAAGAGCTATGAAGTGTCCTTCTTGGACTTGTTCGTGACTTGCCTTAGTTCTCTAACGCAGCTTACAGGCCTGTCTGGCGTCCAGTCCAGACTACCACAGCAAACATCCAGCTCCTCAAATAGGGATGTCTTTGTATTATCCTGCATGAAGATAGCCAGTCTGAGCATGCAACCCTTAAGCCCCTCTAGAGATCCAACATTGATGACCAAACTCTTTTTATAGAGTCCAGAGCTAAGGTTGTAATCATGGGCAGATATATCCAGAGGTCCAGGGCAAAGTGGGGGCAGCTTGGCCTGGACAGTCACTTCTTCTAGCCGATGGACTGCATTGGTTATACCCACTATGGATACAGTGAGTGTGTTCTGTGTTGAGGAGAAGGTCAGGGTAAAGTGCAAGAAGGGATCCGAGGTCTCGCTGCAATAATTTGATCCATAGTTAGGAAATAAAGGTTCGTCCTGTAGTAGACTTTGGGATTGAAGTGGAGATAGGGCACAGGGTGATTGTGGGTTGGGAATAGTGAGCCTTCTGTGTTCCCTAAATGAATAACTATCTCCAACCACAGTGCAGTGCTGTTCCAGAACCTTCCGGGTCTTTGTGAGAAGACTAAGTCTTGGGAAAGAGGGGAGAGAGGAGCGGCCACTGGCCATGGGCTTGTATAGAGAAGAGGAGACTGATGGTGAACTGAGTCGTCTCATTTGGAAGCATGACTTGTTAACCTCAGAGACAGCAGTCAGCTCGTCATCTGATGGTGTAGAGCTCTCTAAAGCAGATGGATAGTCTTGAACAGCTCCTTCCAGCTCCTCGTACTGCAATTTGGTAAATGTGGTTCCAGATAAAGGGGCAGGACTCAAAGCCACAGTCACATGATCCACAGAATCAGGAGGAGGGGGTGTCCTCACAGTCTTTTTGTCTTCGGGTGGTTTGTGTCTGGTCTTCAACCAACTAATGATGCAGCCCAGGATAAGGGAAAAACACATGACCACCAAACCCACACTCAGCAGAATCTGCAAGTGGACTGAAGAGACAGATGAGGGTTAGAACAGCATTTTAATCTGTAACTACCATTCCAAATGTCAGAACAACTGTTAAGTCATAATCCGCAAACAAAGGAAACAATTTAATCCGCATAAAGTCAGTGTTCAGTAACAGAACAGTAAAAACCAGAAGTGAACTGCTTGTATCTGAAATCTCAGACTGTCTCAGACGGAATGGACAACTTGTCTACTACTTGCCTGACAAACACATCTCAAGTTTGCATGTAGGTTAGATCTACCTTACCTTCATGCTGTTTTATGAAGAGCACCAGCACCAGCAGCCAGAGAAACAAGAGGACAATGATTCCCTCGATCATTCCCTTACAGCCAAACAGCAGGACAGACCGCCACACAGGTTGCTCAGGGTTATCCTCTTCCTCAATAGGCATGATGACCAAGGAACACCACAGCTTTCACTTCATCTTTACCTTCTGAAGTAACATCATGTATTTCTATTTATAACGAGGTAACTTCAGAACTGTGAAGCTGAACTCCACTTTCTTTCAAGTGTTCTACTGGACACGTGTGCTTTCCTAGCTAGAAGTAACAACTGGGTTTGAGTCTTTCTTTCATAAGAATGCTTTAAGATGAACCTCAACCAGTTTCCCAAAGCAAAGCAGCTAGACCAGCTGTGTAATTCCATCCATCAAGTTGTCCGAATAATTTTTCTATATAATTAAAATCCAAATCGTCATCGAGTCTAAACAAAATCCCATTGATTCTCCTCTTGTGGTCTTTGCTCTACTTCATCTGTCTTTTGATTATGTCCAGGGTAGTAATCCTCTTCACTGACTCCCTTGGTGAGAGACTGAGATGAGTTTAGAGGGTGGTACTGCTCAGGATAGGGGCGGGGCACGCCAAAGATGGCAAGAAGAGACACTATACTGGTGGTGGGTCAAGGAAAACTATGCCATGTGTCCCACACTGTGCCTATTAAAAGGGCATCAACAGAAAAATCCCATCCCACCACCCCCACAAAACAGCATCTGTCACATCCACTGCAAGTTCTGCATGTAATCAAAATCTCTAGTCTGTTAATGTGAATTGCTGTTTAAAGTAGATACAGAAGTAAACATGCATGCATTTCAATATTACATGCACGTCCACTCATCAAACGCTTTAATAAGGATTATCTACATTTAGCAGACACTTTTATCCAAAGCGACTTACAGTACATTTAGGTTATACATTTTTTGTCAGTATGTGTGTTCCCTGGGAATTGAACCCACAACCTTTTGCGCTGCTAACGCAATGCTCTACCACTGAGCCACAGGAACACTGAGATTACGAAGGCAGATTTACAAAATCAGATTCAAATTAGATTGAGGTGTGGAAATAATTGTCTGATTTTTAAGGCAAATGATTGATGTACTGCCTCTTGCTGTTTTAAGACATGAACTGCATCTTTCCTTAAAATTCTTTTGAAATTGCTTTTTTTAATTGGATTTTACAGTTTTTTAATTGTTATTTTGAAGTAGTTATTTATATATATATATATATTTTACCACATTAGTTTATTAAGTAATTTTTTTTAAATGTCTGTTCTTAAATGTAATGCAAGTTTTAGTTATTTTATTACTTTAAATTAAAATGAGAACTGTTTCTGTGGCAACTGATCTATATTAGTGTGTGTGTATATATATGAAGTTTATTTGAAAAAACATTACTCAGTTTTTTATTATTTTATCATGTTTTTATTGTTTTATTGTGTTAATTAGCTGTATTCTTTTTAACATGGTCAAAATTACCCAACTGCAGTTTGATTGAGAATAATTGGAATGTACAAAGAAAAAACATGAGTTTTGAGTTGGACCCTCTTTTGCCTTCAGAACTGCCTTAATTCTTCATGGCATAGATTCAACAAGGTGTTGGAAACATTCCTCAGAGATTTTGGTCCATATTGACATGATAGCATCACGCAGTTGCTGCAGATTTGTCAGCTGCACATCCATGAGTTGCTGCAATGTGATTGGCTGATAAGAAATTTGCATTACCAAGCAATTGAACAGGTGTATAGTAATGTGACTGGTCAGTGTATGTATGTATTAATGTTTATTCCTTTAGAATTGTTTATTTAAATGTAACATACACATATACATATATATATATATATATATATATATATATATTAGAGGTGGGCATAGATTAATTTTTTTAATCTAGATTAATTTTGGAATTAATCTAGATTAATCTAGATTAAAATGGCTCATTTGAATTCTGCCGAAGGCATTCAGAATATGTGTGCTACCCAAATAATGACTAAAAGTAAGTCTTTGAGAACGAGTTTCTCAAGCCAGGTGGCGCATTAGACCAGGGGCTCATCTCCTGTTTCCAAAATGCAATACAAACTTTAATCTCTTCCCGTCCCAATCCCACAAAAAAACTGTGGGGAAATCCCGTTCCACTCCCAGAAGAATGACTCCCATTCCCTCCCACTCCCGTGTTGTTGTTTTTTTGCCGATAACTGTCAATTACAGTAAAAATATAGTACAGATCACAGCGTGCCCACCTTATTAGTTGAATAAAAACCCAAAATGTCGTTTTTTGTTATTATATTGAACTGAAAGCCATCTTATGCACAGTGTTGCACAGATTAAATTTCATGTAAATCATCCATGCTAACACACACGTCTTCTATTTTTATTTTTTAGACATTTCACTCTCTATAGATATATTTTTCAAAGACGGAGTTTCGAAGTTTCTCGCTCAAGTTCACATGAGACCTAAAGCGCATCCTGTTTGCTTAAAAGCGCAACGTTTCGTTGTTATTCTGAGTGCACACAAATAAACGTTGAGTCTTTACAGATTCGAAAGATGTATTAGGCTACTTTTATCTGTATAACCAAGAATGACGGAGATTTTAAGAGCAAGTGAGCGCACCGGAGCCTGTCCTGCCGCAAACGCGCTTCCACACAAACACTTCAATAGCGCACATTTCTCTAGGTTAACATCATATTGAGCGGCCATGTAAAGTTGCTACTACATACATCTTTCAGATGAAAAGCCATATTTGAGGTTGATGAATGATAGGTGAGCGTTTGAATGTCCTGCCCGATTGTATTACCACATAGACCAGCCGTTAACAATCTGTCCATCACGGACTGCGAGTCTCTAGTTCGAAGACTCGTTCTCGCCCCCTACAGTGCAATTCGGCTAGGTATACATCCGCGCTAAAATATCAGGGTGAAAGTCATCATAGCTTGCGTAGTATAGACCCAGCTCCCAACCCAACTTTGAGAATAGATTAACGGCGATATTTTTTTTATCGCCGATAAGAGTCTCGCGTTAACGCAGCACGTTAACGCCGATAACGGCCCACCACTAATATATATATATGTTAAATTAAATGTTACATTTAAATAAACAATTCTAAAAGGAATGCAATCAACTTAAGTCAAAAAGAGAAATTTCTCACACAAATTAAGAAAAACAAAACAAAGAATTCTTGCATCAGATCAGACTTTAATTTTATTGTGTAAAGTTGCATGTGTCTATACAGTGAGGTCATCAAAGAGGATAACAAACACATGGTCTTTGGTTTTCATCTATGCTGTTATCTGAAGAATATAGAAATTAAAAAGTGTCTGTGTAAATTAAGAAATTAAAAGTGTCTGTATCCCAGCAGGTCCCAGGGTCAAGCAAATGCAGGATTCTAAACGGCTAAAATGTAAAGCTAATTGCTGACGAGGCTAAATCAGCATGAGCATGTGAACATAACCAGCCAACAAGCCTCGATTTACTACTGGAAATGTACTGGAAGTACAGGAAGACAGTTTGACATGCGATAATCAATACTTCATGGATATGAGATACTACATCTAACTCTTCAAACAATAATCTCATCTTGCACTTGTATTAACGTTGTTCTGCCTTTCACTGAGGTATTACCTGAGAGACTTTTTGCATTAAAAGACAGCAGTACTTCAGTGACGTACTGCAGGCAGTTGAACTACATCCGAGGTAAATCCTGACTGAGGTAGCTATTTCAGTCCCACACTGACCGAGTTATATCTAGCATCATTCGTTTCAGAAGTGAGACTGCATGTAGGTTCTGAAGTTAAAATGTGATGAAGAAAAAAATAAGAAATTCCTGAGAAACTTGCTTTCCAATATGGAAAGATTCGTGAGGTCTGAAGTTCAACAATTAAAAATACAAAATAAAAACATCCAATCTTCCTTTGACTTGAATGTTATCCTGCTTTTCCGTGACCTGGTTTGTTTTAAAGAACTCGTATGCGCAGCAGAGTAGAAGAATAGTACATTAATCGAGGCTCTTATATTTCCGAGCCTGAACATGATCGTCCATTGCACAAATGATTGACATGTGCGACACAAACCATGCGTGCCCACATAATTTCTTTCCAACCATACATTGTCTTGTGTCTGAGGTAGAGAAAAATCTTTCAACCAAACTGTTGCCTGTAAATATGTCTAAATAAGAACAAAAAAACAAAACCTCTCAGCTGTGTAAAACACAGTTTCAAACTCAAAACTCTTTTCAAATCACATTAATATTTCTGTATCTAGAAGCTAAAAAACTACAGAAATAGAAAACAATAAATCAAGTAGATAATTTTTAACAAAGGAAAAATATCTGTGACCCCTTTTCTTACCAAACCAACTTTGCAACACTTGATGGGGATTGTAGCGTCACGTGTTTTAAAATCAATCAAATGACACAAAGAGCAACACAGCAGTATCATAATCGATCCTGAATCTTTTAAATTCACTGCAGATGAGGTAAATTCAGCAAACTTTAAATAAGAGAATTAATAGACAGCAAAAAAGAGAGAGAGAGAGAGAGAGAGGAAAAAAAAGTGTCAACCACAACCTCACCAATGTGACTTTGGCAGAAGTAGATTTGATCATGACATGATTGCTTCGCACATCTCTGTGAGTGAGTGACTGTGGGAGCGTAAAGGCATGATTACACGATCACCGAAGTGTTTACACTCACGATAGCACTGAGATTAAGACAGCTGAGGTATTCTGTTGAATCAAACATCTCTAAAAACCTTCTCAGTCCTGAGAAAACACCTTGTAGAAAAGAGCAGGTGAGGTCCGTGATGAGCTTCAACAGCTGATGAGTTTGTAAGTGTGTGTGTGTGGTCCTCCCTTCACTGGAAGAAAAACACAGCTGTGGTTTGTGCGGGAGGCAGACTGGGATTTGCTGTGTCACCTCTAGAGGGCAGAACGGCTCCCGCCGCTTGGAGGAAAGACTGTAGTTTGGGTTGGACTGACTGGCTGTTTGGTTCTGGGAACTGGTGACCGTTAGAGTGACACCCCTGTGGCTGGCTCCACAGAGTCAGGGCCCTTTGAGGAGGAAGAGGAGGAAGAAGAAGGGATACCGGGACTGAGGGTGGAGGCCTGGCCTGGGAACATGGCTGTGACAGCGGAGGGAACAGCTACAGACTTCTGAGCAAATAAGGATCCTGTAAAAAAAAAAAAATGCTTTCATTAATTTCCTTCACACTGAAATATTACAGTAAAACTTGCTGATTAAAAGTGATTAAACCCCCCAAAAAATGTTTCAAATAAGTAATATTTTTAAAAAGTCAAAAGAATCCTGAAAGCATTTTTATCATGGTTTCCACAAAAATATAAAACAGTGCAACTTTTTATTCGTGTTTTCTACATCAAGGTCACATGTTTGCAGTAGCAAATCAGCATATTAATGATTTCTGAAGGATCACGTGACACTGAAGACTGGAGTAATGATGCTGAAAATTTAGTTTGTCATCATAACAATTCATTATTAACATGGAAAACAGTATTTCAAAAGTATTATCCCACAATACTACAGTTTTTGAGAACCGAAGCCCAATATGTCTTAAAAAAACAACTCACCGATCCAAACTTTTTGGGGAAAAAAGACTCATTGCAATCGATCGTAGAGCAAACAATAATCATAGTGTCACGGTTAAAAAGCTAGATTAGAAAACTAGAGCAGAAATGAAATGTTATAAAAAACAAAAACTAACATTTAGGACAGCCTTTCGCTTAAATCCCAGATTGTAAGATTTTATATTTTACTTTACTGCTTCAAATATATAGTGTATAACGAGCTACATAAAACAGTTTTATTCATATTTCTATTTATTAGTATTACAATATAATACTTTTATGATCTAGATTAATTTTGGGCTTTTTGGATGTGTGTTCTGGGCTGTTCTTTAAAAAAATGAAATGTTCGAAATAAGAAATTAAGACTGCCAGCAGTAAATGTTTTCGTTCATTCATTGTTCAAACTGCTGCGGATTCATTCAGGAATGAAGTAAAGGCTCAGTTTATGATTAGGCTATTTATTGAATCATTGGATTCATTCGAAATGTGGATTCATTCAGAAACTAACCAACACACAGACGTAACAGTTCTCTGGAGACGCGTGTTAAAGCTAATATTTTCTCTGCAAAATTGAGCAAAACTGACATTTTGTGTTTAAAAAACAAAACACATTAACTACTTATTTACTGAACTGTTGTATAAAATCACATTTAAACTCGTGACAATATTCGTGACAAAACGGCACTCGTGTGATATTGCTCTCGCTGCTCATATGGTATCGCTTATATAATAATATGAGATAAAAACCCATACAGGGGCATTTTTTTACCCCATGTCTTGAATTTTAGGACATAACTGCATTAATGGAGTTGTTACGCTGCATCATATTTGTCAACTGTATTAAATATAAAATGAATATAAAATGTTAAATCGCGTAATCTTTTCATAACTAATTAATTAAGTTAACGTGTTAAGCTGACAGCCCTAATATATATAAATTCAAATGTATTACGTTTACCAGAGTTGAAATATTTCATTCGTAAACGGAGTATGGTTGCATTCAATTTAAACAACATTTCAAGATAGATTTTTTTCTACGAATAATAAGGATTTTTTTGTAAGCCTGACAGGTTTTAGGAGCAAATGCAGTTTTCCTTTAAGAATAGAATGGTTTCAAAGAAATGGAAAGGGGGTCTTGGAGTAACCTGAGGTTAAGTATGTTATTAATATTGGACAATCCCACGCGTGCACAAACACTATAATACACACCTGAGTAAATAATCCCGTTGACCTCCACAGACACAGTAATGCTAGCAGAGCCATTAGAAGAAATGCTGAGAGACAGGTCCTGTTTTTCCTCTAAAAACAAAATCCAAATGTCACTGAAACACGTCTCACTTTCTAAGTCACTGAACATGTTTGGATAAAAGCGTCACAGTACTCACCGCGGGTGCTGGTGGTGGTGTTGTTGTTGTGCATCCGCAGGTTGGCAGGGTTCACCTGTGATGCCATGGCCAGGAGGTTTTGTTGGAAAGCCTGCTGCAGTAGCCTCTGCTGCTCCTCCGCCAGACGAGCCATCTTCCTCTCGGGCCCCTCCAGCATGGCAGCCCCAGCGTTCACCACTCCGGCACCCATGCCGGTCTCCAGCCTCTCCCTCAGCTGCTCCAGGGTGGCAGCAGCGTGCCAGCTGCTGCTGATGCCCGAGAGCCAGTGCAAAGGGGAGTCGACCTGGCAACATGGAGGCTGGACCGTCCTCTGGGACTGAGGAGAGGAAACAAAACCCTTGAAATTTAGTACTCTATCTGTTACTACATCACATTCATAATGCTATTCATGACAGTACTATCCCTCACGTTCTATTCTGTTGATTCATATGAACTTGAAACATATTGCACTTTCATATTTAAATGTATTTGATTTATTTAATTGAGTTGGAAAAAAAGCAAAGGGATGTGATTTATCGGCTCATGAAAAGTATGCCAGAAATAATTTTATAGTGGTATTATAATTTTTTAGAAGTATTTCTGTCATAGGAATTTAAAACCTTCATTAAAGAGTTATGAGCCATGAATCAAGCCGACCAGCTGCATCAACATTACAAATTTTGATTTGCAGCAAAATATTTGAAAATTGGACAAAAAGACAAAAGGCACAAGACCATGTACTTGATGGCTTTAGTGAGGGAAGAAACTAATCTCATGATTGAAGCACTGAGAATGACAATCAAATAAAAAATTATGTAGAAATATAAAACTTCTGATTCACAGTTGTTGGCAGCTAGATTTCTTGTTTTGATTCTTTGATTAGCGGAGATTTCGCTTTCGAATCATGGGTAATGTAGCTAAAATAATAAAGGCTTGTACCTTCAACCAAAGCATATAGCATTGATTAAAGTGTTAGTTCACCCCAAAATGTTCTCTGGCACAAAAAGTATTCTTGTAGCGGCATAAAATTACGGTTGAACCACTGACGTCACGATTATTTTAACAATGTCCTTGCTACCTTTCTGGGTCTTGAACGTGTCCCCAGTGTCGTGTTGTGTTGCTGTCTATGCAGTGTCAGAAAGCTTTCAGATTTCATCAAAAATATCTTCATTTGTGTTCTGAAGACGAACGAAGGTCTTATGGGTTTGGAACGAAATGAGGGTGAGTGATTGGTGACAGAATTTTCATTTGTGGGTGAATTAACCCTTTAAGAACCTTGTAGCTTTTATTAGGTCTGTCTTTAATGGTTAAGTTAATATTAACAAAAATCCCTATGGGGAAATTAATCAGATTTGTACTTTTGGAACATGATTGTTAAGGTCTATTGAGCCAGACCTGAATGCTAGTCTGCTAAAATGCTACTTGCTAGTATGCCAAGATGGGTCAAGTATACCAACATTTGTGCTATTGGCTATTGGTGACAGCAGAAAAGCAAAGTTAACTTGGAGATTTAGCAATTTGGTATGTTTTAGGGAACTTTTCATCAGTCAACTGAAATGTATGAAGCAAGATATTTTGACATAGTAGTAAGATAGTTCCCTGTATCACACATCCGGATAAGCAATTCATTTACTTCTGCCCGAGGTTTGTTGCTGTCAGTAGACCCTCACAAGAAAATGCAGTCTCTTAATAGCGTTTACCCTCAGAGGTACCCCAATCACACCAGGGAACTTGCTCCATTTCCTACACACACTTCCTGCCTGGTTTTGGTTTGGTTCTATTCCGCATCAAAGTTGATTTATATAAAGTATGAAGATTTAATGATTTAAAATGCATTTATTTCATTCTAGCCATACAGTGAAATTTACATACACCAATTAAATGTACATTTCACCGCACGCCTAGAATATTTTTAGCAGGTATGTTTATGTCAGAAGAATATTTGAGCAAATATTTAGTAAATACTGTAAATAAACATACGCATGTTCATAAGCCGCAAAATGCACGTAAACATTAGCATTACATTTTTTTTTATACGATTCAAAGTGGTATCAGATTCAAGTGTTGACATGCTAATTTTTCTTACTAATCAGATCATTTCAGGTCTATACCATTCTCATCGAAAATGCTTTTGGTTCAAGCTGATGGATTGAGGCATTTCCATGAAGGTTTTTCAGTCCAATTGAGCCATTAATAAATGAATGAAATGTAGCTATAAGAATGTGGCTCTCCTTCTCACCACTAGAGTGTGCAAATACACCAAGTGCTTAAGATGACATGCAATGTTTTCCTTTTGCCTAAACAAATTATTCAGGGAAATTAAGGAAATTCAATCTGGTTTATATTCTCTCAAGCAAGAATGATAATCTCGTTAAAAGACTGCACACCTGAGGCTTTCTTCAGGGCAGGACTGGGGGTGGCCTGCAGTCCGTTATGTCCCGTGGCAGGCAGGTGCATTTTGGGAGGAGAGAGGAGGTGAGAGACCGAGGCACTGGGAGAAGTGGAGAAGCGGTACAGGCTGTTGCTGTATCCGGGGCGGCGGCCCTCTCTGCGGTTGCTGTCGATGGCCACCTGCAGCTCTCCAGGGGAACTCAGACCCTTCTTCTCACATTCATAAGGATACAGGTACTTCATATACCTATGACAAGACCAGCAACTGTTAGCTTACAATGTGACTGAAGGTAAATGGTCTACTTTTCAGAGATGTGATCTTACTGTGTGCGCAAGGTGAATGCGGCGCTGGTGATGGAGGTGGGCAGGTTCAGGCCTTTGGTGATCTCCCTCCAGATCTTCTTGTTTATCACCTCCACCAAACCTCCCTTCTCGGTCACCAGCTTATAAAGCATGTACAGATCCAGCACCTGCTTGGCCATGATGGGGATTCGATTCACAGGAGTACCTGGAGGAGACATAACAGACAGGATCAGCGGAGTTTAGCTATTTTGTGATGGATCGCATGAAACCAGCTGAGGAAACAGAGCTGTAACATTAAAAGTGCATATGCATCTATGCCGCCCACCCCTTCCAGAAAAACAGGGATTGAAGTGATTGAGTTTTTAATCTGTGAGCAATGAGCTGGTTTGGGTAGGCCAGTGCAATGAAGCTCATTTGGAGGGATTGTGGCAACTAAAACTGCACACACACACACACACACACTGTTAGCGCAGTTACAAAAGTGTGCACGGAACAGGAAGGGAGGGGCTTTGACCCCTCATAATGCCATGCTCAATCCTCCCCCCACATACCACGCTGGGCCTATTCTAGAATAAAACCAATTAATGTGTGTGTGTGTGTGTGCGCTTTGTGAGAAGAGGGGGGTTTAAATAGTCCTGGTGATTTAAGGTCAGGATTATGCCCTAATTTAGCCACTCCATTCTCATTAAAATAGATTCACATGCACATAGATGAACACCTGTGCACAAAATAAATATCAATGAGGAACACCAATTCTATACACACTTAATATATATATTTTTTAAACAAATTATACATACTCTATATAATAATTATATATAAAATTATACATTATGTAAATATATATACACTACATATATATATATATATATAAACATCATAATGTATATAATTATTTAACATTGTTATGTAAAATATATATATATATTAGTGGTGGGCATAGATTAATTTTTTTTAATCTAGATTAATTTTGGAATTAATCTAGATTAAAATGGCTCATTTGAATTCTGCCGAAGGCATTCAGAATATGTGTGCTACCCAAATAATGACTAAAAGTAAGTCTTTGAGAACGGGTTTCTCAAGCCAGGTGGCGCATTAGACCAGGGGCTCATCTCCTGTTTCCAAAATGCATCACAAACTTTAATCTCTTCCCGTCCCAATCCCACGAAAAAACTGGAGGAAAATCCCGTTCCACTCCCGGAAGAATGACTCCCATTCCCCCCCACTCCCGTGTTGTTTTTTTTTGTTTTTTGCCGATAACTGTCAATTACAGTAAAAATATAGTACAGATCACAGCGTGCCCACCTTATTAGTTGAATAAAAACCCAAAATGTCATTTTTTGTTATTATATTGAACTGAAAGCCATCTTATGCACAGTTTTGCACAGATTAAATTTCATGTAAATCATCCATGCTAACACACACGTCTTCTATTTTTATTATTTAGACATTTCACTCTCTATAGATATATTTTTCAAAGACGGATTTTCGAAGTTTCTCGCTCAAGTTCACATGAGACCTAAAGCGCATCCTGTTTGCTTAAAAGCGCAACGTTTCGTTGTTATTCTGAGTGCACACAAATAAACGTAGAGTCTTTACAGATTCGAAAGATGTATTAGGCTACTTTTATCTGTATGACCAAGAATGACGGAGATTTTAAGAGCAAGTGAGCGCACCGGAGCCTGTCCTGCAGCAAACGCGCTTCCACACAAACACTTCAATAGCGCACATTTCTCTAGGTTAACATCATATTGAGCGGCCATGTAAAGTTGCTACTACATACATCTTTCAGATGAAAAGCCATATTTGAGGTTGATGAATGATAGGTGAGCGTTTGGATGTCCTGCCCGATTGTATTACCACATAGACCAGCCGTTAACAATCTGTCTATCACGGACTGCGAGCCTCTAGTTCGAAGACTCGTTCTCGCCCCCTACAGTGCAAATCGGCTAGGTATACATCCGCGCTAAAATATCAGGGTGAAAGTCATCATAGCTTGCGTAGTATAGACCCAGCTCCCAACCCAACTTTGAGAATAGATTAACGGCGATATTTTTTTTATCGCCCGATAAGAGTCTCGCGTTAACGCAGCACGTTAACGCCGATAACGGCCCACCACTAATATATATATACACACTAGTGATGGGCCGTTATCGGCGTTAACATGAGACTCTTTATCGGGCGATAAAAAAAAATATCGCCGTTAATCTATTCTCAAAGTTGGGTTGGGAGCTGGGTCTATACTACGCAAGCTATGATGACTTTCACCCTGATATTTTAGCGCGGATGTATACCTAGCCGAATTGCACTGTAGGGGGCGAGAACGAGTCTTCGAACTAGAGGCTGACATTTTTTCGGGAATCCCGCGGGATGGGAAACAAAATCGCTACGAATCACGTGATTGGGACGGGAGAGGAAAATATTTAATCGGGAGTGGGCGGGACCGGGAATAGTAATGATACCCAACTTTACACACAAATATACCTTTTATAGAAATAAACTATAAACTGTATATTTTAATTCTGAACTCAATTCTAGTTGCCCTGTCTCTTTATGCTCTCCTCCTGTTTGCTCTGGTGTGACTGGTTAAGTGAATGACGCAGTCCGTGATGGACAGATTGTTAACGGCTGGTCTATGTGGTAATACACTCGGGCAGGACATCCAAACGCTCACCTATCATTCATCAACCTCAAATATGGCTTTTCATCTGAAAGATGTATGTAGTAGCAACTTTACATGGCCGCTCAATATGATGTTAACCTAGAGAAATGTGCGCTATTGAAGTGTTTGTGTGGAAGCGCGTTTGCTGCAGGACAGGCTCCGGTGCGCTCACTTGCTCTTAAAATCTCCGTCATTCTTGGTCATACAGATAAAAGTAGCCTAATACATCTTTCGAATCTGTAAAGACTCTACGTTTATTTGTGTGCACTCAGAATAACAACGAAACGTTGCGCTTTTAAGCAAACAGGATGCGCTTTAGGTCTCATGTGAACTTGAGCGAGAAACTTCGAAACTCCGTCTTTGAAAAATATATCTATAGAGAGTGAAATGTCTAAATAATAAAAATAGAAGACGTGTGTGTTAGCATGGATGATTTACATGAAATTTAATCTGTGCAACACTGTGCATAAGATGGCTTTCAGTTCAATATAATAACAAAAAACGACATTTTGGGTTTTTATTCAACTAATAAGGTGGGCACGCTGTGATCTGTACTATATTTTTACTGTAATTGACAGTTATCGGCAAAAAAACAACAACACGGGAGTGGGAGGGAATGGGAGTCATTCTTCCGGGAGTGGAACGGGATTTTCCCCCAGTTTTTTCGTGGGATTGGGACGGGAAGAGATTAAAGTTTGTGATGCATTTTGGAAACAGGAGATGAGCCCCTGGTCTAATGCGCCACCTGGCTTGAGAAACCCGTTCTCAAAGACTTACTTTTAGTCATTATTTGGGTAGCACACATATTCTGAATGCCTTCGGCAGAATTAAAATGAGCCATTTTAATCTAGATTAATTCCAAGATTACAGTGAGATTAATCTAGATAAAAAAAATAATCTATGCCCACCACTAATATACACACACACACACACACGTTGATTATACATAAAATGATAATTTAAAGTATATGTAATTTGTCATATGTATAAACACACATATATTTTTTTACTCACAAACATACGTGCATAAAAATACTTGCATAATTATATGTATATATTAGTGGTGGGCCGTTATCGGCGTTAACGTGCTGCGTTAACGCGCGACTCTTATCGGCGATAAAAAAAATATCGCCGTTAATCTATTCTCAAAGTTGGGTTGGGAGCTGGGTCTATACTACGCAAGCTATGCATTCATCAACCTCAAAGATGGCTTTTCATCTGAAAGATGTATGTAGTAGCAACTTTACATGGCCGCTCAATATGATGTTAACCTAGAGAAACGTGCGCTATTGAAGTGTTTGTGTGGAAGCGCGTTTGCTGCAGGACAGGCTCCGGTGCGCTCACTTGCTCTTAAAATCTCCGTCATTCTTGGTCATACAGATAAAAGTAGCCTAATACATCTTTCGAATCTGTAAAGACTCTACGTTTATTTGTGTGCACTCAGAATAACAACGAAACGTTGCGCTTTTAAGCAAACAGGATGCGCTTTAGGTCTCATGTGAACTTGAGCTAGAAACTCCGTCTTTGAAAAATATATCTATAGAGAGTGAAATGTCTAAAAAATAAAAATAGAAGACGTGTGTGTTAGCATGGATGATTTACATGAAATTTAATCTGTGCAACACTGTGCATAAAATGGCTTTCAGTTCAATATAATAACAAAAAACGACATTTTGGGTTTTTATTCAACTAATAAGGTGGGCACGCTGTGATCTGTACTTTATTTTTACTGTAATTGACAGTTATCGGCAAAAAAACAAAAAAAACAACAACACGGGAGTGGGAGGGAATGGGAGTCATTCTTCCGGGAGTGGAACGGGATTTTCCTCCAGTTTTTTCGTGGGATTGGGACGGGAAGAGATTAAAGTTTGTGATGCATTTTGGAAACAGGAGATGAGCCCCTGGTCTAATGCGCCACCTGGCTTGAGAAACCCGTTCTCAAAGACTTACTTTTAGTCATTATTTGGGTAGCACACATATTCTGAATGCCTTCGGCAGAATTCAAATGAGCCATTTTAATCTAGATTAATCTAGATTAATTCCAAAATTAATCTAGATTAAAAAAAATAATCTATGCCCACCTCTAGTATATATATATATATATATATATATATATATAAACGATTCTTTAAATTATATGTAATTTGTCATGTGTGTGTGTGTGTGTATATATATATATATATATAAAAAAGTGCTGTCAAATGAATAATCACAATTAATCACATCCAAAATAAGTTTGTTTACATAATATCTGTGTACTGTGTATTTAAATGCACACACGTCTATATTTAAGAAAAATTGTGTTTATACATATAAATAAAAATATATACACATAAATAAATAAATAAATAAACAAACATACATATGTGCACATATCTACAAATCTACTATATAATTAAATTGGAAATATAAAATACATAAATATAAAGAAACATACACATACATATTTAATAATAATAATTATTTAATAATAATAATAATAATAATATATTATTATTATTATTATTATGTTATAGGACTATACATTTATTCAAATGATAAATATGAACATTATTCTAAGTATTATTCTAATTACCATTTTAAGTTCAGAAAACACTTGTTCAGTGCTCTCAATGTTTACAAATGAAATGCAGTCGCTAGTTCCAAACGCACACAAAATGTCTGTTCCGTGGTTGTTTGTGTGCTTGCTCTTGAATTATTAGGATCAGAAGGTTCTGTTCTCAAACAGCCATAAAGCATGTAATTTAGAAACCCAGGCCTCCAAGACAAGGCCTAGCACCCCCCGGAGAGTCCAGAGCAAGAGCTACCTTTGAAAGGCAGTTATTTAATGCTGGGAATGACATGACTCATTCATCAAACAATCGCTGCTCAGATTCGAGCGAAAGGTTAGCGCTAGGTCACCGAGCTGGAGATTCAGGTACAGATCCACAGGAAATCGCGCAGAGTAGCGGCGTCTAGAGAGTGACCTGGTGATACACTCCATAACTGCAAAACCAATTTAGCTCAAACTCAAGAATGGACAAGTCATTGGAAGCCTTTTCCTGCTAAAGAGGCTTCATTATTGATTGATGTGAGCTGTGCTACGGCTTAATGCTGAAGCATTGCACTCCTAATTGATATCATGTTGTCTTCCTTCATACGTCTCAAGAAATGGGCAACAGGACACGTCAGATGGGGTTAAGGAAATAAAAGCATGAGGTTGCAGGGTATGCAAACGTATAAAAGCAGAAAATATCTATGAAGAGTGTATTCAGAAGCAAATTCAACCTTTCAACTAAAATGTTCATAACAATGGAAACAAAAGTAGGACAGTTTCACACTCGATTCCAGAAGATGACGGAAACATTACTAGCATTGTTGCTTTAGTCACTTTACTAGTTGTTTATCTACTATAAACTAATACAATGCTCTCATTGTTTTGCATGTAGATTCTGATTTAATAGTCAAAGCTAATCTGTCTGCTGACAGGAAGTGGAAGCAATCTCTAACTAATTTACTTTTTTAATCACACCATCTAAATTTCATACCCTCCCCCATTTGTTCACAAGAAAAAAAAAATGAGGCCAGTGAATCTGACCACTGCCCTAAATATAGGAGGAAACAGCTGCCCACATTAAGAAGCCAGCGTTCTGCGATGAACCAATAAGGCAGCCTGAGACGCCGGGCTGGTGAAGGAAATTCCACTCTCTGACCTAAACAATGATTGCCATTCTTACTGTAATGCAGCTGTAGAGGGGAAGTGAGGGGGCATACAGGAAGTGCATGGTCTAACATCCGACGAAAGATCCTGGATGATGCTGTGTGGCTAGATATTTTGTTTAGATAACCTGAAAAACGTTTCAGTAATGCCAGATCGTATTTCACACCAGTTACAAGAAAAAAACAAGAAACTGCATTTTGCAAAAAGAAAGATTATGTTGAGTACAATTCAAAGTCTTCTGCAAATTATTTATATGAAATTTAAGCACAGATCTGTCCAGACAGATTTTTTGAATCATGACAAAAATAAAAACTAATTAATTCATCAATATAAATAAATTCAAATGGTTACATTTTATTCTCATTACGCAAATGTTACTGTGACACAATTTAATATTTTTTTCTTAATTTAAAACAATAAATGCTACCACCACACACTTATTTTATTTTACAAAAAAATATTTAAATGTTTATTTACATTTAAAAAGATATAAATCGCTTATATTTTTATGTCAAATTAATCATTTTGTTTGCATTGCCATCATTTTCAAAGTAAACTGAATTGTGCAAGTGTTATTTTTGTATCGAGAAAATGTTATAGTTTTATTTATATTTTGAATAAGTTTATACATTTCCATTTTCTTTTTAACGTCAGTAGTTTTTTTGTAATCACTAGTTTTAGTAATTTTGTTGTGTTTGTCATTTTGTATTTTCTAAAGGCCTTTATGGTTTATTTATTTTCATTTCAGTTTTAGGTTTAGCTATTTCAGTATATAAAATTAAATGAAAATGAGAATTTTTTTTGCAAACATTTTATTTACAAAAATAACAAATGCTTTACAGTTTTAGTTGACTATAATAACCATGCATTGTGCTTAATTGTAAAGAAAATACAGATTTTTGGGGGGATTTTATATTATAGACACACACAGTAGTTTTATATACACACACCTAGCCTATGCTTATGAGTGAAAGTATATTTACATAATGTATAATTTTATATGCATCATATAAAGTATGTACATATTTACTATCTATATATATATATATATATATATATATTAGTAGTGGGCCGTTATCGGCGTTAACGTGCTGCGTTAACGTGAGACTCTTATCGGGCGATAAAAAAAATATCGCCGTTAATCTATTCTCAAAGTTGGGTTGGGAGCTGGGTCTATACTACGCAAGCTATGATGACTTTCACCCTGATATTTTAGCGCGGATGTATACCTAGCCGAATTGCACTGTAGGGGGCGAGAACGAGTCTTCGAACTAGAGGCTGGCATTTTTTCGGGAATCCCGCGGGATGGGAAACAAAATCACTACGAATCACGTGACTGGGACGGGAGAGGAAAATATTTAATCGGGAGTGGGCGGAACCGGGAATAGTAATGATACCCAACTTTACACACAAATATACCTTTTATAGAAATAAACTATAAACTGTATATTTTAATTCTGAACTCAATTCTAGTTGTCCTGTCTCTTTATGCTCTCCTCCTGTTTGCTTTGGTGTGGCTGGTTAAGTGAATGACGCAGTCCGTGATAGACAGATTGTTAACGGCTGGTCTATGTGGTAATACACTCGGGCAGGACATCCAAACGCTCACCTATCATTCATCAACCTCAAATATGGCTTTTCATCTGAAAGATGTATGTAGTAGCAACTTTACATGGCCGCTCAATATGATGTTAACCTAGAGAAATGTGCGCTATTGAAGTGTTTGTGTGGAAGCGCGTTTGCTGCAGGACAGGCTCCGGTGCGCTCACTTGCTCTTAAAATCTCCGTCATTTTTGGTCATACAGATAAAAGTAGCCTAATACATCTTTCGAATCTGTAAAGACTCTACGTTTATTTGTGTGCACTCAGAATAACAACGAAACGTTGCGCTTTTAAGCAAACAGGATGCGCTTTAGGTCTCATGTGAACTTGAGCGAGAAACTTCGAAACTCCGTCTTTGAAAAATATATCTATAGAGAGTGAAATGTCTAAATAATAAAAATAGAAGACGTGTGTGTTAGCATGGATGATTTACATGAAATTTAATCTGTGCAACACTGTGCATAAGATGGCTTTCAGTTCAATATAATAACAAAAACCGACATTTTGGGTTTTTATTCAACTAATAAGGTGGGCACGCTGTGATCTGTACTATATTTTTACTGTAATTGACAGTTATCAAAAAAAACAAAAAAAAACAACAACACGGGAGTGGGAGGGAATGGGAGTCATTCTTCCGGGAGTGGAACGGGATTTTCCCCCAGTTTTTTCGTGGGATTGGGACGGGAAGAGATTAAAGTTTGTGATGCATTTTGGAAACAGGAGATGAGCCCCTGGTCTAATGCGCCACCTGGCTTGAGAAACCCGTTCTCAAAGACTTACTTTTAGTCATTATTTGGGTAGCACACATATTCTGAATGCCTTCGGCAGAATTCAAATGAGCCATTTTAATCTAGATTAATTCCAAGATTACTGTGAGATTAATCTAGATTAAAAAAATAATCTATGCCCACCACTAATATATATATATAATATGTTCATCCACAAGCATCCTTGACAACAACCAAATCATAATAAATGGAGTCCGAGTGTCATTTTCTTTGGCAATAAGCACTTTCCATTCTTGTATGAAATATTCATGTTTCCTCCGACAACCATCTATCGCTCCGCAACTCTAAAAACACTATAGGCTATATATGCAGCCCTGACTCAAAGTGAACTAATTTCTCATTGACTAATTTTTGTGAAAATGAATAAATATATATTATATTACATATAGCTTGCCTATCCAACAAGCCACTGGGTCGTAATTCAGCTGGATTTAACACTGCACAAGGAATTTGCTGTCATGCTTGATTTAGTGCATTTGATTAAGCCTTCAACATGTTTACTGGTTTAGGAGGGTCACGTCTCTTTACCGCTGAGCCATAAAAACAGATGGATCGAGGGCCCAGTGCAAGACTGCGTTCCTCTGGGGGACAGTGAACATTGACGCAAAGAGAAAGCGATCAGGAAAGAGTTTTTTGGGGATCTTCCTGACTCTCCTAGATAAATCTGTAGTCGGTGGTCATAAAAAGGACGGAGGCGCTCGGGTGGGAAAAGAACAGCCCACATCAAGCCCAGGATGTCATAAACATGCTTGAGGAGAGTAACAAGCCTCAGGAGTGACAAGACAAACGCTCCAAACAGGACATGCCACCCTTATTATGAAGTCACACAATAGAGACTGTGCTCGTGCCTGATGACTATAGCAAACCTAGCAGCACTTCTATCGCAGCTGTTCGCTATGTCAATGATAAATTCAACTGGACGACAAATGCTCTTAGTCCCAATTCAAAACTCTTCTTTGTTACCACTGAGAAGCTATAAACATTAAAACGGCAACAAAATGAGCCAGTTATATAATTCAACAAAGGGTCATGCGATGACTTTGGAAGCGTATTTGACAGATGCGTTTATGAAACTATTAATATGCTTCTTTTGAAATCTCATGGCCATTTTTATATATTTAGTACAGTAACAAGTACTTTTTTGCATCAATAAAATGTCATTATTAACTAATTCATTTATTTAATATTAAAAAAGTTAAAATCTAAAAAAACAATACCGATCAACTTATTATTGTCATGTTATGAACAAAAAAAAAAAGAAATAGAAATAAATTCTACATTATTCATCATTTGTGAAGTATTGCAAGATCTATACAATATATCAAATATGGACCAATATGATTAATATAAAATATAACACTTTCTGAATCAGCTGATATTATCAAATTAATATGATATCAACTATTATAGTTTTTATTAATATTTTGATTTTATTTTTCATTTTCATTTTGTGTGTTTTTGTCCTTAACATATCTATATAGTTTATTAATGTTTATTTCAGTTTTAGTTATTTAATACAAGTTGTAATGTCACCCTGGCAACTAGCTGAAATAATTTATAATATAAATATAGTTTAAAGTTTCAGTTTTAGCTCAGTATAATAATCATGATATTAACCAATAACTGATAAAGTACCAATATTTTGCACATCCCCAATGACAAGATATTCTTTACTAATAAAAAATAGTTTTGACTAAGATCTGATTAGTCATATTCGAAAATAGTGAATACACATACAAATAAAAAAAACTGTTAGGCTAAATAACTTTTACTTGTCATGAGAACAGTTTTGTTTTAATTTATAATTATAATGATGATTATGATAACTAGAGCCCGACTGATATGGGTTTTTTGGGTCCGATGCCGATATTAGGGAGTAAAAAAGGCAGATATCGGACGATATTCTTTATGTGTATTTTTTTAGTACAGTACCAGTCAAAAGTTTGGACACTTCCCATTCGTGTGATCAAACTTTTGACTGGTACTGTCTATAGGCTAGAATACAGTATGTACATAAACAGAATATATATTCAAACACAATTTTAGCAATGATAACTCTAATGTGATGAATTAACTAACTTGAATTAAGAAGCAACTTGAATAGGGGCAACAAGCTACTGCCAATCCAAAAGGGGCAGGTTTGCGCAGGAACCACAGCTTTTCCAAATGTAAACATCTACAATGAATAAATAATAATTATAATGAATAATATTTTTTCACAAATTCTGTGTTGTGTATTTTCTGGTAATCAAATGTACACGCAGAACATGAGGATTCTAGGGCTGGACCAGAATATTAGATTATTCGTTCGGTGGGTTGGTATTCAATTTTTAATTTTGAGATTTTAATATCCTATTTATTTTTTTATTACACCTGGCATCCCCTGAGAAACGGTTCTCAACTTGTCTGCCTGGCTCAACATCTGCACCAGCAACAGGCCGTTGGCCAATGAAAGACGTTCGTGCTGACCTTATAGCATGCATATATTTCATGAAAAATCTTCTATTATGAGCGTACCTGCCACACATCTACATTTGAAATAGTTAACTTAAGCACGCAAAAGACGCAACATGTGAACGGACCCTCTGCGATCACAAAACCGAATGCGATGCATGCATTTTCTTTCTGTCAACTGTCCCGAGATGCGAGCGAATGTCTTGGATCAGCGTGCAGCAGACGAGATGCACCGATGTGAAGCCGCTTTGAGAGAGTGAAAGAGAGAAGATGCAGTACAGCCGTGTCACACTCGCTGTTTTCAAATGACTGATTTAATCTGATATTTTGTGTGGATTTATTTAATCATCTAACCTACATGCTATATTCAATAAATGTTTGCAGGAATTTCCCTCATTATAAACTCGAAAGCTGTGGGAATTCAGGGACCTTCAATTTACAAAATTAAGCACTGGGTTACCTTATTTAAAGTATAGCTCTTAACAGACCTGTGTGTTTTGTATCACTAGTGCAGTGTTCGTTCTCTCGAATATAAGCCTTGACCACATGAGGCGCACCGCTTCCAGCTCGCGCAGTTCTGTAGTTTATTAAAAGTGTATTAATTCTGAACGTGTCGTGTGTACATATTGCACCAAAACACAACACTGCACTCCCTTGGGCCCGCAGCAACACACCCACTACGCATGAAGCCGATTGGATGAATAGTTCTCAAAATATTTAAAATGCAAACACACAGACAGATGCACAGATTCCTGCTTTTATTAGAGAGAATATGTTCAGCCCCTCCCTCTGAATATTCGGTGTTGATTACTACCGAAGCTTCAAAGCTCAAAAAATGGTATTCGGACCAGCCCTAGAGGATTCGTATTGAAATAGTCTTTTCGTAATTTAATATTCACAGACACTAGCCTATATCGCGATTTGATAAGTGTACCGACCTGTTTTTTATTTATCCATCACAAATATGACAGATTCCGTGAAATTTTGGGTTATACAGTAAAATCTGCTTTTATGACTGGGTCCCGCACTTCCGTTCATGTTTCCTGGACAAAATTTTTTTTTTGCTGGACTGGACAAACTAAGTAATTAAACCATTTAGAAGCAATTCATCTGTGCAATGCATGCTCATAATTTACTCAGGAAAAAGGTCTATATGTTCTGTAGAAAAAAAATCATTTTAGCAGCACATTTGCCGATACGATATATCTGCGACAGGTGCATATCGGCCGATAAAATCGGCAAAGCAATATATCAGTCTGGATCTAATGATAACATCTCTATTTATATTGCTGATAAGTAAATAAGTCACATTTAGGTTGTATTGTTACAACTAGAGCATCTACAGCGTAAGCATTCTTACATTGTTCTATAAACAACAAGTACATCAAAACACAATCAACTCTGGCTTATATATCAGAATGAGCTTTATTGCCAGGTATGTTTACACATACGAGGAATTTGTTTTCGTGAGAGAAGCTACCGCAGTGCAAGAGAATGACAGTGACAGAACAAAAACACAGATAATAAAAAGAAGAATTAAAAAAGGTATAACAATATACAAATTTACATACGATTAGTTAATTTGCAAAAACCGATAACTCATCGGTTAATGCAGAAAACTCTGCATTCCTATAACTTATTATGCCCCCTCTCTTTCTCTGCTCATCTTGTCATAATTTCCTCTCATCCATGCAATCCCATCCCGCTGTTATTCAGCAGTCACTCCATTGTCTTTGCTTTTCTACTGTCTGTCATTCTTCTAATATCAAACGTGGGGCCCTGAGTTTTAGGGTCTCATTAATCTTCAGAAGAGGAACAGGGGCCCCTTAATGCACCTCAGCCACCCTCTATCTGATCCCCCCAGGCCCCGAGCAAGACGCCCCCCTCACAGCCCCCAATCAACACGCACACACACACCAAACATCCCCTCACAAAACTCCCCTGCAGCCACTGCTCCTGTCCTCCTCCCATCTTATCAAGTTTCAAGGGCTCTGATGTGGACAATACAAAGGGCAGAGGCCAACTTTTATAGGTGTGTGTGTAAAGTTAGAAAGATCAAAGTATATATATATATATATATATATATATACACACACATATGGAATGTTATGGAATATTCCAGAGTTTAATGCAAGTGAAGCTCAGTTGATAACAGTTGTTTACCATAAAAATTATTCGACCTCATTTTCCTAATAGAAAACGATTACAGTGAAGCACTTGCAATGGAAAAAAGGGATACATTCCTAACTTGTATTGAACCTGGAACATTACTTTAAACGTGGCATAAAAAGGCCACCAACTAACTTATTTTGCACTTCAAATACCAAGAAATGCGTCTAAAGCAAATAAAGGCACCAAATTGCATGTTTGCTTTTTTCAGTGGTGTTGGAAATGGACTTATTTTGACAGCACCATAACTTTTATTTGGACACAATTTCCAGGTTTTCCATTTTTATTACTGTTTAAAAGTTCAGTTTAATAAATTAGAAGACAAAATGTTACAGTTTTTCTCAATTGCTTTGGCTCAATTCTCGAACAATTTTTTTTTCCCGGAAAACAATAAGTTCAGATCTCTGAACAATTAGCTTCTTGTTCACATCAGATTGGAATTTCTTATTGATTTAAGAAAATTGCAAATGCTTTGGCACATGTGTGCAAACAGTAAGTACAATTGTCTGCAGTTTGCACAACAACTAATTGCATATGGCTTGTTGATCAAAACTGATGAGTCGATTCTCACTTAAACTGTCAAACTCTTCACATATTCTCAATCATTTTTCACCGTGTAAGACATCACATTCAAAACGATCCATTTAATTATGAATAATTTGTATATTCCATACATATCTGACATTGGCATTGTTTGTAATGTCTGCTAAATTGGCAAATTACCTCTAATTGCAATACAATTTGAATCAACCATTCAACCAATCAAGTTTGGGAGCACATATTTATAGATTGCCCAAAGCACAATCACTACCATTTTTTGAGAATTTAGGACTTTCACAACCCTGAACTGCAGCAACATGCTCGTGGAAGAGCAATTGGAAGACGTGTAAGAATACGTGGTGGTGGAAGACATAATAGAGGAAGAGGTGGAAATAGAAGAGTCAGAGTCTCTGATGAAATCAGAGCCACACTTGTGGATCAGGTCATAAATCGTGGTTTTACAATGGAAGAGGCTGGTCAAAGAGAACAGCCAAATATAAACAGGTCCACAGTGTCATCAATTGTGCAAACCTTTCTTAGGGAAAACAGGTAAATATGTATTTATTTTTTTGTTTTACAGTATGTAAACCATTTTTATAAACCACAATACTGTAAAGGTAAATTATTCTTGGCATTATTTAATTAATCGGCATTGGCCGATTGTGCTGCAAATTAGGCCAATTGATATACAGGCGCGTCTGCAAGCAACACGTGATGCTGCCTCGTGCGGTTAGCAGATTGCCATTCCACTGGCTCAACTGATAACCCTGTGATGTCCCCCTCTGCCTGCTAACTTTTTGAAGAGAGAACTACCTGGTAACTCCCCAAGAAAACGGTAAGACTTAAGTTCTTATCCTTCGTTCTTAATCTAGCCTTGTATTTCATTGGTTAAATATGACGCTACTTTTGGAGAGAGAATGAGAATAACGTTTAGAAAAAGAATGCTAATAATTTTTTTAAGGCTGAAATATTTTCGAGTAACTCAAATACAAAAAAAATTTCGAGGCAAATGATGTGCCTCGAAGAATCGTTTTGTCCATTTACTAGGGATGCACTGAAAAGCAGAGTCCGCTCAAATAACGCGCCGACAAGAAATGTCTATGTAACGTTAGTATACTTGTACTTGTTCCTGTTTGCAGTAGCGCTGCTGTGCTGTGACATGCTCTGGTACAGCTGTAAAATCTCCTTCACTTATCTGCTCCCCGCTATGCTCTGCTCACATGCGCTGATAATACAGCTTATGAGACGCGCGTTTTCCTTTAGCACACACACACTGAATCGCATGTGATGTCTCAATGAGGACAACATCTCCAGAACTGCTCTGAGAGTCACTTCATGAGCGTTTGACCGTTTACTTTGAGTAAAACTATTCTTATATCATATACACAGAGAAATGTAAAAATATTCACGGCAACCCGTCAAAAAAATAAGTCTTTTTTTTTTTTATCAAATCACTTTTGTCACATCACCATAGTAAATGTGCCTTGGTAAGTGAAGTTGGTTATGAAGTGGGCTATGAAACCCTGCTCCGGACATTGCAGCAGAAATATTTGTTCAGCAGAATGTACATACTACTAATACTAAAATTATGAAAACTTAATTTTTTAAGGAATGATCACACAACATTTCTAACATGTTTTAATTTTAATATTAAATTCCCTTTGTTTGCAAAAAAAAAAAAAGTTTAATTTTAAATAATTTAAAGATAAATGAAATTGATGTTTTTTGCCTTTGTTTGATAACCAGATACACAAGCATGTGCGGTAAATGAGCATGTGCGGTAACTGAGCATGTGCGGTAACTGAGCAGAATGATAGAGCGGAGTGTCACGTGGCGTAGTGATGAAGGCTGAGGGAGAGGGTAAACCTAGACACTGCTGCGCGGTGCAGCATATATTTTCGGCTGCCGAAAATTCAGTGCATCCCTAATAAATGGACAAAACGATTCCTCGAGGCACATAATTTGCCTTGATGATTTTTGTATTCGATTTACTCGAGTAATTCAAGGAATCGTTTCAGCCCTAGTGCACATGATCAGGATGGTACCACCTCCACCTCAGAGAAAGGAAAAACCCTGTTTGCATTATTTGGATAATTAGTCAAAAACAACAACAACAACAGTCTGATTCTGTTGCATAGAACTGAATAAAAATAATACATTGATATTTAATATTAATAACTTTTTGATTACCTGTTGTGTATTTATTATTTAATGTATACATCATTTTTTATTTAAATTAAACAAGAGCACTGATTGGATAGGCTTGTTTTGTTTAATAAATGTTTAACTTTTTACAATTTTATGTATCATTGAACTTCTTATTACTTGACTTAGATTTTATGAGATGAAAAGAAGAAAAGAAAAAAAGAAAAACGGCCAAACATATCGGCCCAAAAAAAAAATCGGCATCATATATCAGCCATCGGCTGCCCTGATTTCTAAATATTGGCATCGGCAAGAGAAAAACCCATATCGGTTGACCTCTACACAACAACCTCGCGCTGGTGGCAGAGCAGCAGTATTTAACCATCAGCAAGAACAAGAAATTTGCAACGTGGTCATAGCCAACAATTCCATCAGGCTAAGAGAGATCCAAAGTGCAATCATAAATGACAATAATGTCTTCGCAAATATAAAACCGCCCGCATCTATATTTTTGTCTGATTTAGAGAACTGCACCGGACCCACACCCGATAGTCACAATCAGGGTTTATATGGTCATGAAAAACCTGGAAAAGTCATGGAATTTTAAAACCGCAATTTCCAGGCCCGGAAAGTTTTGAAAAAATATGTAAACCCAGAAAGTTTTGGAAAAGTCATGGAAATCTATTTCACAATGCTCTGTATAATAGAATTATGCTTAATTAAGTCCTCAATTTCGGTGCGGGATTGTGCATAGGCTATATCGCATTACTCATTCCCGCAGCTTTCAACTTTAAAATTAAGTAAATTACTGCAAAACATTTATTCAATGTAGTGTATATCGGTTAGATGAGTAAATAAATCCACACAAACCATCAGATCAAATCAGTTATTTGAAAACTGTGTGAGTGATTCAGCACAAAGTCCTCTCTCTTTGACCGTCTCTTCACATCGGCGCATCTACAGCTGTTGCACGCTGCGATACAAAACTTTACCTCACGTTTCGGTGCAGTTGACAGAATTGTCAATTTAGTAATCGATCATTGTTGCATCATCACAAAAATGATTTATTTTCACGTCTTTTTAAGCCATTTGGTTCTCACGCTCTCCAGAGGTGCTTTTCTGTGCGCTCACAGTCACATTCAAGGCACGCTATGCGAGTACCAAATCAAACGTTGCGCTTAATTGGCAAAATACACACAAAATGGCGTCAAAATGGTCGTCCTGGCTAGGGATGGGCGATATCTTATCGTTTGCGATATACCGTTGAAAATTCTCTTCACGATAAAAAATTGTCTCCTCGCGATAATAACGATAAGTCTAGTTGATGACGTAGTTTCATGCGCGACCGATTGACTGTTCACGTGCGGAGTGAAAACAAGCATGGCGGAAGGCGGACGTGAGGTTGAAGAGCTTGTTGTTAAGCGAGGAGCTACCTCCACAATTTGGAACTGGTTTGGTTATAAAAAATCAGATGCGGAGCAAACTACCGTAATATGCAAGATTTGCAGAAAAACGGTGGTTACAAAGAGTGGAAACACGTCCAATTTGTTCCACCATCTGAAACACAAACACAAACCGGAGTACGAAGAATGTTTGAAGATACGCGAGGCAACGGAGGCACCAACTACAAGGGGACCTAAGGGTAAGAAAATTCCCACCCAGACGAAAATTGCCAGCGCATTTTCTAATTGCGTTCCGTATGATAAGAAAAGTAAACGATGGAACGAATTGACGGACGCAGTGGCATTTTGTTTGGCAAAAGACATGTTGCCATTCCAAACTGTCGAATAAGAAGGATTCAAGCGAATGTTCCATAAACTGGACCCAAGATACAACATGCCTTCAAGGAAGTACTTTTCCAAAACAGCCCTGCCAGCGATGTATGAAGAGTGCCGTGGTAGGGTCCAAACAGCACTGTCTACGGCGGATTTTTATGCTTCAACTGCAGACATGTGGAGTAGCAGAGCGACTGAGCCGTACATCAGCCTTACGGTCCACTACATAACGAGTGACTGGAGTTTGAACAGCTGTTGCATCCAGACAAGTTTTTTCCCAGATGACCACACGGGTGAAAACATTGCGAGTGGCTTGAAGCAGTTTCTTCAAGAATGGAATTTAGACGAGGAGAAACAGGTGTGCCTAACAACAGACAGCGGGGCCAATATAGTAAAAGCAGTCACTATAAACATGTGGACAAGACTGTCTTGCTTTGGCCATTGTTTACACATTGCTATTGGTAAGTTTACTCTATTTCTTAGTGTCAGTACATTTTAATGCATGCACACTGAGCAAACATCAGCTTAATAGGTACTGTATTTGTTTCTGCATTAGTAATGTAACTATATGCAGTATATTGAACAGTAATTCATAACATTAGCTAATATGTATATATTGTGCTTTTAACATTAAATCTTTTGTTTTTGTCTTTAAATTTTAACAGAACTTTAAATTAAACTTTTTTTGTGTTCGTTTTTTTTTAATGTATTTATTTTATTCTTGTGCAAAAGAAACATAAATAAATACATACAAATAAACAGTTTTGTTGTTGTTTTGCAGAGAGAAGCATGAGGGATACCAGGATTGACAGAGCTGTGGGAGTCTGTAAGAAGATTGTCAGTGTTTTTTCGCACAGCTGGAAAAAGCAGCGAACACTCAAAGATGCTCAAGTAGAACTTGGCCTTCCACCACAGAAACTTGTGACTGAATCTGCAACACGATGGGGATCAAGGCAGAAGATGATTCAGCGGATACTTGAGCAAGAGAAGGCCATTACGCAAGTCCTGGCTGCTGATAGGTCAACCAGGCATCTGGTGCCTACTTGGCAAGATATTGATGTCCTAGACTCTGTCAGTAAGGCACTTGGGCCTCTTCTTGATTTTACAGATGCCCTCTCTTCTGAAAACTATGTCACAGTGTCATGCTTGAAGCCTACTATTCACCTATTCAACAGTGAGCTGCTGCAGGGTAAAGCTGAAGACACAGATCTCACCAAGACAATTAAAAGTTCAATACTGGACTACATGAACACCAAATATGGTGACCTAGAGGTTCAGGAACTGATCAACATGGCAACAATTCTTGATCCACGCTTCCGCACTCAGTATATGAGTCAAGAAGATATCCTGGTCATCAAAGCCAGAGTAGTCAGAGAGGTGGAATCCCTTTCTGTCATGTCAAGTGATGCTGGCTCTACTACCCCTGTAACGTCAGCTGAATCAACAAAAGAAGCTCAGAGTGCATCTAAAAGGCAGAAGAAGAGTCTTGGAAGTTTTTTCAAGAAACCAGATGCTGAGATGACCAGCCTTTCTGAAACAGAGAAAATTGAGGCTGAATTAAACAACTACCTGCATGGACCACTTGCAGATGGTGAAAGCGATCCCCTTATGTGGTGGAAGGTACACAAGGTGAATTTCCCTAACATCAGTCGTTTGGCTAAAAAGTACTTGTGCATCCCCGCCACAAGTACACCCTCAGAGAGGGTGTTCAGCGCTGCTGGAAATGTAGTGACATGCCAAAGGTCTCTTCTGAAACCAGCTACAGTGAACATGTTGGTCTTCTTGACCAAAAATCTTAAGGTGTGAGCCCTGCTCTCTTTTTGAAAGCTACTGAATCACACTTGTATGTGTATTACATAACTTGCACTACCAGACAAGTTCATGTCAACCTCATTTCTACATTTTGCTTACAAATTATGAGTGTATCAGTGTTTACGGTTTAATTAAACTTTTTTAATTTATTTAATTTATTGATTTGTTTTTTTAATTTATCATATGTTTTGCACTATTTTGTAAACTATCTGAAGACATAGTTGGGATCATTACTTTTTGATAGTGTTTGCACTATTTTTACAATTAGTTCCATGGGACAAGAGTGTTGAAAATTTAACTACCTAATTGGTGGTAGCATGTTCCACATACATTATATATTTACATGCTGAGAGTGTGTTGTTGACTGTTTCACACTGAATTTCTTTAACATTTTTTTGTTACTTTATCAGGATTTATTTGCAGTTGTACTCTGTTGTTCTTTTGAAACACAACTGAAGACATGGTTGGTTATTGTTACTTTTGCTGTTTGCACCATGAGAGTATAAATAAATACAGAATCTGTTTACATTTTAAACTTGTAATTGATTTGAATTAGTATTGTGATATTTTTCAGTAAAGTAACTTAAACATAACATAATTGCTATTTTACAGAAGAAAATAATTAATAATAATTATATATATATTATTGTGATTGGTATCGTTATCGCAATAAATACCTGAAATTATCGTGATAATTTTTTTTGGCCATATCGCCCATCCCTAGTCCTGGCGAGTATTCTCGTAAGCACTGTCAGTTTTGTCTTAAGTTAATGTAGACAGTTACGAAAGAAAAAGAGCATGAGTATCAGTATTGGATCCGTGAAATAGGTCTTGTGACAGCAGCCTAATAAAGCTGTGCTGTTTGTCATTAATGTTAATCAAACAACAAAAGACAGAATATCCCTCACTACTCTTGACTAAATAATGTTTTGTTGAATAACTTGAATATGTTAATTTACACTTTATTCAATTTCAGTAGCCTATTTAGAAAATGTAGTTAATAACTGCATCCTTGATGATTTATCTTAACCACCTGCACATAATCAGAATGCATTTTTTTATTACCCGACCCGCGGATTATCTGCAGCGCCCGCGAATTGGCATCAGTCATAAAAACATCCATATTGGTCGACCACTAGAATAAAGTGAAGTAGAACGAGAGATGCTAGTTAGCTAGACACTGATCACATACCTCCAGAGACTTCAGACAAACACCAGACTACCGAAAAAAACAAAACAAATGTCTGGTTGCGGAGTAGAAACTGGTTGCAATCTAAACAAAACCAGCTACTCATCCTGGATGAGTAGAGTCGCACCCTGAAACACTTTCAGCCCTTCAAAAACACCCAACCGTCACCCACAGAAGTAATTTTCACACACTCCATCAGTCAAAAAAACATCATTAATCATGGTTGAGAGGACCTCCGTGATGGACATTTGGCAAGATCACACTATTTCCCATCCCCCGCCCATTATGAAGTCTCAGCTGACAACCCTACTTACGCACACTAGTAGGTGTTACGGGGGGTTTGATGGTAGACCAACACAAACAGCTCTCCATCTGGTTGAGTTTAAACCCATGGTATGGGGTTAATAGCCTATTCAAGCTGTGTCTCTGAGAGCTTAGTCTTAGTCGGATGACGCCATCAGGCCCATCTTTCTGTCACAGTATGCTAATCTGAGACCAGGGACATATGATTCCACTTAACTCAGGGGGTCGTCTCCACGCTAGGTGTAGGTGTCCGATTAAAAATCGGCCATTGCCAAAGAGCAATGCTAAAGTGGATAAAATTATTCCTACAGACACTTGTCTAATGATGTAGGTCCCTTTGGGAGGAAATTTATGTTTGACAGGATTAATAGAACCAGTCCTACCTCGTTTCTGCATGTATGCAAAAAGGTCGTCGAGGAACTCCTTCCGTTTTGGGTCGTTGTCCAGTTCGTAAAGCTTTAAGGAAAATTGTGAAGAATTAATTAATTAATAATTGTAACATCCTTTCGGAAACTTCATGTCAGCTTCTTTTTAGACAAAGCTTTTGTTCTTAAGGCTGAAAAAAAGTCCTTGTTTGTTCAATAAAATACAGATTTTAATAAACTAATACCATAGGCGTAGCTTGATGTTTCAGCTTGGGTGTGTGGGGTGGGGGGGGGGGGTTGATTTCAAGCCAGTCGATTTGGTCAGTCAAGCTTTTAAATACATTTTTATCATTACTGTAGTAAACGTACAAATTCACACTCCGTGTACCATTTTTACTATGATTACATAGAGTAGCAGCAGGCGGCCATGGCAACCAGATACATTGCATGCAATTTACTTGTAAAGGCTGCATTGTCTATTTTTGCTAACCTAGCAATAAACAGATTTGTCAACAGAATCGCAAAGTAAACTTTAAGCAAATCAACGAGTGAATTACCCACTGCTTAAAAACAGATGTCTGTTGGACAGGGGATTCAATTTAAATGCATTAAAGAAGGGACACAATTTGCAAACATATTTTGTAACATTAAATCTTACGTAAAATGGCCAATTAAGTAGGTCATATTCTGAAATATTTTTCTTGGTCTTGTTCTGTGTGTATTAAACTATATTTGGATGTAAAACACTGAGCTGCTACAATGAAGTGTCTTGCGGATCATCTTTATGAGATTGTCCGAGTCTGGAGTCGTTAAACATCGGCATCTTCATCTGACTTTAATTTGGTTAGGTCCAGATTACTCTGCAGTTGATGCATGTTGTAAAAAACGCCAAATATCCATTTACGCCATGTAACAGGCAAGCAGTATCATAGGCTATTTTCCACTAAAATGCAGACTCGTCACGGGATAACTTCTTATGCAAATGAGACTGGGGAAGCTATTAGTAGGTTTGATTATACAGTATTTAAAAATGCATTTACAAATTAACAATTTAAAATATATTAAAATAACTACATTATGTGCATATTTACTTTTGAGCTGAAAACAGTATTAACTAATATTTGTTAAAATCATTCAAGCATTACCTTTCAATCGTTAAACGTCACCCATGACTAAAATATATCAATATAAGGGCTGTCAATTTGTTAATGTATGTGATTAAATAAATATAATACTGTTATTAGAATAAAATTTGACCACAAACTTAATAAAGTAAATTAAATACCGCCTTTAAATTTACATTTATCAGACGCTTTTATCCAAAGCAACTTAGTGAATTCAGGCTATTCATTTTTTTTGTCAGTATGGGTGTTCCCTGGGAATTGAACCCACAACCTTTTGCGCTGCTAATGCAATGCTCTACCACTAAGCCACAGGAACACAAATACCACCTTTACTGGTAATTTATTCATAAATCAAACGAAGATGGCATATTTAATAAAAGTAAATTAATTTGCACTCACTGCAAAGTCTTTATTTAGACTTTTTTTTAGATCTACCTGTATGCATATATATATATATATATATATATAATGAAAAATATCAATATTTTTGTCACTCATTTCAGAAAGTGAAACCCATATATTATATAGATTCATTACACAGAGTTAAATATTTCAAGACTTTATTTCTTGAAATTTTGATGATTATGGCTTACGGATAATGAAAACGCAAAATTCAATGTCTCAGAAAATTTGAATATTAGATAAGATCAATAAAAAAAATATATATTTTAAACAGGCTTCTGAAAAGTATGTTCATTTCTATGCACTCAATACTTGGTTGGGCCTCCTTTTGCATGAATTACTGCATCAATGCGGCGTGGCATGGAGGCAATCAGCCTGTGGCACTGCTGAGGTGGTATATGGAAGCCCAGGTTGCTTTGATAGCGGCCTTCAGATCATCTGCATTCTTGGGTTTGTTGTCGCTCATCTTCCTCTTGACAATACCCCAGATTCTCTATGGGGTTCAGGTCAGGCGAGTTTGCTGGCCAATCAAGCACAGTAACACCATGGTCATTGAACCAGCTTTCGGTACCTTTGACAGTGTGGGCAGGTGCTGAAAGTCCTGCTGGAAAATGAAATCAGCATCTCCATAAAGCTTGTCAGCAGAAGGAAGCATGAAGTGCTCTAAAATTTCCTGGTAGATGGCTGAGTTGACTGTGGACTTCAGAAAACACAGTGGAGCAACACCAGCAGATGACATGGCAGCCCAAATCATCACTTACTATGGAAACGTCACACTGGACCTCAAGCAACATGTATTCTGTGTCTCTCCACTCTTCCTCCAGACTCTAGGAGCTTGATTTCCAAATGAAACGCAAAATTTACTTTCATCTGAAAAGAGGACATTGGACATCTGAGCAACAGTTCAGCTCTTTTTCTCCTTAGCCCAGGTAAGATGTTTCTGACGATGTTTCTGTTTCAGAAGTGGCTTGGTAGCCCTTTTCCTGAAGATGTCTGAGCATAATGATGCACTGACTCCAGCTTCAGTTGACTCCTTGTGAAGCTCTCCCAAGTGTTTGAATCAGCTTTGCTTGATAGTATCAAGCTTGCGGTCATCCTTGTTGCTTGTGCACATTTTCCTACCCAATTTCTTCCTTCCAGTCAACTATGCATTTAATATGCTTTGATACAGCACTCCTTGAACAGCCATCCCTTTCAGTAATGACCATCTGTGACGTACCCTCTTTTTGGAAGGTGTCAATGAATGTTCGTCTTCTGGATTATTGCCAAGTCAGCAGTGTTCCCCATTATTGTGCTTTCAAAGGACAATAATACTCAGAATTTATACTGTATGGATGGCCATTTAATGAAACTCAAAATGTAAAATATTCTAATATTTTGAGATACTGATTTTTGACTTTCATTTGCTCATGCTCTAATCATCAAAATTAAAACAAAAAACTTTTGAAGTGTTTTACTTTACATGTAATTAATCTAAAATATATGAAAGTTAAACTTTTTGAAATGAGTTACATATTATATTACATAATATTAAATTTATTTGAGATGCACCTGTACATAATTGTTCAAAAGTTCTCTTTTTTTTTAAAGAAATTACTACTTTTATTCTGCAAAAATGTACTAAAATGATGAAAAGTGACAATAAAGTAATTTATAATGGATTTAAAAAATAGTTTCTAGTCATCAAACTTTCTCTATATATAAAAAAACCCAGAAAAAAATCCATTACCGTTTCTACAAAAATATTAAATCACAACTGTTTTAAGCACCGATGATAATAAACATTTTTTTTTTGAGCATCAAATCAGCATATTAGAATGATTGCTGAAGGATCATGTGACGTTGAAAACTGGAGTAATGATGCTGGAAATTCACCTGCGCATCACAGGAACAAATTACATTAATATTATATATATATATATATATACACATAAAATATTTCACAATATTGCTGTTATTACTGTGATTAATTAAAAAAGCAGACTTTGTGAGCATAAGAGACATAAAAAAATGTTACAGACCTTAATCCTAACTTTTGAACAGTAGTCTGAAAAAAATTCTGCAATGTGTCAGACAATAATATTAGAAACCAATAATCATATATAATAGGGATGGGCATTTTTGGCAATTTCTTATTTCGATAGGTTTCAAAAAAGATTAATCGAGTAATCAGGGGTGGGACATGGCCATAATGGAGATCAGAAAATATCTGAAGACTGCTATGATAATGAAATGTTAAAAATAAAAATATGACATGAAAACATATCTATGAAAACATGAACACATGATGATTAGATGTTAGGACGCACACGCATGTGTCACAGCGCCTGACAGGGCAAGCCTTTACACTAATGCATTAACTTAAAGCTCAAAATAAAGAATGACCATGTTTTGGGCAGCTTGGATCAATTAGCCTAGTTCTCCCGCAGCATCTCATTCTGTTTCCTCCACTATTTTTAGATGCATTTTGTTGATAGAAATGCATTATTCAGTGCTGTAATTTGACGCAACCGGCTGAAGTTGGACGTGCACTGTGGGCAGACCCGACTAATCTATAATGAGAATCGTTGTCGATGATTTTCAATATCGATAATAATCGATTAGTTGTTGCAGCCCTACTTCAAAGCCAAGCTTCTCTTTCTTCTCACGTCTATTGAACCGCATGCTGTTGCAAGCTAAACAATCAGAGCTCAGGGTGCCGTCCAAAGTGCTGCTATAACCAATCAGATTCCCCCCCCCACAATCATCGTTTTTATGATCGATCATCGCTGTCATAGCCGAGTACTCGATCGCTGTTGCACATCCTTATTATACAACTCCTTGTCTTTCTTTCTCCTTGTATTTCCTTAATAAGCAAATTAATTGATAAAAAACTGACAGCCCCTAACTATACAAAACGTTTCTTCTACATGCTACTGTAACTGTTAATAACTCAGCGAAACTGTGTTAGTGTGTCACTGACAAAATGTGTAATGACTAAATGACTATTGCTTAGAAACAATGTTTACCTTGGCAAAGTCTCTGGAGGCCTCTCCTCGGCTTCTCCCACCCTCACCTTCCTCGTTCCAACTTGAATTTCCATTCTACAAGAAAAGAGAGACAGTTATCAAAACAACGTGACAGGAGAGGAAGACTCGGGGGCCACTGTTTGAAAGGACAGACTAGAAAGTGAGTTATTGGGTGTCAGGAGTCAAGATGCACAAGCAGATATGTCATGAAGGCGTTCCTTAACGCTAACCTTTGCACTCCGAGGGTCTTCTTTGTGTGAACATGAAGGGGTACAAAGCTGAGGGCTGGCTGACAGCGGACAGAAGCTACAATGAATGTACAAATTACCTTTCACGTTCACTTCACTTTCAAATGTACCATATGCAAAATTTTGAAAATTTCTGGCTGATGATTATTTTACTAAAAACATTTTCTAAAAAAAAAATGTAGATTTGAATTTAGATTTGTTAAAGAAATATGAAGTGTTAAATGATTAATTTTAAATCTAAATAGAGAAATGAGAATGAACAATTAAATAAACAAAACTAATAATTAAAAGAAATGCATCTAATATCCGGGTGATACCAACATTTTTTATTATAAAACAATGACTCCTATTGAAATTCCATAAATTCTAAAAAGAAACAAAATATGCATTTTAACTAAATATAAATTACTATAAATAAATACATAATAAATATACTAAAAGATGTCTTTTTCACTGGAAATGTCTCACTGATAAAGATGTAGTAACATCTTTATCAGTGATTTTACATAACTAAGTGAGTGTTAGATTATCTAAACGTAACAGAGCAAACAAGAATGCAAAATTATCCAATATTGGCTAATATAATCCAATACAAGCCGACATACATCTAACATGGAGCAATGATGATAAATCTAAAATCTCAATTATCAGCCATGTTACTGTACTGTACATTCATATATCTCTAGTAGTGGTGGGCCGTTATCGGCGTTAACGTGCTGCGTTAACGTGAGACTCTTATCGGCGATAAAAAAAATATCGCCGTTAATCTATTCTCAAAGTTGGGTTGGGAGCTGGGTCTATACTACGCACTATGATGACTTTCACCCTGATATTTTAACGCGGATGTATACCTAGCCGAATTGCACTGTAGGGGGCGAGAACGAGTCTTCGAACTAGAGGCTCGCAGTCCGTGATGGACAGATTGTTAACGGCTGGTCTATGTGGTAATACAATCGGGCAGGACATCCAAACGCTCACCTATCATTCATCAACCTCAAATATGGCTTTTCATCTGAAAGATGTATGTAGTAGCAACTTTACATGGCCGCTCAATATGATGTTAACCTAGAGAAATGTGCGCTATTGAAGTGTTTGTGTGGAAGCGCGTTTGCTGCAGGACAGGCTCCGGTGCGCTCACTTGCTCTTAAAATCTCCGTCATTTTTGGTCATACAGATAAAAGTAGCCTAATACATCTTTCGAATCTGTAAAGACTCTACGTTTATTTGTGTGCACTCAGAATAACAACGAAACGTTGCGCTTTTAAGCAAACAGGATGCGCTTTAGGTCTCATGTGAACTTGAGAATTCACTCCCGTGTCACCCTCTGCTTCGAACCTGTGTGTATGCCTAACGTTACTGTGAAATTACCACATCAGACGTGACGTGCTAACATGGATGCAGCTATGAAGCCGCCGGGTTTGCTTCAGGGAAAGTTTATTTTTAAGAAGCTTCCCAATGGAAACTGTAAACAGTTCATCACGACCTCTTATGTAGGCCTACAGTTCAAAATTCATGTTTAACTGAATAAACAGTTAGTAAACACAAGTACATCTTATTGAACATAGTTTATTTTCATCACCAATTATCATAGTAGAACAGCTTTCTCAAGCAGTTTGTGATGCATTTTGGAAACAGGAGATGAGCCCCTGGTCTAATGCGCCACCTGGCTTGAGAAACCCGTTCTCAAAGACTTACTTTTAGCCATTATTTGGGTAGCACACATATTCTGAATGCCTTCGGCATAATTCAAATGAGCCATTTTAATCTAGATTAATCTATTTTAATTCCAAGATTAATCTAGATTAAAAAAATAATCTATGCCCACCCCTAATCTCTAGTATTAAGAAAGACGCAATGTTTTCAGCTCATATGCTTGAAGGCAATCAGTTTTAGCACTGCGTCACCCTTGTTTCCCAGAGGCCATGACCACAAAACAGTTATAAAATCTAATAGTCCCCCTGTGCACATGCCCTGTGCTTGATTACAAGTTATCCACTGTGGCTCCAGTATTCATTTACACAAAGTCTGAAAGGAAAAGGCAGAGTGGCAATAAAGCAGTTTATAGGACTCTTCCACTGCCCCACTCTTTAATATGCTAAGTGAATCACAGCTGGGTAAGAGCACGCTCTACAGCCAGGCCCTCTCCACGTTTACAAGCAAACACACACCAGCTGGGCCCGGGAGCGGGAACCCGGCAGGGAATTAACTGCGGTGGGCATCCATGCTGTGTGGTATTGTGATGTGTCAAGTGAATGACCGTCTTCTGTATAACCTTGAGGGAATCTGAAAACAACAAGCACTTGTGTATTGAAATCCATTATAAAAGGATTACGAGAAATCTCAGACTTCTACGTTGCATGTCACGCCAAATGGCACCGACACACGATTCGAATGCAAAACATTATCCTACATTGAAGACATTTACAAGAACTGTGCAAGCTGTTATCAGGCTCACAGGTCATTCTTTGGCCTTACTAATCATATTAAGGGAGAACTGATTGGCTAGTGGCCAAATTAGCTGAGAAGAGGAAGCAGATGACCATCTGGGTCACCCGAAGGAAATGAAAGCCCCTTCCCCCATATTAATTCAGCAGAAACCACTGCCCTAGCAGAGCATGGCAAATAATTGCTTGGGTGGGAGGAACAAACACATGGTTTGTCCAGTGTTTGTCACATTTGAATGTAGCAAATAAAGACTTGGGCTGAAAGGATGGACAGAAAATTCAACTTTACACTCCTAAATATGAAGGTTTAAACGCAGTTTTTTGAAAGTGATACCATATAACTATTTTTGGATCCTCCAAGAACCTTTGCGTTCAAAATTCTTAAAATAACCATGAACATTCTAAAATCTAAAGAACCCTTTTCCACTATAAAAACCTTTTGTGCAAAGAAAGGGTTACACAGATGTTGAAGGTTCTTCGTGGAATCTTCAACGCCAATAAAAAAACCTTTATTTGTAAGAGTGTAGCTCATGAAAACCATTTGAATTTAGTGAAAAAAATAAATATGGGTGGAAACCCCAGCATTGGTTTACTAGATAAGTGATATCCTAACAAAAGATTCCAAACAGAGCTCTTCTAATGTGAATACAGTCTACCATTGAGAAACCAGAGACATTAAGTCAACAGGCAGTAATGCTATAACAAGGTGGGCTTCCCAAAGCGCTATCAACACCTAGATGGGATTGTTCAACTGAGATTAACCAGTTACCTCCCCTATCAAGCAGACCTCTTTGGGTGCTAATGCAAATATACTAGTATGCTGATAGGAATGGGTGGTAATTGCATTTTGATAAGTTAGAGATCATGCTGTGTGGAGCAGTTTTATCTTCTGCACTCACCATGAGTCACTATTCGGTTGAGGCACTTAGGTTGTTTGATTTTTTTCTTAAAGGATGCTTTTAGAAACAGGGTTGGGCAGTATGACCATGTAAAGATTCTGCTATACTGTAAATCTGTGGTGTAAATATATAAGGAACGGCAAAAATAAAATGACAGCCTACTATTCAAATGGTGAAACAGCTTTGTTGGGAGCAATTTTGTTTTGATGCGTCACATGCATTTAACGTAAATGTAGGTCATTTGTAGTCAGTTAGTAACATTGCAAAATGCCAAATCATACAATTGACAGACAAACAAACCAAAACCAAACAGATTAAAAAGAAGAAATAAATGGTACAAAAGGGACAGAGGCACTCAAGCTACCCACATAAAACGAAACTGAAAAAAGAGTGCCAAAATAAATGAACAAAAAAGGGCAAAAGGAAAGAGATTCTCAAGGTAAACTAAATATTAATTACAAACAAAAACAAACAAACAGTAAAAAAGACATCAGAAACAAAATCAATTAAAGTACCAAAACAAAAACAACTCAAATAAAATGAAATAAAACAAAACAAATAAACAGACAGCGTTCCCGAAATAAAATAAAAATGCAAATACCAACAAGAACATTTTATTTTAAAAAGCATAGTTACAGTCTAAATAAACAAACAAACAGAAAATAAATGTACAGGTAGTTCTAAAATAGCCTATTACATACTACTACTATAGTGCTAGAAGATTTTTGCCATTCCATCCACCTCTATTTTACACTAACCATATTATAAAAAGACAAAAACAAATAGGATCAAGGAAACCTTCTTTGATTTGGACAAGAGAACTTATGTCCAAGCGCCACACGGCCATTGGATTTTTAACAACTCCGCAGCTGCCCCATAGGCAACAGCACTGAACAGCACCATGGGGGATGGCCTGGATCTTTAATCCAAATTAAATAATTGGGTCTCCACTGCCAAAAGTCACAGTCTCACTTCTTTGGCTCCTTGCTGTGCCAGGAGAAACAGAGGCTGGAGAGGCGGGGGGAGGGAGTAGATTGGGGACCTTTATCCCTGGGAATTTGTAATGGATCCATTAAGAGCAATTCGTGGTTGTATGCCGCACTACGCTAAGTGATCCTTTAAGGTGTGCGGCTGTCCAGTCTCCCACAAATAGAAGTCCATTGTGGGAAAAATGCAACAAAATGTGTAAAAAAACTAAGTAGCTTTATTAGGCCTTATTGGTTGATATGGCCCTTTGAACAATACAAATGACACATGGTTGAGAAGAGCCGAAACAGAGACAAACGGCCCAAAGCCAGGGCCTGTAACTGCTTGTCCAAATCCTTTAACATCCTGTAAAGGCCTGAGGCAGAGTTGACATCCATTTTCTTTGTCCTGATTGGGTGCTACATGAGAAAATATTGTCTTTCAAACAAATGGACACAGGTGTGAAGATCTCAGTCCACCATGGCTTTATCTCAGTACCGGAACTTTTGGAAAGTTAGGAACTAAAGGAGGACAGATCCCAGAAGCATACCTGTCCTAGGCAGGTTTTATACTCAATTTAAGAACTTTAAAATGTCAATAATACTTCAAGAATGAGATTTGGGGACCTTTCAGGATTGAGAGCATGATGATATTCGCATGTCCGGTTATAATACTTTGCAATTCTTGCATTATGTCTACTTTTGTACAACATTCATTAATGTAGTCAAACTGGACTAACAACTACTGCAGTCCACTTTTTCTAAAAAAGTTACTTGAAAACTACACTTTCCACAAAAACACAACGACACAAAAAATAAAACCTAACCAAACAATATAATAAAGTAAAAAAAATTAATAAAAAAGGGGCTATAAATAAGACAAAAGGTGCTAAAATTGACCAAAACTAAATAAAAAGGTGATGCTCGAGTAATAAAAACAATAAAATAAACGGGATTAACAAAAAAACCAAACACAATGTTATTTACTGCCAAAAATGTACTTCTAACCAATATAAACGTTTTTAATGATGACAAAAAAAAAAAAACCTCACCTTCAACCCCGCTGGATTATGGGTAGGTATGTGTTTTTTAGCACTTGATTTCTTCCTAGGTGTGCTTGAAATTCCACATTCTAGTGACACTGATAAATAGATACTGTGTGATGATAAAGCCCTAAGCTGCTTTTGGTAAAACGAAGGTTGTGAAAACCTCCGGCGAGTCAGGACAGGTTTTGAGGGGGGTTGGGGACAAACATTCTACACTTGTTAAAAGGGATAGGAAATGGACGGACAAATAAGAAAACACCCCTCCCTTCCCCATATACCTTTCTGGTTGATTACCATTCCCCCCTCCATTACTTGCTTCTGTTACATTTGGTGAAATGGACTAGAAAGGTCACAAATCATAGGATGGCTGCAACGAAGACACTCCCTCTATTCTCCCTTTATGCACAGGCCCCTAATGGAAATTCTCACCATTTGAAGAAAAGAAACTCTAATTCCACTAGGAATGTTTCCTTTGGGTGGGGCTAGACAAACTAGACGCCAGACCCTCACCAGCCTCAAATTCTTGCCTCTGGCCTTTAAAGATTTTTACTATCAAATGCCACCTATTCAGATTGTTCACACTACACTTAAAAAACGGGAAGGGCGAAATGGCACCAAAACAAGGCTATAAATCATCCATCTGACAGCTTGCAATTAAAATAAACAATGTTTTATGATGGAATCGGCCTGTCGAGATGATATTCTTAATAGCAAAGACCATTGCTAATTGAATCAGCGCTGATCTATCACACAGATGGGCTGCACTTCTAGCTGACGCCAGCGATCAGACCATCATAGGACCCAGGAGGGTCGTCCGACTGAAACTTCTCCATCAAGATGGACCACCAAACTCTGTCAAAACTACCAAAGAAAGATTGACAGACCTCACGAGCACAATAAAACCTGGAACGTTCAAGAGAAATAAGCTAATAATACGCGCCAGATGTCGTTCTAACATTTGGAGCAAACGTACAAGCGCGAGGCTGTCGGGTCATTGATAATTTATATGGAAAATCATTCCACTGCGACAGGAATCCCTGATATAATAAGAATTGATTGCTACCGGCTGGATTGTATCGTTGGTGTGGGGGTGAAATGTTGTCAAGGTGATACTGACAGTTAAATAATGCAAAAGAGTTCGACAAACAAGATTGCTCCCGAACCCAAGGACACATTTCCTGTTGTTCGTTTAGAAACAAGCTCTTTTGGGGGAAGGGAGAACGTCAAGAGTGTGCCATCTAAAGCACATTTGTCTTTGTTTATTTGTACATATCACTTTTACCATAGCAACTGTAAAGACGACAACATAACTCAATCCATGTTGGGTACAGCCTAAGAAGAAAAATGTTTGATAAATAACATTTTAGACTACAAAGAACCTTTTTTTTGCAATGGAAAGATTCCACACTTTTAAAAATAAAAGTTCTTTATTGGCATCAACGGTTCAATGAAGAACCTTTAACATCCATGGAACCTTTTTATTACACAAAATGTTCTATATAGTATAAAAAGGTTCTTTAGATGTTTAAAATGGCCATTACACTAACAAAAGACCTGTTTATCAAAGTAAGACTTAGAATGAATACTTGGCCTCTAAAATAATAAATAGGTACTTGGTTAAAAGATTTTGCTAATTGCCTCCATATATTTCTCCTGACAAATGCAGAATCAAAGTAGCGGGGGTGTTTCTATTGACCCGATGCCTTTGATATGGTCATCATCATACACGCCAAACGGGAGGCTGTAACTCAAGGCACATGCATGCGCGGACGTCAACTGAGCCTGATTAAAACTCCATTAATCACCCTAGATTACACTGCCGAGCTCCCTAAAAAGGGCACTGTGTCAGCTACCGCTAAAAATGCTAGGTTTAAAGGGTGCCAATCTATCTGGACTGGCCTCAGCCATGTGTTCACTGAAAAGTTTAATGGTGGCCATTTGACCTCCTCATTGACTTGGGAGATGATTTATTGAATTCAACACTAGTAAACCCAAAAAACGAATCAGCAACAACCCAAAACTCAACTTTTCAAACACAGCAAGTAGAAATAATGTAATTCATGGGCCTCCCTGAAATTCCCGAAAGTCCTTCCCCTTGGAAATTCTAAACAAAGCTGGCGTGAACTTCCTTTATCTGTAAACTGCCAAATAATTCCCCCCTTCGCTAAGATTATGAGTAAACACTAGCGCCAACTTTACACCCGACTACTGCGCTTTTACCAAAGTTGTTTACTGATTGACTGAGGCTTATCCATTTAAAGTGTGAAAAGCTTAAAAAAGACAACCCCCAACCCTCATTTAAAAATGCAATTTGTGGCATCTGTTCTCTTTTGTGTAGTCAGTGCCATTAAACCAGTCTCTTCACACCCCCCCACCCCACAATCTGATACTGTTACCACAGAGAGCATCATTAAATACTAAAGGACAGAAATAAAGACGGGTGGGACCAAAAAATAGAGGGTGGGTTGGGATTGAAGCCCCTTAAGCTATACAACCTTGCTTATTAAAGAAGTCTGTTTTGGCTTTTTGTGCATTAAAATTGAACCAAAAATACTAAATAAAAATCTAAAGCAAAAAAGTTAATCAGGTTCACTTAGTAACTAAACTGTATTATATTTAAATAAAATATTTCAGTTCCATGCATTAAACCTGGTTGTTTAAATTATTATTTATTTTAAAATTACAATATTTAATTCTCTCACAAAGCATGTAAAAAATGAAAGAATATAATAATTTGCATATAGAATCACCACATGCAGGATCAATGTTTACTTTTTGAACAATTAAGCATATTTTACCCTTTATTATTTTATTTATTTTCATTACCATTACTAGGTCTGGGTGGTATATCGAGTTTGTACGAAATATCGACATTCTTTATAAAAGATATCGATATACAGTAGTTGGAAAACGAGCGCATCTGAAAAAAAAATCTAGGGGTTGGTTCTAAACATGTGACAAGCTTTATTTGAAGGACTTTAAAAACTAATAAGATATAGTAGCCTATAGTTTTAGTTTAAAGCAGCTCGGCCCGTCTCTTACAGAAAGGCTGCGTGTTCCGCTGCCAGAGATGCTACTGGTGCTGTTTGTGTTTGAGATGTGCTATTTTCCTTAATGTATCATTTACATATCACAGGTTTATTCTCCATCTGTAAATGTTAGAAAGCCATGGAAATATTTCCATTTTGCTGTCAGAAGTGCATGAGCTTTTGCTTTGCGATTCTCCGATAAACTTCACAGACTTAATTTAGAACTAGTGTAGGGTATCTTTTTTTTTTTTGATACCGGTGCCAAATCGATACTTTTAAAACGGTATTGGTGCCTAAACGGTGCCTGAACAGATACTTATACAAATTACCAATTAATAATTGGATTGGCCAATAACACTAAACACAAGGGTCCGGTTTCACAGACAGGGCTTAGACTAAGCCAGGATTAGGCCATAGTTCAATTAGGACATTTAAGTAATTTTTATAAACATGCTTAGAAATATAGGCACTGATATATTTTAGGATCAATCAGTGCAAGTTTATTTCAGTTAAAACAGCTAAGAGTTAGATTTTTGTCAAGGACAAGGCTCAAGCTTTGTCTGTGAAACTGGGGGTGATGTCTTTTTCATTCATACTGGACGCCAGAGGGCGCCCTCGCACAGAAAATCCACATATCCAGTTACAGAAGTAGCAGAACTTATGATGCTCCAGGGATATTGATAAAAGCATTGCTATAACGGAGTAAACAGAATAAATAAACGTTTTGAATGATAAAATAAATACAATAAACACTCGACTACGACAATGAATAGTTTATCTGTGTTATTCAAGCCATCTCTGGTATTTTCATAATAAATAAGTACATTCAGTGGTGGAAAGAGTACTGAAAAAACATACTCAAGTACCATTACCTTCCAATAAATGTAGTGTGAGTAGAGTAAAAGTACTTGCCCCAAAAACTACTTGAGTAACAGTAAAAGAGTGACCTATTTAAAAGTACTCATGAGTATTGAGTAGTGAGTACTGAGCTGTGGATTCTACCCCGTCATATTAAAAGCTGTACACTACAATTTGTTTATTTAAAAAACATTGTACATTCTGTAATTCCCATTGTCTCAAGAATATCTATCATCCAGCAGTTTTAATTTTGACGGTCAACTCTTGAAATACATAAAAACAGCACAGAACCAGTATTCAGTTGAAGAAAAGATAAAAGTTATTTGCAGTACAATCATCCCCATTTAAATCAAAGTTTGAACAAATGATTTAAAATCATGTGTAAGGCCAATGAGACAGCATGCTGTTGTTGCACATAAGATATTAATGTTTAAAACAGTGCAAATACAAACACCATTAGAAATGCATAGTTCAGTATCACACACCATGATATGGGTTAAAATGAGAGCTCATTTCTCTCCAAAACGGTGCCAGTTTTAGCGTTTTGCAATAAAGACTAAGATTGGACAATTTTAACATAAATGCACATTGTTCTAGAAGGATGACATCATGCCATACCTTTTACACATTTCGAATTGTTATGCTGATAAAACAAATTGTAAGGAAAAATGCATTAAATAGCGAAGTATTTCTGGGGAAACTTTTTTTAAAGAAAGCAAACCCACGTCTCGTTGCTGAGCCACGGCGGTTTCGGTGAATCAGCAGCATCCACAACTGAATGGAACAAAAAGTGTCGAACTTGAAATTGTTTTTGCACGAGTCACTAGCTAAATGAAGGCGGTTTGTATAAAACGGATACATTTTTTTATTTTTTACCGAGCTGCAGTTTTATTGCATCACGTGCTGACAAAGATGCAGTATATTAACGCCACGGGTCATCAATAAGGTGCACATTGGTCCTCAGTTTTAATACATTAAAATGGGTTTCAGTACCCAACCCTATTTAGAACAAGGTCTTCACTGCAGAACACAAGATCCAAGGGGCATGGTTGGATCTAGATCCAACTCTTCCCACCTTACATATACCTAAACCTACCCGTCTCCACCCCCCCATCCCTAAACCTACCCATCCCAGGCATGTGATCAGCTAGAGACAAAAAAGGAAAATCTGACCACGCCCACAAGCCACGCCCTCAGTAATTATTAAAAATATATATTTTAGCACAATAAAAAACTATGGTGTCTGAGACTCACGGTATGTCATTTCCATGTACAGAACTCTTATTATTCAACTATGCCAAGGTAAAGACATTTTTCCATTCTATGGCACCATATATAGAATTCCATTCTCTCTCTCTCTATTTATATTTATATATTTTTGGGGGGGAGTGGGGGGGGGCTGACAGGAATGTGAATTAAGGGAGAATTGAGCTTAATGTTTATAGAAATCATGTGAAATAAGTTTTTCAAAGAATGCAAAAAATACAAATACTTGTAAAAACAGGATTTCTTTTACTAAAGCAATATATAAATGTTGTTTTTCCTTTTGAGCAACCTGAACATTTTCTTGACATTTTTTTTTGAAAATCACCCCCCTAAAATGCACTCACCATGAAGTGACTCTATAAAGCTCATTCACTAAACCCTTCCCTCTTAGTAATGAGGTATAAGTCCAACCGTCAGCCTTTTCAGAGCACTGAATATCCTATTGTCTCCTATACACGTGGACAAGCCTATATTTGAAAAGCGGTATACAAGCCCTCAGACCATTACCCTCTATAAATACATATATGACATGGGTGTGATGAAAACATCACAGACCTGCCTGTCAACACACAACCTTCCCAAACATCACCATAGTTTTACAGACTTTTGCTTGTTGTTACTGATCTACTGCAAATAAATCCTCTTTGAACATGTTTGATGTCAGTAACTGTCGATAAAACCACATTGGATGTTTTGCGTAAAAACACACGGTCATAACATCAACGGTAGCAACACTTACGGAATAAAACCGATGCACTGCTAAACGGCGCTTTGGGGGTTTTGATATATATAATGTTGTATAATTCAACACAAGCATGGTAAATGGGCTTTGATTGAAAGCATGCAAATATCAAGGGCTGAAGATGCCAGAAGTGTGAGCATATGAAATTAGAGCAATCCATTTTTCCCTGATTGATCGATCACTCAAGCGCAGCTGAGCAAACAAAGAGCTCAAACCTGAGGCAACTAAAATGGATGACAGCACTACAGGGAAATGTCTCTCTCCAAATTAAACCCAGAGACGGCCTTCTGAAAGACAGCTTCATGCTATCCTGATTGACGTGAGGACGAAATTACGTTTAGGAAAATTATGTCACCCAAACATGAGAGTTTAGAAGTTGTCTTATATAGTGCTAAACCTGTATGAATTACTTTTTTCTGTCAAACGCAAAATTAGATTTTGACAAATGTCCAACTTTGGACCCCATTGACTTCCATTATATGGACACAAAACGTGGAGACATTTCTCAAAATGTTTTCTTATGCGTTCATACAGGTTTGAAACAACATGTAAATGATGACAGAAAATAAATTTTTAGATTAAAAAATCCCTTTAAATATGCTTATTTAAGAGTCCCAGACACAGTTGTCCAGTTTCGACTACCTAAATTGTGGGAAATCTCCACGTGTGAACTGTCAGGGCAGCTCTCCAACAGCACGCGCCTATAACATTCTGCCTCTTGTATTGCAACTTGACAGCGTGCCTCTCTGGTCACAGGCCAAGACAGCATTACAGCACACTGCCAAGAGCATGTTCTCAAGAAACACCAGCGGTAGGGGAAATGACAGAGGAGAGTGAGACGGCAGGAAGAAAGAGAGAATGAAAGCGCACTCCTGTTGGGCCGCCTGCCAGAACGCCACACTTCAGGGATATTCAGGAACAAAAGCCTTATGTCAGGACAGAATTCCCTAAAGACTCTGGATGAAAAAAAATGGAGAAATGAACTGACAGAGTCGTAAGAACATGTCTGAGGGTACAGCTTGGCTCACAGCAGGACACTATTGACTGATACGGGAAGAGGAGGACAATAGCTTTAGAAAGAAGTAGAATGCAACGAGAAGGGAAAAATCAGAGGCCCGATGTCTTTTGGAGAAATGTGTAGTTTATTTTGAGTCCAATAAAATTGGACTCAAAATTTTTCTTAAAACAATCAAAATTAAAAAGGCAGTGTAACACTACCATTGTTTATAAATACGTAATATTTTTCTACATTATGGTAATAAAATGTGAAAAGTTTACAAAATGTGGATAAATGGACAAAAAAAACCCTCAGATTTCAGATTTTTTTTCTTTAAGCAACAAACAAGAAAGATTTTAAGTATACATAAACAAGATGTTTATTTGGTATTTAACAGGTCAAACTGGCTTTTGGCAATTGAAAACAATAACTGGAACCATCTGAAATTAAAGGGTTACTCCAGCCCAAAATGAAAATGGTCATATTCACTTACCTGCATGTTGTTCCAACTCCATAAAAGCTTCAGTCGTCTTCGGAACACAAGTTAAGATTATTTTAGATAAAAAGCGCGAGGCTTGTGACTGTCCTATTGACTGCCAAGTAAATAACACTGTTCAGAAAAGTATGAAAAGCAGCGCCAAGGTAGTCCATCTGCCATCAGTTGTTCAATCTGAATTTTATGAAGCGACGAGAATACTTTTTGTACGCAAAGAAAATAAATGACTTTTTTTTTTCCATCAATTCGTCTCCTCTCTGTCAGTGTAGCGCCATTTTGGATATTACCCATCGAACGCAAGCAGTGTACGCCCTTCTGTATCCGCCTCAATGCAAGTATTCTACGTTTATTTTCGCATTGATGTGAATGAAAATAGCTTATCCTTGCATTGAGGCGGATACATGCAGGTAAGTGAATAACGACAACATTTTCATTTTGGGGTGGAGTAACCCTTTAAAGGCAGTAACTGCGCAGCAAGTGCATTCGATAGAAGCGGACATCAGCATTTAGTTTTTGTTTTTAAATTGGGTTGAAACTACATAATATTAGCCTTAAATTAAAACATTAACTGTAACCATGTATAATTAAAAGCAACAACTCCCAAGTTACAATCCAAACAACACACATTCAACAGTCAAACAAAGATGTTACTTAATCAGCATTTGTTTTAATTTAGTGTAAAGAAAAAGGTCTTTACCAGTGAAACAAAAAAACAACAAAGTAGGCTATATATATACATTTTTCCAAAATGTTAAATCAAATAATGTTTAGTGCAACAAGTAATACAAAGATGCTACAGCAGGTGCTTTTTAAAATCAAACTAAGTCAATGTATTTTAAGGTAAAATAAAAATAATTATCCTGTACAGAACTGACGTTTACTTCTGGCTTTTCAAAAGTGCATGCACGTTTTATTTTTTATTCTTTACAAAAAGAAGCATTTCAGCCTTGTCACAAGTTGGTCTGTTTCATTTCTCACCCAACACGTGAGAAGCTGCACTAAACAACCGTTCACGGTCTACGCTTGCGCAAGGCGCGGATAGATGCACTCGCGCAACTTCAGCGAGCACAGGAAAACAGCTCTTATTTGTGCGCCAGTAACGTTAGACCAACGGCTATTCGCTTCTTGGTATCTGCTTGTCGACTGTCTTCCACACAAATTACATGTTGGTAAATGATTACAATGTAGTCTGCATGCGGGCGCACTTTTGGAAAAATCGGCCAGAAAAAAATATGAGAAACTGTTGCCGATTGCGCATTATTAGCAAAAACCCATCCGGTTCCGATGTATGGCCAGTCCACCGGTGCATCCCTAATTTGACATTTTACTTCTCTTTCTTTAAATGATGATTATCATTACCACATTGCAGCAATAATTGTTTTCATCTTTATTCAAATTAGCATTATTAAGTGCAGTGTGCCAAATGCAACAATCTTTTATAAACATTTTAAGTTAATAATAACAGTTTTTACCATAATGTAACGATAATACAAAAATAAGGTAATGAGGATTTATGGGGAATTCTGCTTAATTTAAGTAGGCCTAAATAATGTCAAAACACAGAAAACGTTAATTGTTTATTTTCCTTTTTTTGCAAAGCAAAATATCTAAAATAATATTTTGACTTTGGAGTGATCTGGACATTTTCTTAACGTATTTTTGTGAAAATCGCTTGACAAAAATTACACTCTTTATGAAGTGACTCTATAAAGCTCATTCAATAAAGACTCTTTACAATTCATCTCATGATGTGGCACTCCCCAAATCATTCAGAGATGAATGAAGATATGCTGTATTGCTGCTTTTGTATACACAATGCCTGCAAATACTTGACATACTGAAACCCCTTGAGATTAATGACAAGTCACAGAAATATAGACACAAACCTGTTTGAATGAGTCATCCAGGCTCCAATCATTCAGTCCGTTTGGTGTGTTGAACGATTGTTGGTCGGTAAGGGAGTCGTCAGGCTCGTTTTTCACCTTAGTGGTCGGAGACAGGGGACGGTTTTTAGCAGCGGACGACGATGCAGCATAGCCCACAAATGGATACGGAGGAACTCCGACAGACGCTTGCTGAAGCGCAAGGCTTTGCTTCCTGAGGAACTCCAAGCCTTCGCTTTCCTCTTCTTCGCTACCATCCTCCCCATCCATCATTTCATCGTCGTAATCTTCGTCCCCCTCGGACCCTCTTCCTCTGTCCATCTCATCAGCGGTATCTTCCTCGTGTACTTGGTCAGGGCCGGTTATCATGTGTCCCCTGGCAGCTTGAGGCTCCTGGCCGCCTTTCAGCGCTCTGTCTCTGGAGTTTTTGCTGTAGAAATCAGGGGTTAATGGAGCACCCTGAGCTCTGGCGGAGGCCATGATGGCTTGCTGTGCAGCCAGCTGCTGGGCATACAGAATATGGGCTTCCCTGAAGTGTCTCTCCTTGCGCTCCATCTCCAGTTTAGCTTGTTGTTGTCTCTGGAGCTGCTCCATAACCGCCTCCAGTTTGACTCCAGACGCACTTCCGAAAGCTGCCTGGGAAAATGCACCAGCCAAACCGCTTTCCTGAGACAAACTGGGCTAGATTGTGGATTAAAAGAAGTAAAATAATTATGTAAATACATTTTTAAAAACTAATTATATATTAAAAAATATATATTTTAAGATGAATAAAGCACAGTATACTCTACCAAAAAAGGAGTTCAGTTTCATTTATAATTAACATTTAAAGGGCTAGTTTGCCCCAAAATGACAATTCTGTCATCATTTAATCACCCTCAAGTTGTTCCAAACCTGAATTAATTTCTTTCTTCTGTTGCACATAAAATATATTTTGAAGACTGTGGGTAACCAAACAGTTTCCTCATACTACAGAAGTCAATGGGGACCAGCAACAGTTTCCTCGCATTATTCAAAATATCATGTTTTGTTGATATTTAGTAGAAGAAATAAAATCATACAGGTTTGGAACAATTTCTGGGTGGGGATATTATGACAGCATTTTCATTATGGGGTGAAAATATATATAAATAATATATTTTTAATAACTAAAAGTAACGTTTTTAAAACGCTCACGCAACACAACTAAAGTGTAAACAAAACATTCACACTGTTTTTGAGAAACGTTAACTTGAATTCCTTTAATTCGAACTAACAGGAATTAAAGACGCATTATCAAATGATGAGTGGCTGAGGAACTTAATTCGAATCAGATACAAATACTAGTACACAAATACGTGTAAGCAAATCATCACAACGGACATGGCCGATTGGAATTCGAATTAACGTCACAAGAATATTAACAGTATTTATATGTCCCAAAAGATTAACTTCGCATTCCGCGGCTCGCTTATTGCCCAGTAGGCCAACCTACCTTTGATTCCTCCCCCCCATAGTCTGGATAGTAGAACGACCGGATGTCCGGCCAAAACGGCGTGTCGCTTTTCATTTAGTTAAATAATTAATATTTAGCCAAACCCAGCCGATTTATGCGGTTACTATATAACTAATTAAAGCACAGTTTGATACGTGAGCGCAATAACAGAAGACATTCAGTTCACAGACGAATCATGGCTGCCCAAAAGTATGGCGCTCTTCCAAAAACAATTAAGCTATTAAAAGAGAGCACGGACACACGACGCAAAGTATCGCGTTCTGATAGAAACAAACGGCGATGTTTTTGACTTTTCGAATCCGGCAGCACGCGAATTGGAACTTTAACAACAAATAAATTGCGCGAGTTGTGTCATCAAAAAAAAATCTTGAAATCATGACGTGTACAATGTGTATTTTCGCTACATATAAAGCTTGACCACTTAGAAAGTAATTAGAATAAAAACCGACTCATTGAATTTATATAAAAATTGTAAATGTAACGTTACATGCAATATTTTATCCGCTCGATGTCTACTGATTAAATATTACAGTAGCTTATCAATACATTCAACAGGGCTCTGTGCCAACAGGACGGAACTCACCACTTGCGCTTTGCTGCTACTGGAATTGTCCACCATCACTCTTTTCCTAGATAAACCACCGTGCGTGTTTTGAGTCCGTGTGCATCCACACGAACGTGTAATATCCCCTCCGATAGAACGGTAATAAACCTCTCGGTGTTTGCAGAGGAAAAAAACACTCGACACTGGGGCGAGCCAAAGGGGAAACGCCTGACCTCACCTCCCGAACTCCGCGCTGAGGGACTCCCACAGTCCCCTCGACTTTTCCTCCTCCAGCCGGAGCCAAACCCCCCGCACATTAACGCACATTTAAATCCCGCCCCCCTGGCTCGTGCAACAAGTTACTACGTTCTTACGTTTCCCCTTTGCAAGCAAATAAGTAAAATATATATAGCACAAAAACCGATAGGAGTTAACATACACTTACGTGGCTGTTTCGTGGATCTAATATTAGATAGTCATTTTTTTTATTTTGTCTGGAAATTCTGACCCCAATTTACCCACTTATACATACATATATAAAAGAAACGTAAATAAACAATTATTAATCCTAAAATGGGGAAACACGTTTTATTCCAAAGTTGTTATTTACCAAGCACGCACAGCAACTTGAAATGTTTTGATTGTGATTGGATTTTTTTTAATATGATTTACATTTGAACACATTCCTGCTACGCCCTCCACTGGTTCAAAAGTGCTGTAACATTTACTATCAAGCAGAAAATAAAAAACGGTTTGCTGTCCATCTTATTTTTAACGTAACAGCGGGTGCGGCAATCTTTACCTTGAATGTGCGAGACTTCCGGTGTTGGCTGCTTCCAGTTATTTAGCTCTGCAAAACCAGTCCAGTATGTTGCTCAATTTCATCATGTACATTTATTATCGTTGTAGCCTAAGGCAGGTTTGACCGTTTACTGCACTTTTATAATTCCAATTACCTATAGATATTATTGAAACAGAAGTCTCGTACATTCACAGGTAAAATAGTTTGCTTTTTTATTATATTCTAAATAAAACAATTTAGTAGGTTCTCCATACATTAAACAAAGTTTTCCACATTGAAAGATTTAGAGGATATATTTTTTGCTGTTGTGATTGATTTTAACCCTTGTTTTAATTTTTTTAATACAAGTTTGAAGTAAAGTCTGAGGCATCAGATAAAAACACAACAAGACAGAGTAAAGATAAATCTCCCTTTATTATGTCCATCAATATTTTACAAGCAAAGGAACATAATAAAGGCCAGTTAAATATAACACAAACACCACGACACGAGGCAAAGACTTCAAGTACAGTGGTCTACTCAGTCCAGAGAAGAGCAGCAGTCTCCTGGAAGACTCTGTAGATAAAATAGAAAAGATGCAATGAAGATGGTAAATTAAGTAAGGAAACATACATCTTGCACTTGCTTACAGGTTGAATTGTGTCCAAAAAATAAAAATAAAAAGACAACAAAATGGCATACTGATAATCGCCGCAGACATCTATGCTTTGTCAATGCCAAGCTCCTCAGGTGTAGGGATACCAAGCTCATTGAGGATAGGCTGCAGCTCTTGAAGAAGATAGGGGTAGATCTCTTTTTGTGGGCCAGATTTGTCCTGTGTAAATAAATATATTAAATTAAAATATATGAGTCAAACTAAAACCAATTCTAATTACAATTTAGTAAAATCATTTTAAATTATGCAGCTTCAAGACATGAATTAAATAATGTCACAGTGGTGTTTTCTGCTATTGTTTTATTGACCTTGACTGCCTCAAGGATGCGGATGGCACTGGCCAAATCATTTAGCCTCCGACACGCTCTCAGGGCTGACTCCAGGATCTTTGGCTCAGGCACCAAGTCATAACCGATCAAAGTGTTCATTCCTGAAGCGAAACAAAGGGGACATGTATTTACTCCACAGTCCGTTTGAGTTTTCTTCCTTGATGCAAATAAAAACAGACTTCCTTGTTCCAAAGATTTGTATAGGTTAATGATAAACAGACTCATATATTTTTTGAAGAACTGATACGAACGGATCAAATTAAACCAGCTTTACAGGTTAGCAAACTGTAAAAACAAACAGAAGCACTATTGTTACTGATGGAAACGGTCTGTCCAACCGTGCATTATAGATAATAATATATGTTAATACATTTAAATGTAAACTAATGTGTTAAAAGACAAATATTTTTTTATTATTACATCAAAATTATTAATAATTATTTTTTAGAAAAAAATGGTGACCAAACAACAAACAAACACTGTACTACATGTACTGTATTCAGATTCAAGAGGATTTTAATTAGAACATATGGCCACTAAAATACATTTATGAGGGTACATTTTTACTTTACAAGCTCTGTAGTCGAATGCACAGCTGCTGATTCAATAACAAGGTCAAAGGGCTGCCGTCACCCACCTTTCCTCAGCTCCCAAGCATCGATGTCTGGCTTGTTGAAGTAAGTGACCCAGCGGGCATCGAACTCTTCATCTGTCTCCTGTTTGCCATGGGAATAAGAACGAGCAGCTACTGAAGCTGTGGAAGAGAAAGACCAGAGACAATCAGAAGAGACTTTAAGCAAAAATTATTCACTTTATCAGCCTTAGAGAATGACATTCAGACAAACACTTCGACTTTATCATAGCCAAAATACTTCCGGGAAGTACTGTAGGCGTAAAAGGGCCATACATCTCATTATAAGACTCCAGTCATTCCGTCTGTGTATCAATGTTGGTCAAAAACACTTAAAAGTCCAGTGACGTTTTGCATATAGGCATTGTTCCAGTTGGACCTGGTCCAGTGCTCTTGTTTGACCTACGTTTGACTGGTACATGGTCCGATGGGGGAGTATAATTTGAGCTAACGCTTAACTATCCGACTCCAATAAGTTCAACTGATATTCCAAAAATTATCCGAATAATACAAAACATGCCAACGAGATGTTCATGAAGTTAAGTATATACTGATGACACTTCATTTGCATATGTGGTGTGGGTTTTAACAGAGGTCAGTGCACGGTCACAGAAATCATTCTGACAGTATTAACTACAGCCACATGAATGTATGCGCATTCTTCATAGATGCAACCCTGCGGCGCACGTAGTCATTCACTTTATGAGGAACTGCTACAGAAGAGTATTTTTTTAAACCAAACAGCCTGATTGAAGAGCTTTCAAAACCCACGTATTTATATACTAGACTAGCCGTTTCAGTGAAATGTCAACCTGACAGAAAATGTGTAAATCTGGGATGCTTTCAGTTTGAATGTCGCGTTTCCTCCTTGCGCTGGGCCGAAGCCTCACTCTAGTCTAGTGGGTCATCACAAGGACACTGTGAGAAAACATTCACAAGACTTCATACATGACTGAGAAAACGCGATTATGATATGGAAATGCTCTTATACAGACGATAACTTGGCGTATGATAACCTCAGAGGGGTATAACCTTTCTTGCAAGGCACCGGCTTTCGTTAGCTTATGTGCTAAGCTAAGTTCAAGGTGTTTCCGTTAACTCCGTCTCTTACTGTAGCTTTTCCTATCAGCAGTTTTATAATTAATGGTAAATTGTGTATTTACCTGTATATTGTGGCCGTGACCTTGTTAAACTCCGAGCACCGGAGACTGAGAGTCGAAGGGCGGCTCTGAACATAGTGCGGCTCACCAGACTCACGCGCAGCTTGGGCTGAAGAATGACAGGCTCGCGCTGCAGACGCTAGTTAAGATAGCCGACCTGCTAACACGCGTCTGGGTTGTGACTGCGCATGCGCAGTGGTTTGGCAGTAAAGCCGAGTATGGACTCTGGCCGCTCATGGAGATGTATAGCGTAGCGAGGGAGTTTGCTAAAGAGGATTATAAGAGAGCATGAAGGACAAAAGATACATTTCTGTACTGTATACAAATCACAGTCATTCTCTATGAGCTGCATCCAGTATGAGCACAGTTATATTTAACCTTCTAGAGGCATTATGAACATTTGATGGAATTATTGATTAATGTATTGATATTGATATGTAATAATGGATAACGCAAAACATCCAAATAAAACAACAAACAAACATACGGCAGCCGCATTGTTCTGCATTTATTGCATGATAAACACACAAGCAGTTCGCCATCATTTATATGACATTTAAACCATCAATAGTAGACAATATTGGTACAATATTATCCCATTATTACCATACACATATTTTGATCAAAATTGCTCAGTTTCATTACATATGCACATTGCAATCGTAGCAATTGATAGGCTATAATGTTACTGAAATATTAGTGTTAGATATACATAAAGTAAATCTTTCATCTTTTATTGAAGTTAACGAGATAAATATGTTGTAAAACTGCCATAGTTTTGAGCTTCAAACCCTAAATGTGAATTTAATGTAAAGATAATAGAGCTACACGCACTTTTATTTCATTAATTTAATTTATCCTGATGTCATAATGTATCTAAAATAAAAATGTATATCAAAATAAATTAAAGTCTATTTGACCGTAACTATGAAAATGTATTATATTTTAGGCTATATGAAGAGTTCATTTGAAAAAACAGATAACTCCGTTTGAACAATTCTCAGAAATCATGTTTTTTCATTGTGTTTTCTAATTAATCTCCATCAACCTGCAGTAGAGTTATTTTGACTATGTAAAAAACAACAACTAACTAACACAATAAAAATATTATAACATGATAAACTACATGATTTTTGAGAAAAAAAAGTTATATTACTTAAGTGTTGAGAGTTCCTCAGGCGCAGGGGCTCAAATGTAAAATAGAGGCAGTGTTTATATATACATATATATATATAGGTCAAAATTTTGGATACATTACCATTTTATATTTTGCTTGCAAGAAGTCACTTACATATGGTCATCAAGCCTGCCTTTATTTGATCAAATATTTAATATAGCCTACTTTAAAATACATTTTTTGCTATTCTGATTTATTATCAATGTTGTAAACCAAAAGAAAAATAAATAAAAGAAAAATAGACAGCATACATAAAACATAACTTTTGTAACAATAACCTATGTGTTGAAAAGCTTGAGGTCAGATTTTTTTTAAATACATTAGATTTCATTCAGCAAAGATTTGCTAATTTGATAGAAACAGTGATAGATCGATATTGCTAGAAAACATCTCTATTTTGTTTTATCAATCAATGAACCACCAAAAAGTATTACAGGTTCCGACAATAAATAAATACAAATAAAATAAATATTTTTTAAATTAATATTTTTTTAAAGCAGCACAGCTGTTTCCAATATTGATAATAGATTAGCATATTAGAATGAATTCTGAAGGATTGTGCAGGATCAGCAGAAATAAATGATATGTTAATGTTTATTAAAATAGATAAACATTCTTTTAAATTGTAATTATATTTCCAAATATTTTTCAAATTTCTTTCTGTATTTTTTATTTAAAAAAATGCAGGCTTGATGAACATAAGACACTTTCATAATGCTGCATAATGATCAAAAGTGGTAATATAATAAAGTCCTTTCACGTCACCATTTGCCTACACTTCACATAACTGGCCTGTAGGTGGCACTTTGGCTCCATTATGTTAGTTTTATGAAATAGTAAACGGTGCATCATCATACACACATATAAGTGAATTGAATACTGATTATTGCGACTTTTGCGCTGTTTTGTCTCGTGCTTTTGTAATCATTTAGCATCCATTTTCTCAGCGATGTAATTTGATTTATAACACGTGACAAACCGCAGATCTAGATCGCCAAATAAACTCTTCTCTCCCATGTAGCCTAATTTTCAACTGATTTATGAATAAGAACGGAAAATGACCGCTCCACTTCACATTATTGTCCAATGCCACAGACACAGGCATTGATGAATTATGTAATATTCTAAAATATTCTAAAATGTACAATACATGGATTTTTTATTAAATCGACACACTAGCTTATTTATGCAAAAAGTTTAAGATATTAAGATATTATTGGTTTATATTTTTCCTTCCGTCGACCCGCTGAGAGCCTCTGAACGGAGTGTGGAATATCAGTCAGTCAAACAAACAGAACGTAACCCATAGCAACGCCTCAGATTGACAGATCAAATAAACTGGAATTTCCAACTTTTAAGAGATTAGTTACCCTTTTGTACACATTGTCATGTTAATTACAATTCAAATGCATTTTGTTTTATTGACTACAATAGCGTTGCTATTTGTTTGAAAAGGACACTTTTAAATAATTTTGAAAAAGGGCAGAGGCTTGAGCCCCCAAAGCCCGACCTTTTGCACGTGCCTGATTATTTATCATATATATATATAAAAAAGAAAAAAGCACAAAAAAATCACTAAAAAATGTAATTAAAATGAAAAAAAAATACAATATTAATAGAAACTATGATAGTATCCTAATTAAAATAACACTGATAAAACCAAAAAGCAACAGAAAATATGAAAAACATTGAACAGCCAAAAATAATAATAATAAAATAAAAAAGTGATTGTGAGAAATAGGCAAAAATAAATAATTTGGATTTATATTTTATTTGTCATTTAATTACACACTATTATGAAGCAACACCAAAAAAATCACTTGATCATGCATTTTATCACTCAGATTATACATTCACATTTATTGCATCCTGATATGGTCAAATTATACTACAGTTAAGCAAGTTATAAACACACACAAACACACACACACACACACACACACACACACACACACACACACACACACACACACACACACACACACAGTCTGACATATGTGGTTTACGGGGCATAATGGTTTGGCTCTCCATAGGCGTCATGGTTTTTATACTGTGCAAACTGTATGTGCAATTGCCCTACACCTAAACTTAGTCCTCACATGAGACTTTGTGCATTTTTAGATTTTCAAAAAAACACCATTAAGTATGTTTTTTAAGCCTTTTGGTTTACGGGGACATAGGCAGTGTCCTCATAAACCACCTTAATGTTGTAATACACGTTATTATATAGATTTGTGGCCTCATAAACCATATATACCAGTTTTCACACACACACACACACACACACACACACACACACACACACACACACACACACACACACACACACACACACACACACACACACACACACACACACATTAACCATTTATATTAATTCCTCACTTTTATAGAAAAATTTTTTCCCTGGGTCCAGTGTTGGGCTTTTGTCCTGTCCCAGAGCAGCTCTTTTACGACTGGGAAGATCACGAGAACAAGGACTCGCTGGTCTTTTTTCTGTCTTTCCTGCCCCCTGTGGTCCATCTGGCCATTTGCTTTCCTCTGAGAGAGCGTTTATTTGGGCTGGAGGCTGGTATCCCGGCTCCTGCGGGTCCAGAGGCTCTTTGGACAGAAGAATACAAATGGAAGGAAGAGTTCTGTGGACGGTCATCTGAAGCGGGCCGCTCTCCTGGCTCTCCCACACCTCAGTCACTGTCCTGTACTGGAGCTTTGACAGCTGGTGTAACCCCCGCACCTTGCGTTTCATTATCTCCGCACAGGTGATGGTTTTGGTCATGGCCCGTCCTGCCCCGCTGAACATGACCTGTGATGCTGGAGCCGTGTGTCCGTCACCTTGAATTCGAGACATGGCAAAACCCAAAAGGTTCCTGATCTTGCTCCCTTCCTTCACGCGCATTTCCAGCACCCCAGATGGCAGTCCTGGGATTGGACATGGGATTGGTTCTCCAGTGGAACGGATCTTCCTGAATCCACCTTGCTTTGCTTTGCTAGAAGATCCAGAAGGGTTTGTGGGACTGAGTTGAGAGGGTTGGACAGATTTAGATTGTGTGCTATCATGAAGCTCTCGGCTCGGCATGAACATATTTATAGGTTGTTTTAAATGTTCTTGGGGCTGCAGAACTTAGTACCACTTGATAATATTTCCCAGAACTGTGGATTTTTTATCTTCAAGAAGTTGTAATACATTATGTTGCTTTCCAGCATGAAACAACAATGCACAGACGTGAGGGAAACTGAACGATTTTAGCTGCTAATTGTTGTGTGATTCCCAAAGCTGTGAAGTGAATGACAAGCTGTCATTTACTGTGTACTCTCTGGCCGTTGACATGAAGGAAAGAAAAAAATCTGTTCTGTAAATCGAGCAAATTCATCAAAGCTGAAAGTGCTGAGAATCAGCTATTTCTCAGTCACTACCTTTGAAGCATATTTCAGTCTCGGTGAGAAGGGAGCTGCAACAAGGCAAAAAGACGACGAGTTCAGAGACAAAACCGCGCTTTAAAGCCAATAAGCTTGGTTTGATCAAGATGAAACAATATTTCAACTTTTATCTCAAGTAAGCATTTAGTTTATGGATGCAACCATGCTTAGGATAGTCAAACGCATTTAAAATAAAATAAAATAATAAAATGAAATGAAATAAAAGACCAATATGTTTGTATATATATATATATATATATATATATATATATATATATAAAATACATTATAAATAATATTTAAATATATATATTGCACACCAGAAAATAAAATGAACTAAAATTAAAACATATACAAATTAAAATTAAAATAAACGAAAATAAAAAATCATATAAAAATCATAATAATAAAATCCAAGTGTATTTAAATATGCACAGAAATAAAATACAAAAAGTACAATAGGAAATAATAAAAGGCCCAATGTGTTTACAAATCCAATTAAAATAAAATATTATACATATAAACATTATATATATATATATACATACAGTTGAACATTATATATAACAGATATTCTAATAAAATTAAACAAAATATTATTAATAATTAGTATTATTCTGTCTTTTATAATAATAATACTACAATAGAATACCCATTATAATATAGTTAATTAATTTAAATGTACAATTACACACAAATAAAATAATACAAAACAAAAACTCTATGTGTAATAACATTTTAATGTAACAAATCAAATAGAAAGGATAAATAATAATATGAAAGCCTAATGTATTAAACATAATATTACATATAAAGTAAAAAAATAAAAAATAAAATGCAAGATAACTTTATGGAACATGCACAAATGAATGTCAAACTGATTTAGAAAAATCTTTTAGTGATGCATTTACCTTTTTACTCTTAAGAATTCTCCTTGAGTTCCGCTGTAAGGTGAAGTTCTGCACTGCGTTTCTGGTCATAATCTGAGACCTTCACATATTTACTCTTAAGTGGTGCCTGCCACACTCCAGAATGCACTGAAGACCCAGTCTGAGGCTTGTGAGGGACACAGAGAGGGAGGGGCGGAGAGCCTAAGCATCTCTTAAAGGAACAGTCTCTGTTTCTAGCAAATAGAATTTCATCAGAATTTCATCCTGGCAACTGCTTTCCCCAGTCCCCCTTTACAATTCTCAGTGTTAATGAAGTCCTGTCAATCAGCGCGTGTCTGTGGCTGATTAACTTGCGTGACTGATTAAGGCTGAGAGTTTAAAAACACATCCTCCCATGCATGACGGCACAATGCAGCCAGTAAACAATTATCTACATAAGCACAGTTGACTTATGCTAGGCATCTGCTTTTAAATATGGCTTTGGGCCAACTTATTAAAATATGAAATTGTGTTTACATATAAAACTTGCATGCTGAATTGATACAGCACACATAAATGTGGGTCAAGAAACACTGCCCTTTACTGAGCAGGAGATCATTGTTGTCCAAAGGTGGCTGTTTCTTCAAGTCTATTTCTGCATCTTCTCCCACTGTGGCTGCTGAACGCTCTTGTGTTAGAGCCCCGAGGCTGTGATTTCAATCAGAGAAGAAGGCCATGCAGTTCTGCTTGACAAAATACACAGTCTGTATCCTGAAGGGGAGCATCCAACATTCTAGAGACTGAGGTGACAGAAGGCAAGGCAAGCTTTCTGTTCAATGAGACGAAGAGCACAATTATACTGTACAAATATACTGTAATGTGCTTTTTATATGCAGTTCGATTAACGGAGGGCCTCGTCATGTTTTAAAGTTCCTCGTAAGTTGATTTTCCTGCAACCATGGTCAGTATATAGACAAATAACAGTATCAGTAAGACACAACACTAATATAATGCCATGGATATTAATGACATAATATCACATTCAACATTAAACACTCCATTGATACACATAACTGACAACAAAAATATAGAAATATAGATTTAAAAATATTATATAAATGTTATGGTTCATGCAGGGATGTGTTTCTCCATAATTGAAAGACAGTTAATCATTTATATATATATATATATATATATATATATGTGTTATATTCAATTATTTATAATATTTTTATGTGTAAATATACATAATTTTAAATTACATAAATTAAAAATAAAATATTTTAATAATAAATAATTTGTTATTTTTTGTGTAAGAAACTATTTTAAGAATCACAGCATAGTAAAATTACTTTTCAGAAAATGTTATGCTAAAAATGTAATGTAATGTAATTTAATATATATATATATATATATATAATGTAATGTAATTTAATATATATATATATATATTAAATTACATTACATTACATTTTTAGCATAAAAGTTTCTGAAAAGTAATCATCAAGTTATATATATATATATATATAACTTGATGGTTCTTGCAGGTATGTTTTTATCCATAGTTAATAATATATATATATTATAATATATTTTAAATGTATATCTGTTTAATACTTAACAATTTTATATTAAACTCTCCAATTTACATAACTGATAACAAAAATAAGGTGATTCATTATTAATAATTTAAAAACTATAATTCCAAAATTGTTTTACTGCAAAAGAGTGTGTTAAGTTAAAATGAGTTTTAAAACAATTATATATATATATATATATATATAAATTTCTTTAAATATGTATTTCATATATGATAATTCATAATGTTAACTTGTAAGAAACTATTTAAACAATTGTAACAATATTTAAATGCCTAATCTATACTACAGAGGATAAATTACTGCCAACTTGTATTACTAATTGAAATATTGTTAATATACTACATTGACATGCATAAATAAAATACAATATTTACGTTTGCAAGTACAAATGATGTACTTGTAGTAATAATATTCCTTTATAATATTATTATATATTTACAATATATAATATTGTAGTATAATATTCCTTTATAATTAATAGTGTAAATATTAAGAAGAAAATATATAATAATAACAATAATTTTTAAAAGTTGAGATTTCTTTCTGTATCATTTTCTGCATTGTTTTACAGTGTGCAGATGATCTTAAGTGTATTTATCTGAAGAGTGGACACAATTCAATAATATTAGGGACGGTTTGAGATCTGCTGGTAAAACTGAGCCTTTCAAGTGCACTGCCAACCAGACGCTCTTATTTTAGTAAGCTCCCAGAACAGATAAAAGCCAACATGTTGACAATTACTGTTTCAATTACTTTATCAATCTCCATAGACGACACACACTCACAGCCGTTATCTGCCCGACAACAGAAACCCAGCCGCAGGGCGTCTCTGGCGGATTTCTTTGGAAGTCTTACTAATTTAATTAAAGGGAAATTAGGTCTCAAAGAGGAGCACTGCAGATTGCAGCACCCACGGGGAAATGAAGTTTGTTTAATGGTGTGAGGAGGACTTCACTGAGAACTTTGGTTAAGGAGGCAATAGCTCACAAAGGGATGAGAGGATTGGCTTTTTCCTTCACGTACGCTGCTATGGAAGGATAAATTGGGCGGCAGTCAAGAACATTTCAAAAACAAACTGCAAGTTCCTCTGTAGCGAGAAATATGCAAGCTTGAAAACTGCCCGGGTAATTTTCTCGCTGATGAAAAATTGTAAAAGGTCTCCTTCATGCCTCACTTGCATTCTGGAGCGGTTCTCCCTCACGGCTCGGTCCGAGTGCTCTTTGAACACTTTCTGCTGAGGGTGTCAGAACGACTCGAGCCGGGCTGGATCGAGGTGTGCTCAGCCGTGATCTGCACTTGTAAAACATCTGTGAGGGTCAAAGCATTCAAACGTTTCCAGAGAAAGATAATAACCATACTCAGCCAAGGGTAGAGAGAGAGAGTCAAGGAAAAGTGAGGAGAAAGTGGATCATTTATATCAACATTAATGAAATATGTGCTGAGCGTAAATTCAATTTGCACATTTGCCGTCGACTAGAAGAAAACTGGTGCACTTTAGAGTAAATGATGAAGAAAAATCACATGCACATTATCATACAAAACCGCTTTCGGAAGTCAAAACAACATTTAGCCTAAGAAGATGCAATTTAGTTCAAGTGGATAATCGACAAATTAAAGCAGGTGACAAAACCAAAATATCACACTGCTTTAAAAAAAAATCTAATTTTGTTATTCTTAAAGGGGTCATATAATGCTACATGCACTTTTACAAGTTGTTTGAACGGAAAAGTGTGTTGGCAGTGTGTGTACACAACCACCCTATAATGATAAAAATCCAAACAGTTTTTCTACTAAAATCTTTACCCCTTTCTCAAATCGAGCCTTCTGTCCATGTGACGTCACTCGGACAGAGGCCCCTCCCACGATAGTTTGATTGACAGTAGCGTTTCAGCACAGACTGCACTAGTGTCTTACCTCAGACCCGCCCTCAGTGAGCTGTCATTAGTTGTTTCACAGCTGGAGCAGATGTAGACAAGAATGACTTTGTTGTTGGATGTAATAATGAACATAGCAATAGTCATTTACTCCCGTCATCTGAGGTCAGAAGAGAGGGGCGGGGTCAGCCGAGCTCTTTCTCATTTAAAGGAGAATGACACAATACTGCTTGCTGCTAGCTGTTTTTGACAGGCTAAAAAAGGTGTTTTTTACACTACCAATGAAATATTTTAACCAAATGATGTTACAGACTTTTCACTAAGACTCTAAAGAATAATATCAACTTGTGGAAAATTAGCATTATATGACCCCTTCAAACAAGAACAGTGAACAAGTGTTACATATGCATCAATATTTTTAATTAATATCATTTTATTTATTGTATTATATAGTTATATATTGCCTATATTATTAATGCATATTTATAATTATATATATATATATATGTTTATATGTGTGTATGTGTGTGTGTAGTGTGTGTGTGTGTGTGTGTGTGTATATATATATATATATATATATATATTAGAGCTGTCAACCGCTAAAAATGTTTAATCGCGATTAATCACATGACTGTCATGAGTTAGCTCACGATTAATCACAATTAATCATACATTTTTATTTGTTCTAAATGTACCTTAAATGTATAATTTTCAAGTTTGTAATACTCTAATCAACATGGGCATGGACAAAGATGGATGCTTTATATAAATGTATGTTTATTATTATTGAAACCATAGTCAACATAGAGCATGAAGTCTAGAAATGTTTCAAAGAACTTGTTCATGTCTATTAGACTTTCTCTTTCTTTGTACTGAGCAATTTACATTCCTGCAGGACAGGGCAGCTCACTTCTTCTGAACATGCAAAATGTACATAGCCTATATTATTTATTATTACATTTGTTTGCCTCTCTGTGTCACATACTGTATTTTGATGCAGCTAAATTCTCAATAAAACTGTTTTCCTGGATATAGTTTACTGTTTCTATTGTCAGACAACAGAATGAATATGAAAAAGTGATTGAAATGCAACCAATTAAGACTACATAACTAGCTCTCCTTTACAAGATGTTAATCTGCACAAAAATCCTTATAATCGAGCCGTTGTCTGATTAAATAAAATACCCATAAGATAAAGACAATAGCTCTGCTGTGATTTTGGCTATACTTGCATGTAAAATTAGAGAAGCAAGCAACATATTATCTGTGTTTAACTGAATTAAGCGCTGCTCTTCTCTGCCGCATGCTGAACAGAAACTGAGCAGATGCAGAGAGAGAGAGAGATGTGCGTGCACGCGCTGAACAGAAACTGAGCCGATCAAGACCTCGCACTCGCGCAGCAGTACCGGCGATTCTCTGAGACTAAATAAGGTTTGGGCACTTTTTTAGGGAAATAATTGGCAATTGCAGGCGGGAAGAATGAATAAATAGTGCTCTCTCCACCTTCTAAACCGTGAGACCCTCGAGCAAGGCACAGAAACCCCAACTGCTCCCCAGGCACCGCAGCATCAGCTGCCCACTGCTCCGGGTGTGTGTTCAGTGTGTGTGTGTGTGTGTTTGTGTGTTTGTTCACTTCTCACTGCTGTGTGTATGCACTTGGATAGGTTAAATGCAGAGCACAAATTCCAAGTATGGGACACCATACTTGACCACTTGTCACGTTCTTTCCTTTCCTATACACAAATGGAGAAAACTTGTAACAGTGGTGAACCTTCCCAGGCCTACCAAAATTACTCCAAG